>JAWNNU010001023.1:0-56329 GCA_035044585.1 Scaptomyza polygonia
TATTCGGTTATTTTTTTTTTCAACTTCAAGCACGAATAAAATGAATAAAACTATCAATAATAAAAAATGTATAAATTGTAGATTGTAGCTCGTAAACTTACCTTTTGATAGAAGTATGTAGGTAGATGAAAGGGTGATCGCTGCCTTTCGAGCTGAGACGTCTTCGTCCAGGTTAGATGAAAGGCTGATCAAAACTTTTCGAATCGAGACTTCTTCGATAAGTTTAAAACGAAACACTCAGGTTTCGTTTTAGTAAATCGTTTCTTGGTACGTCTGTACTGATTTAACTCTTCTTATCTACTCTCATTAATAAGAGATAAGCTTAAACTCCAGTTTAAAGCTCCAAGTGAAATCTTAGCTGCAAGGTGCATACAAACATAATGATCTTAATCTAATAAGTGGGAATCTGGTGTGGTGTACATGACTATATATTTTTATATTTTATTTTAAACTAATAAAGAAAATATGCATACACAAAAAAAAAATCTATTTAATCGCCAAAAATTCCTAATCTAATATTTTGTGTGATACCCATTATATTTTATAGTATCGACAAGGCGTTTGGCATATTTTGTATATTTTTGGGTATTCCCATGCCTTATTTTAGCCCAATCTTCCTGAAGTCCTTTTTTAAGACGGATATGGACGATATTGGCGTTTTGTGCACCCGATGGTCCGATTCACTCCACAAATTTTCAATAGAACTTAAATCAGGGGATAGGGGCGGCGTTTCCAAGTTTTATGGGCAGTCATATAATAACTACACTTGACTAAATAGGCCTTATTCTTTAGGTTATTGTTCTGACACAACTTGGACGTGTTGGAAAAATCCAATTTCTCCACCGACTGCTTTAAGTTCTCCTCAAAAATTTTCATGTGATGATCGAGGTTTATTATGCCATCAATATACACAAGAATTCCCACTTCTTTTTTGGAAATGCAGCCCCAAACCACTTTACCACCCCCGCCTTGTTTCACGATTGGTTTTAAGTGATTTTTCTGCAGCTCGGTTTTTGCTTTACGCCAAACCCCAGTTTTGCCGTCACTGCCATAAATGTTTAGTATACTTTCATCTAAGAATATAACATAATACCACCAGCTTTGGTCGTTTTTCGAATACTCCTGTGCAAGCGTTTACTTTCATTTTGTATGTATGTCGTCTATACACGTTTGTATGAACACCATTGTAGGTAAATTATTTTTTACTTCAAATCGTATAGGGTGAATATTATATAAAGCCAATTCTAATATATACATATACCGCGCGTTCAAAGACTTAAACTTATCTAAACTAATAACCGTCGAAGAAATTTGAATGTAGCGCCCTCCAATGCTGGCCGCGCCCTTTCGCTTTTTTAAATCGGTAGACTCTGCACCTTTCACAGATTTTAAGTTGGAGCAAAAAACTTGATGGTAAAATAGTTGATAGGGTTTTTCTAAGGCTCGCATAAAAATATTGATGTCACAGACGCTTAAACCGCACCCATCCACAATATTTTACATAAAGAAAAAACCTTCACAATTTTTGAACTGGCTAATTAGGCAGAGAGGCAAGAGAATGACATGTTTGTGAATTTGTTTTGACCACACAGCATCTTCAGTATCGAATATAAACATGTAAAACATGAAAAAACGTACAATAATCTTCTACCAAAATTTAAACAAATAGTAGATAGTTAGATTGAATAAGCGAGTATATTCTAAACTGTGAAAGACAAACGCATTCATAATTATTTAGAGATTGGGCGTGAGGCGTAGCTTGGGCGCGCGGCACCCAAATTGATTTATTGCAGATACATATGTTATGTCACCAGCATGCGAAAATTAACCAAAACCAATAAACATACTCTTACCTTCGATATAAGTGGATAAATCGAGTAGTGTACAAATCCTGCGAACACAACTTGTACTTAAACATGTATATATATATATATATATATATATATATATATATATCTGTTACATGTGTACCTACATATTTCTGCATTTCCAGCAACGGCATTTAGTTTTTTTTAACGTAGAATAAGTTATTCGGCAAGGTAAAGGTGCAATTTGAAGTAAACATTTTTGCGACCACTTTCGCTGCGTTCATTATGATTTTTTTATACTTCATAAAAACCCAAATGAAATCTTATTTATTTATTTATTGTCAGCTATGAGCAGCTGACATGAAAAAAAAATTAATTTAAAATAATTTTTTTTTTATTATTTTTATTTATTTATTTAATTTAATGTCAGCTATGAGCAGCTGACAAATCAAAATTAACTATAATTATAATATTAAAATAATATAATATAAAATAAATAATTATAATATCTGAATCAAAGTTCAAAATTAAGATAAAAAATTTAAAAAGTTAACGTTAAAGCTCTGGGAAATTCCAAATAAATATAACTGGTCCAACATTTGTTGCGTGGATAGGGAAAAACCCAGAAAAACCCAATCAGACCAGTGGTAGGTTAGTGATTAGTGGTTACGATTAGATAAGGCAAAAAGGATAGATCGTTTTAGTACTGGAGTCGAGGTCTCTAGAGAGACAAGAGAATAAAGCTTGTTATAGTCAGAACATAATACACGAAACGGTTCATGAATTAAATAGTTGCTCGAGCACCGATCGAGGCTAAGTGGTGTGAAGTAACGGGTGGATCTAATTGGAACAGTTAAATTTATGTGACTCAAAAGAACTGAAGAGTCGATTTCTCCATTAAGTAGATTAGTGATGAACACTACACCATGCATAATTCTACGGTTCAAGAGGGAAGGAAGATTAATTAAAAGAAGTCTACTTGAATACGGGGGTAGGTCTAACCCAGTAACCCAGATAAAACTTCTAAGCGCAAACAGAAGAAATTTCCTCTGCACAGATTCAATTCTATCCTGGTGAATCCCGTATTGCGGGGACCACACACAAGATCAATACTCCAGGATGGGACGTACCAATGATGTATATAGCGTTTTAGTGGTGTAGGGATCATCAAACTCTTTTGACCACCGCTTGTTGAAGCCAAGTACATCAAATTTTAATTTGCTATCAAGAATGATGCCTAAATCTTTAATTTCAAAAACGCGGACAAGTGGTGAAGCATCAAGCACGTAGTGAGCAGTATGAGGGGTACCTCTACAAAAAGTCATGATTTTACATTTTGAACAATTTAAATTTAGTAAGTTATAAGGGCACCAAGCCGACAGTGAACCCAAGTCCGACTGTAGTAAGTTACATAGAGAATCATCATTATAGGTGAAACATAGCTTTACATCATCAGCAAACATATAAACACGAGAGTTAGTAATAACAGCAGGAAGATCGTTAATAAATAGATTAAATAGCATTGGTCCCATGTGACTCCCCTGAGGAACACCAGAGGTAACAAAAATAGATTTGGATACAGAAGATTTAAAAAATACTTTTTGTGTTCGGCCACACAAGTACTCAGAAAGCCACGACAGGAGTTTTGCTGGAAATCCAATAATATTTAATTTTTGAAGCAACAAAGAATGACTAACAGAATCAAATGCCTTACTAAAATCTGTGTAAACGACGTCAGTTTACATTTTGTCCTGAAACCCTTTGATAACAAGTGAGGTAAACTCAAGAAGGTTGGTGGTAGTAGATCTTCGCCTAACAAAACAGTGTTGATATGGGAATAAAATTGAACTACATATGTGCTGCAATTGTGAGCATATAATTTTTTCAAAAACTTTCGGAATGGCAGACAGCTTAGATATTCCTCTTTAGTTTTTAACGTTGGACTTAGAAGAATTTTTATGGAGTGAAATAATAAAAGATTCCTTCCATATACCAGGAAACACAGCTGAGTCAACTGACAAGTTAAATAAATTGTGTAAGGGTTTACAAAGTGAATCCGAACAATATTTAAGTATACAACCTGGCACTCCATCTGGACCAGGCAAGAAGCTGGGTTTGATAGAGTTAAGGTCGCCTAGCAGCGTACACTCAGTTATAACTGGGACATAAATGCAGTTTGACGCTTGAACTTGAAAAGGATAAGAATTATCGCAACTATATAAGCTCGATGAGTATACAGATTGAAAATACTCAGCAAAGAGATCGGCCACTGCCTGATCGGAATTTGCTTTTGTATTATCAAGGTAAACCGAGGATGGCAAGCAAGAAGATTTACGTTTAGAGTTAACAAATTTAAAAAACTGTTTCGGATTGCGGGAAAAGTTTGATCTGCAACGATTGAGATGATTGTTATAACAAATAGTGTTTACAGAAATAAAATTTGACTTTGCAATTATATACGAGGATAAATCTAAAGTATTTCCACATCTTTTACATTTTTTATAGGATCTTGTTTTCACGTTTTTTAATTTTGAGAGTTCCCTCGTAAACCAAGGTGGTTTATTTTCACTTAAAGGAACAGTGAGGGGAACACATATATCCAAATACGAATTCAAAGTCCTGTAAAAAATGGCAATGGCAGTTTCTATATCAGTACAAGAATAAAGTTGAGACCAATTAGTATGCTGAAGAAGGTCATTCAATTTAGTAAAGTTAGTTTTACGAAAACATAGGGTCTTTAAACAATTGTTAGATGTTGATCTAAGGTTAAAAAGTTCAAATGAAAGTTCTAAAGTTGGATGGTAGGTATCTTCAGGAAGCACTTGAGGGGATACTCTACTAACATTACTACAATCAGAATCAGAAACGAATATCAAATCTAACATTTTATTACTACTGTTATGCACCCTGTTAACTTGTGATAGGCCTAACTCTAAAAGGCCCTCGATAAAATCATCAGAAGTGGCCGGTAATTGCGCCGGAGATGTGTCATTCACAGACCATAACACATGTGGCAAATTAAAATCACCAACCACTATAAGTTGATCCATATCCGTCAACAACGACGACACAAGCTGCAGGGCATTCAGATGGGATATGTAAATGTTAATATCAGAATTGGGAGGAATATATGAACAAGTAATATACAGTGAGCGGCCTCTAAATAATATTTTAACACATATGAACTCAATATCCGGATGATCATGAGATTGAATCTGTTCGGAGGAAATACAAGAATTAACAGCAATGAGAACACCGCCCCCCTTGCAGGAGGTGCGATCGCATCTGTACAGGTTATACTTATTAGGCAAAACGGAATAATCAGATATATCAGGTTTTAACCAGGTTTCTGTCAGTGCAAATATCTGAGAATCAAAGGATAAGCTGTTTACATTATAATAAAAATAATTAAGTTTAAGATAAAATTTAAAATTATATGTAGTTCTGACAGTAAATTAAGGTTGAAAAAATTATAAAGTTAACGTTAAAGCGTTAAAGTTACGTGTGGATCTAATGGGAACATTTAATTTTATTCGACTTAGAAGAACTGATGAGTCAATTTCACCATTAAGTAGATTAGTGATAAATACTACACCATGCATAATTCTACGGTTAAACAGGGAAGGAAGATTAATTAAAAGAAGTCTACTTGAATAGGGGGGTAGGTCTATTCCAGGAATCCAGTTAAAACATCTGAGCAAAACAGAAGAAATTTCCTCTGCACAGATTCAATTCTATCCTGGTGTATCCCATATTGCGGGGACCACACACAAGATCCATACTCCAGGATGGGACGTACCAATGATGTATATAGCGTTTCAGTGGTGTAGGGATCATCAAACTCTTCTGACCACCGCTTGTTGAAGCCAAGTACATCAAATTTTAATTTTCTATCAAGAATGATGCCTAAATCTTTAATTTCAAAAACGCGGACAAGTGGTGAAGCATCATGCACGTAGTGAGCAGTATGAGGGGTACCTCTACAAAAAGTCATGATTTTACATTTTGAACAATTTAAATGAAGTAAGTTAAAACGGCACCAAGCCGACAGTGAACCCAAGTCCGACTGTAGTAAGTTACATAGAGAATCATCATAATAGGTGAAACATAGCTTTACATCATCAGCAAACATAAAAACACGAGAATTAGTAATAACAGCTGGAAGATCGTTAATAAAGAGATTAAATAGCAATGGTCCAAGGTGACTCCCCTGAGGGACACCAGAGGTAACAAAAATAGATTTGGATACAGAAGATTTAAAAAATACTTTTTGTGTTCGGCCACACAAGTACTCAGAAAGCCACGACAGGAGTTTTGCTGGAAATCCAATAATATTTAATTTTTGAAGCAACAAAGAAGGACTAACAGAATCAAATGCCTTACTACAGTCTGTGTAATCGACGTCAGTTTGCATTTTTGCCCAAAACCCTTTGATAACAAGTGAGGTAAACTCAAGTAGGTTGGTGGTAGTAGATCTTCGCCTAACAAAACCGTGTTGATAAGGGGATAAAATTGAACTACATAAGTGCTGCAATTGAGAGCTTATAATTTTTTCAAAGACTTTCGGAATGGCAGACAACTTTGATATACCCCTATAGTTTTTAACGTTGGACTTAGAACAACTTTTATGAAGTCGAATAATAAAAGATTCCTTCCATATACCAGGAAACACAGCTGAGTCAACCGATAAGTTAAATAATTTATGTAAAGGTTTACAAAGTGAATCCGCACAGTATCTAAGTATACAACCTGGCACTCCATCTGGACCAGGCAAGAAGCCTGGTTTGATAGAGTTAAGGTCACTTAGCAGCGTACATTCAGTTATAACTGGGACATATATACAATATATACAAGTGTTTACAGAAATAAAATTAGACTTTGCAATTATATACGAGGATAAATCTATAGTATTTCCAGATTTTTTAAATTTTTTATAGGATCTCGATTTCACGTTTTTTAATTTTGAAAGTTCCCTCGTAAACCAAGGTAGTTTATTTTCACTTGATAGAACAGTGAGGGGAACACAGTTATCCAAGTGCGAATTCAAAATCCTGTAAAAAATGCAATGGCAGTTTCTATATCACTACAAGAATACAGTTGTGACCAATTAGTATGTTGAAGCAAATCATTCAATTTTGTAAAGTCAGTTTTACGAAAGCAACGTGTCTTTAAAGAATTGTTAGATGATGGTCTAAGGTTAATAATTTCAAAGGAAAGTTCTAAGGTTAGATGGTAGGTATCTTCGGGAAGCACTAAAGGGTGTACTCTACTAACGTTACAACAATCAGAATCAGAAACAAATATCAAATCTAACATTTTATCACAACTGTTACGCGACCCGTTAACTTGTGATAGGCCTAACTCTAAAAGGCCATCGATAAAATCATCAGAAGTGGCCGGTAATTGTGCTGAAGATGTGTCATTCAACGACCATACAACATGTGGCGTGGCATCAAAATTTTAGCTGAAGATCTGTGTATGATGTCAATTGCTATCCTCATACCAAATTTGGTGACTCTAGCTCAAAAATAGTAAAATTTGGGGGAAAGGTGGTTGAGTGTGGTAAGGGGGGGTGTGGCATCCAAACTTTTGCTTCAGATCTATTTATAATGTCAATAGCTATTCTCGAACCGAATTTGGTGACTCTACCTCAAAGTTAGTAGAATATGGTGGAAGGGTGGCTGGGGGCTGGCATTGGGGGGCGCGTGGCGTCAAAAGTTTTGCTGCAGATCTATTTATGATGATAATTGCTATCCTCATACCAAATTTGATGACTCTAGCTCAAAGTTAGTAGAATATGGTGGAAGGGGCTTTGGGCTGGTATGGTGGGGGGGGGGGGCGTGGCGTCCAAAGTTTTGCTGCAGATCTATGTAGGATGTTAATTGTTATCCTCATACCAAATTTGGTGACTCTAGCTCAAACACTATGGAAGATACACGCACTACCGTTTTTAGCGAAGCGTTGGGGTGGTTGAGGGCGGATAGGGCAGTATAGATGGGCGTGGCATCCATTTTTTGAATTTGGTTGGGGATCGTCAACACCTATCTTGCTACCAAATTTGATGACTGTAGCTCAAAAACTGTAGAAGATATTGTAATTTTTAGTGTTAAACTGCGGGGGCGGGGGCGGAATGGGTGGGCGTGGCTCCAAAATTTTTGATGAAGTTTTTTGGGGATTGATAGTAGCATTTTCTCCCAAATTTGGTAGTTCTAGCTGTAAGGGGTTGCGAAATAGCTGGATCTATCGATTTTGCTTTATCGAGCTTATCGATTTGCCAGCCCCCTAGTTATCGTATAACTCCAATCTTAACACTTTAATTTACTATGCCATAGATAAAGACATTTCCAAAGTTTCAAGTCTCTAGCTTGAAGTGTGTGGAAAAAAGTTGTGTTCATACAGACGGACAGACGGTCAGACGGACAGACACCATGACGGACATTGCACAAACCCAATATTCTCTTTACCTTCGGTATCGAGTATAATTAAATATAAATGCCTCTTGGAAATTGTCTTTTGCTTGACATGCTGAGAAAAGATGAGTTGGAAAAAGAAAAGATTGAGCACCGGCTACTTAGAAGCGCATCGGATCCACTAATGGCTTGACAGCACGTAAGTTATTTTTAGCCTTGCCAAGTATTGACAATATCAAAGTTTTCACACGTTTTTGACGCTGTCAAGAAACTTATTACACAAATTATTTTTATATAAAGGCCTGTACGCAGATGACCGTACAGCGTACGGACCGTAAAAACTTCATATAAAAAAAATGGTCTCGTACAGCGTACGGCTCGTAATAACATAACGCAGTCCGCAGCACTGTTAGTTACGGGCCGTAAGGCAGTGTTGAACAATGAAAATGTTAATATGTTATTGCTTCCGTAAATGGCTGTCTGCACCTATTTGCGGAAGCTAAAAGTGCAAAACAATGTCAACACGGAAGAGCCGTTTTGTTAATTTCGAGGAAGAGAGCGACAAAATTGCGCTAATTAAGGCAATGGAGTGTCGGCCAAACAAGTCGCACATGTACACATGTATATTAAATACTTACATCTCGGGTAAATCTCCCATGTTCTGCTCTTCCCATTAAATATGGATTCACCCAAATGCGTCTCTGGCGTTTTACTTTTGCAGCATCCCTCCTTTTTACCAAAAGTGCCAACAGTGTGGTGTTGGTTGCGCACATTAAAGACAATATTTTATGCTCTTCGCTATCCATCTTTATAATAATTTAATTGATTCAAATGTAAACAAGCAACGAAACACAGTTGCTTTCCGATTTATTAAAAGAAAGTATTCGACCAACCGCCACAATATGTGAATTTTTCAACACTTCTCGCTACTGTCAGTAAAGTTTGTGTATTACGGTTCGTACGCTGTACGGGCCTTCTGCGTACAGGCCTTAAGTGGAAAACTATTTGGCATTAAAAATTTGTTAAAAGCGTTTGACGTTGAATTAACCAAACAGTATGCAAAATTCTAGTGAAATATTGTGCCACTCTACCCGTAATGCCTTTTTAAGGTTTTGGGGTGGTGTATCAAAGAATTTTGAAGCAAATAGTAGAGGAGGCCGTAAAAGAAAAACTTGACAAAGAGCAAACCATGTCCAACTTTTTATCGGTAACGTAAAGCTTTAAATTTTAAAAACATTTCACTATAGAAAATGAAAGTTATTTATCGAAACTGGTTGAGAATAAAAGTATATATAGAAAATTTAATTTTAGTCAAGAAAGCAACAAAGACTTACAAAGTGACTCAAAAATACCATGTGTCTTTATCAAACAAGTTCCATATTTCACAAGGTGTGATATTTACGTGACCACCCGAAATACAAAGTAAATTCAATAGGTGTTTAAAGAACATAGTGAATTAATGCAAAAGGTAGCAGAGCTTCTTAAATGCACAATAGTTTAAAACGCAATGTACGAAACCACCTTGACAATAAAGCCTTTGCACTTAGAAAACATTTTTAAAAATTATATATGTTTTTAAATTCATGCTAATCGCTCATTTTCTGTACCTGTTTGAAAAAGCGTTTGCCCTGATCTCTGAAATGGATAAACAAATTCAATGGTTTCTTGCAAATGTATTTACACTCACTCGTATATCTTTGCGTGCACCCCTAAAACTTTTCAAAATCAAACTTTAAACAGAAATTGTTCAGTCTATTATGCAAATATTTAACCAATTCTTTTTTAAAACGTAACTTTAGTTTATTGTCTTCTGTATAATGTTTAATATTAGCTGCGAACACCTCCCCAGAGTCCTGATCTCAGCCCTATTGAGCATTTGTGGGATCTTCTTGAGAGAAAAATCCGAAAACACTCAATAACATCAAAAAAAATGCTCAAGGATGTAATTGTGGAGGAATGGGGAAAAATTACTGCAGAGGTGACACAAAAACTCATTGATTCCATGCCAAGACGCCTTGCAGAGGTTTTGCAAAGAAAATGATACCCTACAAGCTATTAAAAATGGTTTTCTTTTAAGTCTAAGTACACTGTACGCAGACTTTTGCGTGTACATTTTTTCGTTGTATTTAGTTTAAAATAAATAATTAAACCGGAAAGCGGAAACCCGCTCTCTGGAGCACTATATATGATATATGTCCGTCCAAAAAATGCGCGTTCGTACTTACAGACTTACAGCATATCGGACAATGCACTAACTCTTTACCTTCGGTATCAAAGATTAAAAAAATACAGGTGAACCCGGTAATTAGAAGCCGGGCCACAAAATCAAAAAAAAAACAAGTAGAAACGTTGCAGTCGGACACACCCGACTGCGGTATACTCGATACCAGTAGTAAAACAGATTAAAAGAGAGCTGATTGCAATGGTGGTTGGATACGGCAGGGGTGTACGCTGCCTCAAAGATTGTCTGGTGCAGATGGGGATGCCAAAAAGCTATCTTCCTTCCAAATTTGGTGACTCTAGCTCAAAGTTAGAAGCATATGGTGGATGGTAGGCTGGGGGAGGTATTGTAATTTTTTAAAAATTTTAGCTGAAGATCTGTGTATGATGTCAATTGCTATCCTTATACCATATTTGGTGAATCTAGCTCAAAAAAAGTCAAATTTTGGGAAAGGGGGGCTGGGGTTGGTAAGTGGGCGCGTGGCATCCAAACTTTTGCTGCAGATCTATTTATGATGTCCATAGCTATCCTCAAACTGAATTTGGTGACTTTAGCTTAAAGTTAGTAGGATATGGTGAAGGGGGGGACTGGGGCTGGTATGGGGGGCGTGGCGTCCAAAGTTTTGCTGCAGATCTATTAATGATGTTAATTGTTATCCTCATACCAAATTTGCTGACTCTAGCTCAAAGTTAGTAGAATATGGTGGAAGGGGGGCTGCGGGCGGTATGGGTGGGTGGCGCCATCCACATTTTTTGGGTTTCTTCATCACCTATCTTGGGACCAAATTTGGCGGCTCTAGCTCAAAAAATGTGGAAAATATAGGCGTTTTTGATTTCAAAATTCAGGGGCTCGGAACGGGGGGCGTGGCTCCAATTTTTTGATGCAGTTTTTTGGGGATCGTTAATAGCTATCTTCCCAATAAATTTGGCGACTCTAGCTTTAACGCTTTGGAAATAACACGCATTCCCGTTTTTAGTGAAGCATTGGGGCGGTTTGGGGCATCTTGGGCTGTATGGATTGGCGTGGCATCCAAAGTTTTATGCATTTTTTTGGGGGCTATAAGCACCTAATTTGGCACAAAATTTTGTGGCTGTAACTAAAAAACTGTAAAAGAAATAAGCATTTCTGTTTTTAAGGTGCGGGGGGGCTGGGGGCGGAATGGGTACGTAGGGCTCCAAAACTTTGATGCAGTTTTTGGAGGGTCGTTACCAGTTATCTACCTACCACATTTGGTGACTCTAGCTCAAACACCACCGAAGATACACGCACTACCGTATTTAGCGAAGCGTTGGGGTGGTTGAGGGCGAATAGGGCAGTATAGATGGGCGTGGCATCCAAAAATTTTATGAATTTGGGTGGGGTTCGTCGACACTTATCTTGGCACCAAATTTGATGGCTCTAGCTCAAAAACTGTAGAAGATATGGTAAATTTTAGTGTTAAACTAAGTGGGGGCTGGAGGCGGAATGGGTGGGCGTGGCTCCAAAATTTTTGATGCAGTTTTTTGGGGATTGTTAGTAGCTATTTTCTCCCCAAATTTGGTAGTTCTAGCTGTAAGGGCTTGCGAAATAGCTGGATCTATCGATTTTGCGTTATCGAGTTTATCGATTTGCCAGCCCCCTAGTTATCGTAGAGCTCCAATCTTGACACTTTAATTTACTATGCCATAGAAAAAGACATTTGCAAAGTTTCAAGTCTCTAGCTAGAAGGGTGTGGAAAAAAGATGCGTTCATACAGACGGACAGACGGACAGACGGTCAGACGGACAGACACCATGACGGACATTGCACAAACCCAATATACTCTTTACCTTCGGTATCGAGTATAATCAAGTGGAATTGATGCAGTCGGACGCTACAGATTGAGGTATAGTCGATACCTGTATTAAAATTGGGGCCTGATTGCAATGGGGTGCGGATGGGGCAGGGGTTTACGCTGTCTCAAAGTTTGCCTGATGCAGATGGGAATGCCACCAGCTATCATTCTTCCAAATTGTGTGACTCTAGCTCAACGTTTGTAAAAGGTGTGGGAAAGGCTAGAAACAGAATGGGTTGGCGTGGCTTCAAAACTTTGAAAACACTTTTTGAGTCTCTTGTATCTATTTTCTCACTCAATTTGGTAGTTCCAGCTGCAAGTATGTGCGAAACAGATGGATTTACCATTTTACGGATGGACAGACACCCCGACGGACCAAATCCAATGTTCTCTTTACCTTCGGTATCAATAATAAAAATCTTTTACAGGTAATAAGCGAGAATCATAAATTTTGTTAAGAAGATAGCCAACGACTTCCCTCAAAGATCTGCATCTAACTCTTAATTTTGTGACAATATAGCTAGTAAAACTCTTAAAAAGAGAGCCGAAGGCCTGGACGCTAGCGCTCTTTAATTTTACTTAGCTTAGCTTTAATATTCTTAGGTATTATAGCTAATTTAAAAAAAAAAAGAAAAAAACTTAAAAGATCTGCATCAAAGAACATAGACGTATCTTATTGCAGTCAGGCCGTTTTTTATTAATTGAGAACGGCCTGATTTGGACAAAAAGTAGTTATAAATAAACAAATACAAAGGCTCTAGTGGGGAGAGCCCGACTAGAAGATACCCTCAACCCAGTTGCCAAAAATAGTTTACTCCTCTCCGGTGTTTCTTAACCGATTTAGAAATTTTGAGAAAAGTTCTATGGCTACCCCTTATTTCAACCCCTATTTTAACATTTTCCAAATTCAATAATTTTTGTAATCGATTCCATGTGTATATCGGAAACCAGAATAGTTATCGATAATTTAAAACAAACGTGTTCTGCTTATGGTATAGAAGAAGTTATATTCAAAACCTGAAGTCTCTAGCTCTTGTAGTCTCTGAGATCTACGCGTTCATTCAGACAGAAAGACTGACGTACAAACGGTCAGGGCCGTATTGACTCGGCTGTTGATGCTGATCAAGAATATATACTTTATGGGGCGGAGATGCTTCCTGTTATGATGCCTGTTACATATTTTTTCACAAAACCGTTATACCCTTTTAACCCATTTTATGGGTTCAGGGTATTGCAGCAAATGGTGGTGTGATGGTATTGCAGCAAATGGTGGTGTGATGGTATTGCTTAGCAGCAAAAAAAAGGACAACCTTGTCTTTACAGATTTTGATAATTTTTTTTTATGTAAATGTTTTTTAAAGTTGGTACCGAAGGTAAAGAGAAATAATTGAACAACTTTCTAAAATTATTAATGACTTGAGAAAAAAATTAAGACATTATCATAAGATATTTTTTGACAACCAACTTTCCGTTTTGACGCAAGTAAAATCATTTTTTAAAAAATCTATAAGTTAAAAGAAAATGTAAATTGTATCCATATTACTTCTACAGCGTGCTTTTGATATAACGCGATTTTACTAGCGAATTACATGAATGATTTTGTTAACAAATTACATTTATAACAACTTAGTTATAAGCGCGGTTATAAGTAAAAAACGCATTAAACTACAAATTTTCCCAGGCTTGCTAAGTGCTTAAAAGCAAACTGTACACACACAAGGTACACATTTTATTTAATTTTAGTATATAAAACACGTTGTTGCTCAGCTGCTTTTAAACCGATTGAGCGCAGTGGCAAATGAAAAGAGAGGCACACGTGCATGCGCTCCCAGAACGCTAACCGCTGAGCGAAGTACTTTGGCTCTTAGCATTTCATTTGCCAGCGCTCGCTCGACTCGTTGACAACGCGTATTCACTGTCTGTGCTCTGTGTGTGTGTGTGTGTGTGTGTGTGTGTGTGTGTATATATATATTAATATAAAATATGGGCTCTTCGAGTGCCTTGTGTATGTTGTGTGCGATTTCAGTTTATTTCTAAATATAGAAAACAGAATAAATGCGGATGTGTATTAATTTCGCTGAGGTGCGCTTTTTTGCCTCTCTCTAGTCAACCTTTTTAAATGTCTAAGAAAATATCGTTAAGAAGTGTTAAGGCACGCCAAAATCTGATAATAAAAATTCAATAAAATAATGAAACGAAAATTTAAGTGTTCATCATTTGAGTTCATAAACATTTAATTTTTATTTGTGTCTACATAAATTTAAACAAAACAAACCATCTTTTTTCTTTTTGATACACAAATTCTTTAGTTGAAAGTGAAAGCTGCTTCTGTGATTTGCTGCATTAATCAAGTCCAAAAAAACAAACAATCAAATGTATGTTGCAAAATGTTAACATATGTTACCCAACCGTGCCACAAAGGCATTAAACTTTAAATCACAATTTGATAAAACGTTGTTCAATGACCAAAATGCCAAAATGCTTTTGCAGCAGCGATTCAGTAACAAAAACTCCAGTAGGACAAAAGCAACACACACAATTAGCGGCAACAGCAATAATAACAAGAACAATAATACCACGCACGCAAAATTACCAAATCTCACCAACAATCACAAAAGTTTTTTTAAACTGCGCAGTACTTTAAAAGCAAGCCAAGAAACAACAGCAACAACGAACGACAACAACAACAAAAACTTATTGCTTGTCGAAACTCTGGAGGAGACTACAACAGCAGTGGAGCTGCGGTCTGCGGCTGCCGCCGTTACTGCTTCCGCTGAGAAAGGCTTGCATTATCGCACCTATACCACTCTGCGCAGTAACTCTTCATCGGCCATTTTAGCAGAAGCTGGGCTTCTGGGCAACAGTCCCAGCATTCTCTGTGCCCGCCCGCGCACTCTAAATGTGCATAATGTTTGCCAGACGCCAGCGCAAATAACGCAAATATTTTTTGGGTATGTTTTATTTTAGATTTTGTTTGTCGATTAAAATGTTCTGTATTGACTTTGACCATTATTGTTATTTATATTGAAAAACTCGCTTATATAATTGATTATGACATATGCGCTATAAATTCATTTGGATCCTTTCTTTTTACCACGCTTAAAGTAAACAGTCAAAACGTCGTATATTTATGTATGTATCTGTATATTATGGTGTCCATTATGTGGCCGAAAATTTTGGAATTAGGAATCAAAGATAGCACCAATACAAACATCAAGTTTTGCATATTTTCAAGTGAATTTTTACTCATAATGCTAAGACATTTTCCCCTAAACGTAGAGTATACGTTTTTATTGATACGATAAATGAAATTTTTTTTTTTAATTTGTTAAAACTGTTAAAATCATTTGAATGAAATAAAAGCCCCCATTTGTTTAAAATATTTAACTTATTAATATTTTTTTAATTATCATTCAAAAAATTAACCTGCTTACCGGCTTTTAAATTATGAGATTATCTTTGAGATATTAGCAACGTTTTTGACGTAAAATACGTCTCACTTTTCAGTAATGAGTGTGCTATCCAAAAAAGTTGTTGTGTAAAATGGGATTTCACAAAATCGCTCATTGCTCATGAACTAATAGATAGATTTTCCTCAAATTAATTTAATTTTGAAGCCAAGGTTTCATCCTTTATTTTAAACTTTATATTTATATATGTAGTGATTACATTTTCTATTAAAAAATGAGACCAAACTTAAAATTGCTCTAGCAATCTCAATAATCAATCAATTACTCTGATTTTTTAAGTTTTTAAGATTTAAGTTGAGATGAGGTAAACAAACATTCCCACATTCAATTTTTAAATACTTTTGCCAAATACACCCAACTCTCTTTTTACACAGTACATATGTTCCTCAGAAACCCGTGTAAAAAGAAACACAGTAAAAAGAAAGTTAGGTGTATATAACTTTTTAAGTCAAAAAATCAGTCCATAAATCACTACTTTTTTTCAAATGAGAATTGCTCTAAAACTCAACGATGAAATCGATTTTTAATATAAAATAGACTTTAATTCCCTTCGTTTGATATATACTCGGATATGACCGATAGATTCTAAATGTTGAAATATCAATAACCCTAGACGGTCATCGTTATTTTTATAACGTAAGGATCATCGTTCGTCCAATCGACGACGTAATTTTTAAAAATCCTTTAAACAATCCTATGCATGAAAACTCACAAAACATGTTAGTTTTGTTTTATTTTATTAATATATTTTTAGAAAAAAAAAAAAACGATTTCAAGTCGCTTTCCTGCAGTCTTTTGTTTAGAAATAAAAATTTCACAGCTCTTCTCCACTTGGCTTGTTTAACAAAAAATCTTAAAAAATAACAAAATAAAAAAAATTTATTTACTTATTAAAAGTATATTTTTTATTAAAATTAATGCTTTTTTCTAAAATAGGAACACGGTTTTAGGTACATAACTTTTCATTTTGAGCAAGAGGCTTGATGCTCCCCACATGTGTGTTTTCTAAATTTTTTGCAGGATGATTTTGTCATACGTCGCTTAGCGGAAGGGCAAATAGCAGAGATCTTGCAATTTTTTACATTCGTTTCACGATTTTCAACTTCAGCTTTCTCATCAGTAGCAATTAAATTTTAAATATTTGGTATATCAAGTCTGTCTGCCATATAACTTTTGACAAGGGCAGAATACAATTGTTTCATTCAAGCCGCGCGACTGAGGGGTGTTTGATTTGTTTGAAACAAATTATGTGAGTCAATAATATAACAGTTTATAAAAGTCATATTCAGTATCCGAAAAAAGAAGCATACTGGCCATCTATTTGTTTTGCGTGAAAAGCTCAGCTCAACAGACACTACACATTTGGTCAAAAGTGTCAACACCACCTTTTGTTTTGTTGTAGAATTCGATCATGTAAAGTTTGTTAGATTTCGGATTGACTGATTCTTCTTCATTGCAAGATGACAATTAATATACTTCGGGTGTTCACTTTGTGTTGCAAAAGTGCGAAAGTGCAAAATTGCAACACTGCTGTCGTGAACACTCAATTTAACGAACAAGTATTTTAACTTTGCACAAACAGCTGTTCGCTATCGTTTTGAGAAATTTAATTTACTGCTTACAATAAAAAATGCCGTTTAAGCGTTTAAAGCGTGAAAGATTCACTTATAGAATGGACAGCATCCCAAGCAATTCAGGAAATTGAAGCAATTGAAGGTTTATAGGTCGAAATGTAGTATGTTGTAGGTTAAGTATATGAGCTAAAAATTGTTGAAGCTGATGAATCGGCCATAAAGTCAAAAACAACATCATCCTTAACACTCGGTGTGTCCAAAGTCGAGGATGACTCTTGCTTCACAGGTGCCATTGTTTCGCGGACAAAACCAACCCTCATTTACTTTTAGCAGCCGCTCACAATTAACAGCTGTTTGTTTTGATTACACACCTAAAATTACCCCAAAAAATACCAGAAAATTGCTTGTATTGTGCAACACTTTTTCACTTTTGTATCAGTTTTTAGCACTGAAATCGTTTCGAATTAAGTACTTTTTACTTCATTCGGTTGCTGCCAACCGACGATCAGCTGTTTTCTACAAACGCAGCCAACTTAACGCTGGTCATTTATTTATGTTTTCCATATATTCCGTTCGGTTTCGAATTCCGTTGTATGTGACAACAAGCCTTAAGTTTGTTGTCGTAGCAAAACATTGAAGTGTTAATTTTACGACCCTTTATGTTTTTTAATTCGCTTGGAATTTCTTTTTTATCAGAACGGAGAGTACCAACAATTGTAAGCTTATATATTTCGCAAGAGGGACTGACGTAAGCCAGTTGTCCATGTTAACGTTTCTATTTTAGCCATGTACAGTTTTTGTCAATTTCTTGACATAGTACTCACCAAGTGAAAGATTAGTTTTATTTGAGCCTTTTCCCAAATACGGCATAGCGTTATTCATGTATTTTGTGGCACTATCGCAGATCATAACCCTTTTGATCTCATATTTTGCTGGCTTGTTGGGAATGTACATTTGCCCCTGAATTCTAGTAGTTGTTCGTCAATGGTAAGATACTCTCCAGGAGTATAAATATCCCGGCATTTTTGGATAAAAATCTCCCAAATGTTTCTGATTGGAGCAAACTTGTCTCCAATCAATTGATTTCGCAAAGATTTATCGTCGAATCGAATACAAGCAATAAGGAACTTGAATCTTGCTTTGGTCATTATGGAAATATATGTCATTCCACAGAAGTATCTATCAATTATTTCATCTGCAGACAAATGTTCGTCCTTTTTGACAGCTGTCTATATCCATATTCCGAACAACGAAAAATTTTGCTTTGTTTGGGCTTCATTTAATGTTTCAAGTAAGGTTGACTGCCGATTAGCAATTTCAACGTTTGTCCATTGAACAATATCGCCTATGATCTCTGGTGTGATAAACACTTCGAAGCACTTCAGTCAGTCTGTTACATTTCTGCATGCGCGCGTTGGTCCCCGAGCTTGATGAACAATGTTTAGACCATAACGATGAATCTTGCCTTTTGGGTTGACCGCTAATGTTTGTTCTTTTCTCGTAAAATGGTTTTATTGAATGATATTATGCTTGACTTGGCTTTCAATAGATGAAAAGGTATATTATCTTCATCGACGGAATCCTCTGCTGAACTCGCGTCCTCTTCATTTTCCATATCTTCATCAGATTCAACTTCAATGTCGTCTAGGCCATAATCCGAAGCATCTTCTGGTTCGTAACCGTCATCACACATGGCAAGAAATTTTGCAATTTCCTCGTAGGTGAATTTTTTTTGTAGCACTTATCTTTTATTTTCACTGCACCAACCCAAATTAGAAGTGATAAGAAAATTTTGTATGTTTCCTTTCAAACGAAAAACTGACACAAAGTTCATCAATCGTTGTTTCGACCAAACACGTTTCAAAATTATATACTTACGCGCAGCGTATGAAGCTTAATCAACTACGCACAGCAACAACACAAAAGCAACAAATGCTATTCCAAAAATCAGCTCAAAGCAATTGGACATAAACGAGAAAAACAGCAAAATGTAAACCAGGGTTAAGATATTCGGTCATTATTCAATTTTCATACATAAATTCTTGCGTGCCAGGGGTGTAAATGAACAAGTTCAGCTTAAGCGTCAGTTCCAAACAAAAATTATATCGCAATAAAATATTTTTACCGCAATTTTAAAAATTCAGAAAATTGCTTGCAAGTTTTCGAAATCATGTTTTATTGTTTTTGTTGCACATTTCATTATGGTTTTGCACCAAAACAATTAATATTAATTAATACGTTCAAAAATATCATATAAACTTTCGGGAAATAAACTATCGATAGTCAAGAAATCAAGTGTATCATTAATGAATTACATATCGAACTTTTCCTTCCACAAACCAACCATTTCAAAAATCACATATCAAATATAAAACAAAAATACAATTTTAGATTTAATTATGTAGAAATTTGATTTAATAAATTATATCATATTTATATTACAAGTTAATGTTTGCATTATTTATATCAGAGATGCTAACCAGTGTTGCAGTAAAAAGCCAAAAATTAGACAGATGACAAGATGACAAACACAGTTAAAATAAAACGTCTATGTGGTTGTTGTTATTAGGCTTCCGCATCATAATTTTTTTGCACAAGGACAGACGTGCTGTACGGATAACCTATACGCGCGTGTGATCTAACACAAGCTATAATTTTTTGCTATTCGTTGCCATGTTGTATTCCTTAAGAGTCCTCAACTGCTAGAGCAGATCAGTTTTTCCACAAGAAACTACCTCTGTAAAATTAATATTTTTACACCATGTTTACTTAATATTTTAAAAACTATTTTAACCGTCGATTTCGTACTTATATTTTTTTTAAATAGTTTATTTATTTATTTATTTAATGTCAGCTATGAGCAGCTGACAAATCAAAATTAATTATAATTATAATATTAAAAAGCATAATTGAATTAATTAATTAAAAAACATATATTACATATTTTTCTGAAATAAAATTCAAAATTAAGATTAAAAATTTAAAAATTTAACGTTAAAGCTCTGGGAAATTCAACATAAAAATAACTGGTCCAACATTTGTTGCGAGGATTGGGAAAAACCCAGAAAAACCCAATCAGACCAGTGGAAGATTATTGATTAGTGGTTATGATTAGATAAGGCAAAAAGGATAGATCGTTTTAGTACTGGAATTGAGGTCTCCAAAGAGTTACGGCAATAAAGCCGGTT
Organism: Scaptomyza polygonia; assembly: GCA_035044585.1. Taxonomy (NCBI): domain Eukaryota; kingdom Metazoa; phylum Arthropoda; class Insecta; order Diptera; family Drosophilidae; genus Scaptomyza; species Scaptomyza polygonia. Next base: position 20,485 of record JAWNNU010001023.1, read on the forward strand.
AAAGTCTGAACAAATAACACGAAATGGTTCATGAATTAAATAGTTGCTCGAGCACCGATCGAGGCTAAGTGGTGTGAAGTAACGGGTGGATCTAATTGGAACAGTTAAATTTATACGACTCAAAAGAACTGATGAGTCGATTTCTCCATTAAGTAGATTAGTGATGAATACTACACCATGTATAATTCTACGGTTCAAGAGGGAAGGAAGATTAATTAAAAGAAGTCTACTTGAATACGGGGGTAGGTCTATCCCAGGAACCCAGTTAAAAATTTTAAGCGCAAACAGAAGAAATTTCTTCTGCACAGATTCGATTCTATCCTGGTGAATCCCGTATTGCGGAGACCACACACAAGATCCATACTCCAGGATGGGACGTACTAGGGATGTTTATAGCGTTTTAGTGCTGTAGGGATCATCAAACTCTTTTGACCACCGCTTGATGAAGCCAAGAACGTTTATGGCCTTATTGACCATCGACGATATGTGAGAATCAAATTATAACGTGCTATCAAGAGTGATGCCTAAATCTTTAATTTCGAAAACGCGGACAAGTGGTGAAGCATCAAGCAAGTAGTGAGCAGTATGAGGGGTACCCCGAAAAAAGGACATGATTTTACATTTTGAACAATTTAAATTTAGTAAGTTATAACGGCACCAGGCCGACAGTGCACCCAAGTCCGACTGTAGTAAGTTACATAGAGAATCATCATTATAGGTGAAACATAGCTTTACATCATCAGCAAACATATAAACACGTGAGTTAGTAATAACAGCAGGAAGATCGTTAATGAATAGATTAAATAGCATTGGTCCCATGTGACTCCCCTGAGGAACACCAGAGGTAACAAAAATAGATTTGGATACAGAAGATTTAAAAAATACTTTTTGTGTTCGGCCACACAGGTACTCAGAAAGCCACGACAGGAGTTTTGCTGGAAATCCAATAATATTTAATTTTTGAAGCAACAAAGAATGACTAACAGAATCAAATGCCTTACTAAAATCTGTGTAAACGACGTCAGTTTGCATTTTGGCCTGAAACCCTTTGATAACAAGTGAGGTAAACTCAAGAAGGTTGGTGGTAGTAGATCTTCGCCTAACAAAACAGTGTTGATATGGGAATAAAATTGAACTACATAAGTGCTGCAATTGAGAGCATATAATTTTTTCAAAGTCTTTCGGAATGGCAGACAACTTTGATATACCCCTATAGTTTTTAACGTTGGACTTAGAAGAATTTTAATGGAATGGAATAATAAACGATTGCTTCCATAAAGCAGTAAACACAGCTGAGTCAAGTGACCAATTAAATAATTTATGTAAGTGTTTACAAAGTGAATCCGAACAATATTTAAGTATACAACCTGGCACTCCATCTGGACCAGGCAAGAAGCTGGGTTTGATAGAGTTAAGGTCGCCTAGCAGCGTACACTCAGTTATAACTGGGACATAAATGCAGTTTGACGCTTAAACTTGAAAAGGATAGGAATTATCGCAACTATATAAGCTCGATGAGTATACCGATTGAAAATACTTAGCAAAGAGATCGGCCACTGCCTGATCGGAATTCGCTTTTGTATTATCAAGGTAAACCGAGGATGGCAAGCAAGAAGATTTTCGTTTCGAGCTAACAAATTTAAAAAACTGTTTCGGATCGCGGGAAAAGTTAGATCTGCAACGATTGAGATAATTTTTATAACAAAGTGTTTACAGAAATAAAATTTGACTTTGCAATTATGTACGAGGTTAAATCTTTTGTATTTCCTTATTTTTTTATATTTTTTATAGGATCTTGTTTTCACATTTTTTAATTTTGAAATTTCCCTTTAAAGGAACAGTGATAGTATTGATTAATCGATTTTTCAATAATTGTCTATTTTTTATAGAAATTATTTTATTTAAAAACACCTTCATGTAAAGTTGATATTTGTGCCAAGTAAAACAGACTTAATTTAAGGAAGCAATGACAATGCAGTAAATGTCCCCTTTTTGCAGTGACCAGCAATAAATCCGGATTTAAATCGAATTGAGGACATTTTGAGAAGCCATACAGCAAAGTCTTATGAGGGTGGAACGCAGTTTGATTCCTTGAAGGATCAAAAGCAGTCATTGTCCAGAAATTTGGAATAATCGACAGACATACATTTTTAAACTTAGTTCGATGGCCCACCGGTTCCCATTACGTCATAACATAAATTAGATTGTATTTCATCTTAATTTATTTTTCTAAGTACCTAAAAAAGGCTAATTTCCCTAAATTTATAGTCTTTTCAACTTAGAACAAATATCAACACGAAGCTGTTTTTAAATAAAATTATTCTAAAACAATTAACAATGGTTTATTGAAAAACCACGGTGCGTGTTTCTTTTGATATCTTTTAGTGTTCTATCTAGCACTTCAAAACTACTTATATGAGCCATTGTGCTTTCGTCCCAAACAATTTACTTACATTCTTTCAGTACTTGCGCCATGTTACTTTGTTTCGAAATATGTATTACAAAGAGTTGTTTCAGCTTGGTTTATATTAAGGCCAACTTTAATGTTGAGAGTGCCGTTTAACCGCCATTCAATAACGAAGCTGCTATTTCTGCGGAAGCGACGGATAGTGCTAAAAATCGTTCTTTTCGAATTGCAGTAGTAATTAGTAAATTTAATAAAAATGTTTTGCCGGTACCACCAGGAGCATCTAAAAAGAAGACTGCCTAAATTATTATTGACGCTTTTCATAATATGATCATGCTCAGGCGTAAGCAATGGTACGAAGTTCGGTACCTCTTGCGCTAAGGTAATGATATCATTGGTAGTTTCTCGGAGCAATTCTAGATTAATGTTGAGTCATTGGTCTCTATTGGGTTCTGCTAGACCATAGTTATTTAAAGATTGACCACCTAGCGTCTTTAATAAGCACTTTTGCTTGCATTTGTTTTTCTGTTTGATCGATAGTACATATCTTCAGATAGGCTCATTTCTCAAATAATTCTCCATACTGCTTCTGAGCTGCTTATATAACGTCCACTCTCATATAACGGAACTTCATACCTATTATTTTCAAGTCCAAATGCATCTTGATCACTTCCTTTATTAGCGTACTTGCAAATATATTTAATGTACTTTACTGAACTGCAATCTCTACACTAATATGAGCATGGAAAACTCGTAACAGTGTTGTGGGTACTACCCAAAGGTTATCAATTGTTTTGCTATTTTTTTTTACAACAAGACCGCCATTTTCTGGTATTCTTCGGCGGTATTGGGTTTGTGCAATGTCCGTCATTGTGTCGGTCCATCTGTCCGTCTGTATGAATGCAACTTTTTCCATACCCTTCATGCTAGAGGTTTGAAACTATGCAAATGTCTTTATCTATGGCATAGTAAATACGATCTGCATGTATTGCGACAGTTAAAGTTTCACCACCATCGGTGGCATTTTCTAAACTGCTATACATAAATATTGTTCTGATGCATCTTATTTAGTAACTGTTTAGGTTTTCCTAAATTCTTATTCATCTTCGCCAACAAAATAAATTTGCAAAAATTTAGGCACATCTTGTGGTTCTGGAAAAAGGTTTTCAATTAGGTGATATATCTGCCTCTGAACCTTAAAAGTTAGCATAAACCCACATTCAACGATTTTTAGTGCTCCAAATGACGTCATTGGAAAACAACTGTTGTATTTTCTGATGCGATCCATGAAATGCGCGTGATTTTGATGAATATCTATAATTAAGCTATTAAAGCTTAGGCATTGAATAATGAGGAAGAAGTTGTACTGTACTTGAACAACAAGACATTGCTGGTGTTTCGTCTTTCTATTTCAACGCATTACAATAAGTGCAAATATGAACAATTCCACCAATATTCAGACTCTTTTCTTCCTCGTATTATATTATATTGACGTAGTTCAGTCCTGATAGAGCCTTAGATTTCCATTCTTTACGGACAGGTGTTTCAGAAGTCCTCGCACTCTTCTTTTGTTTTCGTCTCGTTTCATTTGTGGCACAATTAATTCTTCATCACTTACATCGCTTTAATTAAGAACATACACATCAAAGTGACTGTTCGAAAGGTCGTTTGTGAAACGTTGTCTAATACGAGATGTATATTGCTTCCAATTTTCTCGTAAAGAAAATTTCAAAACAAAAATCATAAATTTTGTTGCCACCAATTCACAAAGCGACATTGACGAGACGTCTCCCCTTCATATTCGTCAGCACTTCTACAATTATCTCCTTTATCATTGTGAGTCAGGACCTTGCAATTGGCTCGATTACGCACTATAATTAAACACAGCTTTTCTCCTCGCAGTCATATCAGTTTGTATCTAGCTGTCACAAACGAGCCCACATAATTGACTTAATCATGAGCTATATATTCTTACCTTCTTCACATAACAAAACTATAACCATTAGAGGCAAAAGTCAAAACAGAGTGAAATTTAGGCGTTAACGCGTGAATCTGAATCGTGTGAGTTTTACGTTTACGTTAATTTCTCATCTAATTCGGTGTTTTTGGCTTCTTTTTTTATTGATATTTGCTATGCTCTAAGAGCACGACGCAACGTAATTTTTATTATTAGTTATGACCTCATCATCGATTATTGCTTCGACTGTGTGCAGTCGAAGTTGTCCAACCAGCTGCAACCTAACTGTAAACTTACCGGATGGGTAGTATTAAAAATTAGTTAAAATAATATTTAGTTCCTGAGCGTTATCAAAATATTAACCAACTTGAAAACCTGTTAAAACAAGATGTATGTTGCTTTGAAGGTAAAGAGTATATTTGGTTTGTGCAATGTCCGTCATGGTGTCCGTCCGTCTGTCAGTATGAACGCAACTTTTTTGCAAATGTCTTTATCTATGGCATAGTAAATTAAAGTGTCAAGATTGGGGTTCTACGGTAACTGGGGGGCTGGCAAATCGATAAGTTCGATGAATCAAAATCGATTAATCCACCTATTTCGCACGCCCTTAAAGCTAGAGCTACCAAAATTGGGGAGAAGATAGTTACTAACATCTGCATCAAAAATTTGCATCAAAAATTTTGGAGACACGCACACCTATTCCGCCCCCAGCCCCCCGCAGTTTAAAGACATAAATGCCTATATATAGATAGTTTTAGAGCTAGAGCCACCAAATTTTTTGCTAACATAGGTGACGACGACCCACAACCAAATTCATAAAAATTCCACGCCTATCCATATAACCCTAGCCGCCCCGAACCACCAGAACGCATCGCTAAAAACGGTATTGCGTATATCTTCCAAAGTGTTTAAGCTAGACTCACCAAACTTGGTGGGAAGATAACTGTTACTGACCCCCAAAAAACTGCATCAAAGTTTTGGAGCCCGCTCACCCATTCCGCCCCCAGCATGCTCGCTGTTGATAAACAGAAATACAATTATCTCCTTTATCATTGTGCGTCAGGACCTTGCATTTGGCTCAATTACGCACTACATGCTCCACGATGAACTCTCAAACTTCTCTCGCGAATATGCCATCCATATAGACACAGCATGAAATAGACCGGAATAAACGCGCACCATCGCCAATAATTGGAATGACGGCGTTTGGTACTCATATACGCTCCAGACATGAGGTGCCATATCGTAAATAATAATATAATGAATAAGCAAAAATAAAAATTCACTGTAAACAGTAATATCACTAATCATATGATAGCAAGATTAGCCCCAATGGCAATAAAAATTGCAGTTTTTTCACACTTCAGTAGACTTAACAATTTGAATTGTCACAATTTTGTTTTTTTTTAACGTTTGCAATCAATATTGATTGGACAGCTAAACCATCAAATCATACGAAGAAGAAAGTGCTAAAATTGGCTAGTTTTTGGCTTATTAAGACTACAATTTTAAATATTTCGAGAATCGCTGAAGCACCCCATTAAGTAATTATTTTTAAAAGCTATCTGCATATGAAAAAATTATTTTTCTTATCATATGTAGGATATGAGCAAATTTAAATTTCTTATTGCAAAAAAATTAAATGAGGAAATATTTTAAAAGCTTAAACCTAAAATCAATTTAAATTTCTTGTCCTCGTTCAAATCTGGTTTCAAAATCTTGCCACGCCATTTTTCTATGGTGCGGAATTTGGAAAAATTCCAGTATCATCCATAATCCTCGCTCTCAAATTATCACTGCAAAATTTCATAAAAAAAAAATAAATTGACAGCCTGTGTCAGATCACACGGGCGCATAGGTTAGCCGTAGAATACGTCTGTCCTTGTGCAACAAAAATTATGAAGCGGTAGCCTAATAACAACAACCACATAGATGTTTTATTTTATTTTTAATTGTGTTTGTTGTCATTTGGCTAATTTTTTTCTTTTTACTGCAATACTGGTTAGCATCTCTGATATAAATTTAGCAAACATTGACTTGAAATAGAAATATATATTTACATAATTTATTACTTCAAAATTTGTGCATAATTAAATCTAAAATTGTATTTTTGTTTTATGTTTGAAATGTGACTTTTGATATGACAGGTTAGTGAAAGGAAAAGTATGATATGTAATTTATTAATGATACACTTAAATTTCTAGCAAATACTAAATCTATATTGGTTAGAGCTAAGGTGGTTGCTGCATTTTTAATATACTTTAATTTGAATTTTTCTTCCATAAATTCTGCAAATGAACAATCATTTGTCATTTCTAAATTTAAATCACCTACGATGAGCATGTCCACCTCGGTGTCAACTGTGAAATTCTTGTCTATTAGTGCAGTGAGGTGAGAATATTTCATCAAAGCAGAAAAAAGCATTTGTTGCTTGTTGTTTTGAGAAACATTTGGATGAAAGTACACAGAGCCAAGAATCAATTTTTTTTGATTATTAATTTTAATTTCAGACAGACAAATGTCGCCTACATCGCTATCGACCAGTTGCCTGTTTGAAATATCGATTGGAGTACAATATGTTAACATGGTACTTTTTGCATAGATTGCTACTCCAGATGCACGACGACGTTGCTGTAAATTATTAAAATGCGAAATTAATTGTTCAATATTCATTTAAATTAAATTAAATTAACTTAATTCACAGTAACTGTTCACAAGTTGCGAAAATCAGGGCTGCCACCGTAAAGACGAATTATCGATAGTTTAACTCACGATAGTTTATATGATATTTTTGCACGGGTATATTTATTGTTTTGGTGCAAAAGCATAATTAAATGTGCAACACAAACAATAAAACATGATTTCGAAAACTTGCACGCAAATTTCAGAATTGGGGTAAACATATTTTATTGTGTTATAATTGTTTGGGGCTGACGTTAAGCTGAGCTTGTTCACCCCTGGCACGGAAGAATTTATGTATGAAAATTTGCAGTTTGAAGTAAACATTTTTGCGACCACTTTCGCTGCGTTCATTTTGAATAATAATAAATAAATAATACATACCCAAATGGAATCTCATTTATATAGGAGTTATTTGTTAGCTTTCGAACATTACATAAAATATAATACTGCTACATAAAAAGTTTTTGAACCCATAAGTAAATAACGTTTTAAGCGCAATACATTTTTCGGCAATTTTCATATGCGTGTTTTATGTGTACATGTCTTAGCAATAAGTGCGAGCGAGCGCGATAGTGATAGCTAAGCGGATAGTGCTGTTTCAGTTGCCCCTGCGCTCAGTGGTGTTTCAAGGCAAGCCATCGCACTATGGACATTTTGCCAAAAAACTGGCATTAATTAATAGCTCGGAAACCATGCAAGATATTTTGACTTGGTTTTTTGCCTTGGGTTTTGTTAGAACCAAAGGAAAATCTTAATATATATAAATCTCGTGTCACAATGTTTGGCCTCAATGGACTCCTAAACCACTTAACCGATTATAATAAAATTCGCACACCATGTGCAGTTCGATCCAACTTAGTTTAAATCTTAAATTATAGTCGCAATTTTAATTTATTGCTAATTATTTGTCTGTTATTATTTGACAGTCACAATTATCTGTTAACTCCAAATGATTCTAACAGATGTCGATACCTGTCGACTGGGTTGATTAAGCAATCAATAGATGGCGCTGCTATGGTAAATCTACGAACGTGTCATATAAGCTACATTTTAACAGCATAATTACCACGTGTTGTTGACGCTATAAAATTAATTAAATTTATTTTGTGGTGATACCTTCGGTGTCGAGTATAAAAACAACAAATGTGGTTTACCAAAGAGCACTTCAATGAAACGGATAATTTGCGGACACGTATAACGCTTCGATTCAGTATTTACTCTGGACTTACTTTCATTTCGTTCTTTAGAAGTTCAACTAAATAACCCTTCATTTTTGTAATCGAAATGAATTCATTACTGTTGTGAAATGAAATAAAATTTGGTGGCGAAACGGAGTTCGCCGGGTTTGCTAGTCATTTATATAAAATTGGCTTGTTACCGCCCCTTATTTCAACATAACAGGCCCAAATCTGGGAGTTAACCTTGTTTATATAATACTATTTAATTTTTACAAGAGATTTGCATAAACAAGTAGTTAATTTTAGGACATGTAAACACTTAACACTAAACTTTCTGAACTTTATGTAAACAGCTTGTCTTTTGATTCACAGATAGTTGCATTCACAGAAACCTGGTTAAAACCTAATATATCTGATTATTCGGTTTTGCCTAATAAGTATAACCTGTACAGATGCGATCGCACCTCCAGCAAGGGGGGCGGTGTTCTCATTGCTGTTGATTCTTGTATTTCCTCTGAACAAATTCATTCCCATGATTATCCGGATATAGAGTTTCTTTGTGTTAAAATATTATGTAGCGGCCGCTCATTGTATATTACTTGCTCATATATTCCTCCCAATTCTGATAATAACATTTACATATCCCATCTGAATGCCCTGCAGCTTGTTGCGTCGTTGTTGACGGATATTGATCAACTTATAGTGGTTGGTGATTTTAATTTGCCACATGTTGTATGGTCTGCGAATGACACATCTTCGGCGCAAGTACCGGCCACTTCTGATGATTTTATCGAGGGCCTTTTAGAGTTAGGCCTATCACAAGTTAACAGGGTGCAGAACAGTAGTAATAAAATGTTAGATTTGATATTCGTTTCTGATTCTGATTGTAGTAATGTTAGTAGAGTATCCCCTCTAGTGCTTCCTGAAGATACCTACCATCCAACTTTAGAACTTTCATTTGAACTTTTTAACCTTATACCAGCATCTAAAAATTCTTTAAAAACCCGATGTTTTCGTAAAACTAACTTTACTAAATTAAATGACCTTCTTCAGCATACTAATTGGTCTCAACTTTATTCTTGTACTGATATAGAAACTGCCATTGCCATTTTTTACAGGACTTTGAATTCATATTTGGATATATGTGTTCCCGTCACTGTTCCTTTAAGTGAAAATAAACCACCTTGGTTTACGAGGGAACTATCAAAATTAAAAACCGTGAAAACAAGATCCTATAAAAAATTTAAAAGATCTGGAAATACATTAGATTTATCCTTGTATATAATTGCAAAGTCAAATTTTATTTCTGTAAACACTATTTGTTATAACAATTATCTTAATCGTTGCAGATCAAACTTTTCCCGTGATCCAAAACAGTTTTATAAATTTGTTAACTCAAAACGTAAATCTTCTTGCTTGCCATCCTCGGTTTACCTTGATAATACAAAAGCAAATACAGATCAGGAAGTGGCCAATCTATTTGCTAAGTATTTTCAATCAGTATACTCATCGAGTTCATATAGTTACAATAATTCCTATCCTTTTCAAGTCCAAGCGTCAAACTGCATTTATGTCCCCGTTATAGCTGAGTGTACTCTACTAGGCGACCTTAACTCTATCAAACCCGGCTTTTTGCCCGGTCCAGATGGAGTGCCAGGTTGTATACTTAGATACTGTGCGGATTCACTTTGTAAACCTTTACATAAATTATTTAACTTATCGGTTGACTCAGCTGTGTTTCCTGGTATATGGAAGGAATCTTTTATTATTCCACTTCATAAAATTCTTCTAAGTCTAACGTTAAAAACTATAGGGGTATATCCAAGTTGTCTGCCATTCCGAAAGTCTTGGAAAAAATTATATGCTCTCAATTGCAGCACTTATGTTGCTCAATTTTATCCCCTTATCAACACGGTTTTGTTAGGCGAAGATCTACTACCACCAACCTTCTTGAGTTTACCTCACTTGTTATCAAAGGGTTTCAAGCAAAAATGCAAACTGACGTCGTTTACACAGATTTTAGTAAGGCATTTGATTCTGTTAGTCATTCTTTGTTGCTTAAAAAATTGAATATTATTGGATTTCCAGTAAAACTCCTGTCGTGGCTTTCTGAGTACTTGTGTGGCCGAACCCAAAAATTAGTTTTTAAATCATCTGTATCGAAACCTATTTTTGTTACCTCAGGTGTCCCTCAGGGGAGTCACCTAGGACCATTGCTATTTAATCTCTTTATTAACGATCTTCCTGCTGTTGTTACTAATTCTCGTGTATTTATGTTTGCTGATGATGTAAAGCTATGTTTCACCTATAATGATGATTCTCTTAGTAACTTACTACAGTCAGACTTGGGAGCACTGTCAGCTTGGTGCCGTTATAACTTACTTAATTTAAATTGTTCAAAATGTAAAATCATGACTTTTTGTAGAGGTACCCCTCATAATGCTCACTACGTGCTTGATGCTTCACCACTTGTCCGCGTTTTTGAAATTAAAGATTTAAGCATCATTCTTGATAGCAAATTAAAATTTGATTCTCATATATCGTCGATGGTCAATAAGGCCATAAACGTTCTTGGCTTCATCAAGCGGTGGTCTAAAGAGTTTGATGACCCCTACACCACTAAAACGCTATATACATCCCTAGTACGTCCCATCCTGGAGTATGGATCTTGTGTGTGGTCCCCGCAATACGGGATTCACCAGGATAGAATTGAATCAGTGCAGAGGAAATTTCTTCTGTTTGCGCTCAGATGTTTTAACTGGGTTCCTGGAATAGACCTTCCCCCCTATTCAAGTAGACTTCTTTTAATTAATCTTCCTTCCCTGTTGAACCGTAGAATTATGCATGGTGTAGTATTTGTCAATAATCTACTTAATGGTGAAATCGACTCATCAGTTCTTCTAAGTCGAATAAAATTAAATGTTCCCATTAGATCCACACGTTACTTTTTACCCCTCAGCCTCGATCGTTGCTCGAGCAACTATTTAATTCATGAACCATTTCGTGTATTATGTTCTGACTATAACAAACTTTATTCTCTTGTCTCTCTGGAGACCTCGACTCCAGTACTAAAACGATCTATCCTTTCTGCCTTATCTAATCGTAACCACTAATCACTAATCTACCACTGGTCTGATTGGGTTTTTCTGGGTTTTTCCCAATCCACGCAACAAATGTTGGGCCACTTATTTTCTTGTTGAATTTCCCAGAGCTTTAACGTTAACTTTATAATTGTTTCAACCTTAATTTACTTTCAGCACATCACATAATTTTAAATTTTACTTTAAACTTAATTATTTTCATTATGATTACTTTAATTAGTTTTATTCTCATGTCAGCTGTTCATAGCTGACAATAAATAAATAAATAAATAAATAAAAAATTAATAAACGACAGTTTTTTTGGCAAAGTGCCCCATAGTGCAGCAGCAATCAACAACGGTAAAAGCTTGTGTGTGTTCATAAAAGAAGCAACCGAGCTTCATTTCTCATGTCGTCTCAACTTTTGACTTATGCTGTTTATTGCAACCCAACTTAGAAGGGTTGTATAAACTTAATATGAACTTTGTGCAATTAAATAGCAAAACTTGATTACTTAAATATTATTTCTGTGTTATATGTTTGTTAATTTTTTGGCAATAAGGTAGGGCGTTCATAATCAATAAAACATGTTGTATATAATTTAATAAACTAGCACTTAAATCGACCTATTTTGTAAGTAATTAAGATAATAAAATTACACATTTGAGTTTTTTTTATTGACTATTATTAAATATTTGTACAAGGGGTATTTTTGATTTGTGCATTCTGTGGGTCTCAGCTACGACAAGCCAGCACGTGTTGTTGTTGTTTTATGGCTGTTTTTGACTATTTATGTATTTATGTGATTCAGGAGCCAAAATGAGTGTTTGTGTGTATTCACAAAAAATAAACCAGTGCAAAACAGTCGCTACCAATATACAAAATAGAATAATAATATAATAAAATGCCTCTTAAAAAGCGCCTATATTTAACAAAATATTTTAAAAGTAAAAAGAAATGCGTGTGAAAAGAAAATACTTTTATATTATTTATATTTGTCTGAAAGTTATCAGGAGAGAACACAAACCCTTCTAGGAACTTATGGAATTTACATTCAGTCTTCAACCTGCATTGATATGGTTTTCTGCAGACATTTAAAAATATATTTTACTCATTTTAATTTCATTGTCATTACGTCTATGTTGTTTGATAAATTTGAAATTTAACGTATTCAACGTTAAACTTAGCGGCCGTGTTAGAGATACAGACCTTAGGTCAAGCCGAAAGCACAGACCGTCGATATTTTTTTTAGGGGTTTTTAATTGAATATATTTAAGATCTGCCCGTGTGTTTTAAAGCTTGAAACTTGGCAGTAGAAGTAGTAGCACTAAGCACTTAGTGGTAGTAGGTATCGTAGGGTGTGTTGAGTAGCTGGTGTGGAGGAGGATCACTCGTTAACCCGGAGAGGGAGGTCAAGTGGGTGGGTCTGCTGGAGTCTTCTCGTTGTCTGGCTGGTGTCCAGAAGGACAGGCAGGATTGCTAGGATGGTTGAGCAATCTGGCAGAGTAGCTGGCACTCATCTTACTGATTATTTCTGTGACCAGTGGCATGTGCAGTTGACTATGTATGGTGGCATTGTCGTGGTACACGTGGGCACCGGATATGGTTCGGAGTGCTTTATTTTGAAATCTTTGAATCAGCATCCGATCGCTCTTGCTCGCGGTCCCCAACAGCTGGATGCCATAAGACCAGATGGGCCTGAGAATGGCCTTGTAAACTAGTAGTTTGACACTAAGTTTCATTTTGGACTTTCAGCCGATATGCCAGTAGAGTTGTTTCATCCTCATGTCAGCCTGTTTGCGTTTACGAGTGAGGTGCGTACGCCAAGTGAGCCTCCTATCCAGGGTGATACCGAGGTATTTTGGAGCTGCCTCCTCAGGGATCACTGAACCGTCAAGGTAGACAGGCGGACAATTACCCAGGCGCAGAGCGAACGTGGTTTGTGTAGATTTGTTCTGGTTGACGCCAATGTTCCACCTTTTCAGCCAATCGTCTACCAGATTTAACTGTTGTTGTAACAAATCGGAGGCATTCTTGGGAAGGGAAGCGGTGGAAAGGAAGGCGGTGTCATCAGCGTGTGGCTACGGTCAGGTTCCCGTTGCGGTAGATGGGCAAGTCGGCAGTGTACAAGGTATATAAAATAGGACCAAGTACACTGCCTTGAGGTGCTCCAGGTCTGATAGTCTTAAGCGATGACGTTGCTTCACCGCATCTGACATAGAATAGTCTATTCAATAAGTAAGACTCCAAGAAGTTGAAGTAGGGCGTAGGGAGATTCGCTTTAATTTTGTGGAGTAGGCCGGGGTGCCAGACCCTGTCGAAGGCTTGTTTGATGTCAAGCATAACCGCGCAGCAATACTTCTTATTCTCAAATGCATGTAGAATTCGCTCGACAAGTCTGTGGCATTGTTCGGGGGTCCCATGTCAGCGCCTGAAGCCAAACTGGTGATCGGGGATCAGACCAGCCTCGTCAATTACCGGCAGCATTCTGCGCAGAAACACTCGTTCGAGAATTTTTGAAAGAATTGCCAGCAGACTAAAAGGACGATAGGAGGCGAGGTTTGCTTCAGGCTTGCCTGGCTTGGGTAACATATACATAAACTTATTTATTTGTTCGTGCAAATGTGCATTTGTTATGTTTGCAGTTTTGGTGGACTTGGGCTTTGAAATGATTTTTATACTCGATACCGAAGGTAAAGAGTATACTGGGTTTGTGCAATGTCCGTCATGGTGTCCGTCCGTCTGTATGTACGCAATTTTTTTCCACACCCGTCCAGCTAGAGACTTACAACTTTGCAAATGTCTTCATCTATGGCATAGTAAATTAAATTGTCAAGATTGGGGTTCTACGATAACTGGGGGGCTGGCAATTCCAAGATAGCTTTTTACAACCCCCAAAAAATGCATCAAAGTTTTGGAGCCACGCCAACCCATTCCGCCCTTAGCCCCCCGCAGCTTAAAACAAAAAATGCCTATTCTACAGTTTTTGAGCTAGCGCCACCAAATTTGTTGCCTTCAACCAAATTCATAAAAACTTTGGATGCCACGCCCGTGCATGCTGCCCTAGCCGCCCCCAACCGCCCCCATAAGTTTAAGTCTTGTGTTTTTTTTTTACCCAAGCGCCTTAATGAGGAAAGAAAAATAGTTGTGAGGGACAAGTTTTTGCCACAGGCTGGGTTTTTTCTTCTTCAATAAATATTTGATATGAATGAAAGCTTGCGTGCCTTACGTATTTTGTGACCTTTTGATACCTGTCCCACAAAACACTTGCACCTTGCCAACCAAGTTTCTTGAGCTAAATGTGCGAAGGCGAATATTGATCATGAAATTGAAATAAAATACATATATTTTATTAGTAGAGAAACATAATTGCATTTATTTAAATTAAATATCAAAATCATTTCAAAGCCCGAGTCCACCAAAACTGCAAACATAACAAAAGCACATTTGCACATACAAATATATATATATGTTATTTGGGTATACGCATTAGTGCTTTGCTGCTCTACGGCTAGCTAGCGATAAGCAAGCAGGTATACAAAATATAAGTACACAAGAAGAAAATCAAACACGCTACTGCGCGCTACAAAATCGCCAGCCAGCAAGCGCATACACACAGTATGGCTGGGTTGGCTGTGCTACGGCAGCTCATGTCTCAGCGAAAACAGAAAGCAGAATGACTTGCGATTTGCTCACGACTCATGATTCTAGCAAAACTAGCCTACGAGAGCATGGTAGCTGTGAACCACTTTCCAACTCTATACCTCATATAAATAATTATATGTGCATCGCATTTTTTCCAAATTACAAGATAAAGCATAATTTTTTAAAAATTTGGGTACGCAGTTTTATTGTTGATGTGTTAACATCTATAGCCACGGGTACACGTTCTTTCCATTTGATAATACATGCAAACAATGCAGCCGTGCAGCTCTGCTAAAAGGGCGTGCCGTAACTGTGACGGGCTCGAACTTCGAACAAATTTAGCGTGCACTCGTGGACCGACTGCAAAATTTCATATACATATTCATCTGAGTATGATTGTATTGGTGTAGCGGCAGAGAATAACTGTAAAATTCAAAGTCTTGCTAACGATGTTCCAAGTTTGAAGGGTAGTATAACTTAATATGAACTTTGTGCAATTGAATAGCAAAACTTGAGATTCTTTAATATAACTTCAATTTTACATGTTTGTTTATATTCTAGCATTGTTTATTGTTTGTATTCTAGCATAAACAATATATATATTAAAATCAAATATTAGAGTTTTTATTGACAATTATTGAATATTGGTTCAAGGGGTATTTACTCTTTGTGCAGCTTGTGCGTCTCAGCTACGACAAGCCAGCACGTTGTTGTTTTGTTCAGTTTCCCTTTGCGTTCAGCGGCCCGTGGATTAAAGGAGAGGCAGCGGGTCAGCGGACAGCAAGAACAGTAAAAAGTTGTTGGTACATACACTAGTCGGCATAAATATTTTGACGAAACAATTTTTCGCCTTTCTTAATTTTATTTTAATTCATATTGTTTTAAATTTTCATAGAAAAATTCTAATATGATTATTTAAGTTTGTATGACCGAAAAGTTAAAATGAACAAAAAAATGGTTACGTTCTATGAAGCCAATAAAAAGTTATTGCCAAAAATACATGATTTTGATTTCGTCAAAATAATTATGCCGACTAGTGTATTGTATGAAAGTGCGTTTGAAACATACATTTCTTGCTGTGCCTGCTTATCGAGGTTTTTGTTATTTTTGATATTTTCCTTTTTCTGTGTCGGCGGCAAACGCGCGCTTACATTTACATATGTACCAATGCACTACTGAATACACTTTCTCAATTTGTGTACATCTTTGCTTAACTGTATGCCAATGATTGTTGGAAAGTGTCATAGGGTAAAAATTGGGAAGAGTATGCATGATCAGCAATAGCAAAACTGATATTTGACTGCCTTGGAAGACAAAATCTTGTTGTTCTGTTTTATTTTACTCAAGCGCAAAAATAGTTTTGTGGACAAGTGCTTGCAAAAGCCTAGTTTTTAGCTCAAGATACTTGGTTGGCTCGGTGCATATCAGTTGCTAGTCCAAGTGTTTTGTGGGGTAGGACAGGTATCAAAAGGTCAAACAGGTACAAACGGCTGTTAACACATCGCTCGTGAGTTCTAACACTCATTAGTTTTTTTTTTATTATTATTAGTATTATTATAAAGCAAACATCAACAAATTTCAATTTTACTTGTAGCTAAAAAACAATATAATTATTTTATTCATAGTAAATATTTAAATGTGCATTTTTATAATTCCTTTGGGTAAACTTAAAGGTATTTTAATGTTAGTAATCAATAATATTTCCTTTATTATTTAAAACTAAATTAAGGCGCTAGAATTTACTAAGACCTGTAAAGTATTTATGTCAATATTGGCCCATTCTCGAACAACCGCTGATTTTAGGTGACGTACTGTCGCAGAGAGGATCCCCCAGAGGTTCTCAATCGGATTTAGGTCCGGACACAATGCTGGCCACTTTGAAACAGGATTGTTTCTGTCATTAAAGAAGTCTTTAGTGACACGTGCCGTGTGGATTGATGCGTTATCCTGTTGATAAGTCCTGTCATCGCCATAGATATTGCCAGCAAATTCTATTAGTTCACCTTTCAAAATGTCAATATACATCTTGGCATTCATTTGGGAGGTTATGGTGCATAAAGGGGTGCTTCCTTTGTAGCAGAATGCAGCCCATATCATCAAGGTACCACCTCCAAAGCCTCGCTTGTAGTTGGACCGTCGTTCCTGGTGCGAATCTCCCCAATATTTTTTACAATTGTCTGGGCCATCTAAATAAAATTTTTTTTCGTCGCTGAAGATGACATTCTGCCAGTCTTCTGTCCAGAATTGGTACTTGTTGGCAAACTCTAAACGAGCCCTAATATGCCGTTGCAATAGCTTTGGTTTAGGTACCATGGAGGTGTATTTAATGAATCTATTTTCATGTAGAATTTGAATGATTCTTATCATTGTTACATTTAGTCCCATATGTGCTTTAATTTGTCCACTGCTCATCAAATCCTCCACTGCTAGACGCCGGATCTGCCGTTTACAGCGCTCATCAATGTTGGTTTTCTGTCCACTGCGTCGAGTTGTACCATATTCAGTGGGATTTTTGATAAATGTCGGTCAAGCCGAAATGCTATATTGGAAATTGTGGAACCGCATTCATGCATTCCTATGACGATTCCCTGCTCTTCAGCTGATATAAACTGCTACCACGTAGCATTTTAGGACAAAAGCTCAAAATATTATACTTTGTGTCTAATTTATAAAGTAAATATATTTCAATTATTTTTCAAACTAATTTTAGCGAATTAATATTCTGCCGCGACGCTATCAGCAAGAAAGATCAACTAAATTGTTTCATTTATAAATATTTACTACGAAAAATGTTCGCATCATTACTTTTTTTTAAGTAACGGTACTACGAAAGAGATAAGAATGAAAGGATGTTTGTCGCATAGCAGCCGCAACATGCGACAAAATCATTCTGCATTTAAGAAAATTTGCCTATGAAAAAGAAAAATTAACATAAGCAAAAGTGCACTTATAATTTTATTATTATTATTATTGACAAGTTAGTGCTTAATTTAAATTAAGTCTAACGGGATACTAAGCTATAGCAGCTATGGCCTTAAGCTTGTAGAGTGTGTTCTATATTCTAATATGTACATGTAATCTTATAATATATTTTGTTTATGTTTAGGTGGTGTATTAACGTTAAATTAGATTATAGATATTTACATTTTTTAGGAATTCTATTGTTTTGTTTATGTTTTTGAATGAAGTTATTTCGTTTATGGATGGTTGGAGGTATAGGGCCCTTTCTCTATTGTATAATGGGCAATCTATTAATATATGTGTGATGGTGAGGGCTGTTTTGCAGTTGGTACATGTTGGTGATGGGGATTTATTAAGGATATAGCTGTGGCTTAGCCTTGTAAATTTTAAAAAGTCCGTTCGTGATGTGTTTTTAGTTGCTTTGTCGTGGCAGATTATTTTGTAGTATTGGGATGTGTTGTTTAGGATTAGTTTATAGAATTGTTGGGTGTTATGTTTTATAAATTTGTTTATGTCCGATGGGTTGTAGTTGGTTTCATACATGAGGGAGAATTTATGGGCGTTTTTTGCTATTTCGTCCGCAAGTTTATTTCCTGTTATACCACAGTGATCTGGGACCCATATGAGTTGCAGTTTACTGTTCTTGAGTTTGTGTAAAATATTTCTGATGGAGATTGTGTAAAAGTTTTGGCTGTTAGTATTGTTTATGGCTAGTAATTAGGATAGAGAGTCTGAGCAGATGCTAAATTTACCTCTTTGTTTGCTGGCGAATTGGCATGCTGTGAGAATTGCTGCTATTTCAGCTGTAAAAATTGAAGAGAATAGCTGTAGCAAATGCTATGCAATTACCTCTGTCTCAGTTGTCACACTGTATGAGACCCCGTCATTCGACTTGGACCCGTCCGTGTACAGGAATTGTCTATCTGTCAGTAAACTTTTAAGTTCTTTGAATTTTTTTTTTGTATATTAAAGGTGAGGTGTCGGATTTGAGGGAGGTGTGTAGCGAGATATTAATGTGGAAAGAATTAGATATCTTTTCGCTTTTGTACGTGATGGGAGATGTTGGGAGTTTGAGTGTATTGCATTGTTCTATTATGTCGTGAAGTGAGGACGGAATTTTGGGCGTTCTTTTGGATTTCTTAATTTTATTCTAGATTTTTTCTATTGGAGAGTGTTTGGAGTGCATTATAATTTTATTGTTTTTTTTGTGTCGCGTATATGGTTCTGTATTCGATTGGTAATATATTTGCTTCATGTAGGAGGTTGTGGATTGGTGTGGTGCGAGGTGCATTGAATGCCATTCGTATAGCGGAGTGGTAAATTGTTTTAAGTTTGTTTAGTGTTGATTTGTATGCTTTCCCATAAAATTGGATGCCGTAGTCGATTTTGGACATAATTATGGATTTTATTACGTAAATGATTGTGTTTATGTTGCAGTTAAATTTCTTGTTGGAAAAGCATTTTATTACGTTAAGTCTTTTTGATAGTTGTAGAGAGAGGTTTTCAATGTGTTTGTTCCATCTGTAGTTTTTTTCTATGGTTATTCCGAGGATCTTGAGGGAGTCTACTTTTTGTAGAGTGAAGGTGTTGGATTGTAAAGAAAAGTTGTAGGTTTTTTTCCTGCAAATATGCAGAGTTTTGCACTTGCTGGGTGATAGTAAAGCACCGGAGTAGTTGCACCATTGGTTGATGTCGTTAAACAGTGAGTGTATATTCAACGAGTTTTGTTTTTTATTTAATTTGTATACTATTGTGTAGTGGTCGGCATAGCCATTAAATTCAAGTTTTTTGTGTTTGTCTAATGCTTTGTTTAGTTTGTTATAAGCTATTGCGAATAAAATTACTGACAGGCGGGATCCTTGCGGTATTCCGTTGCTTAAAGGCTGGGGGTTGGAGTATGATTTGTTGGCGAGGATTGTTATTTTTCTGTTGGTGAGGAAGTTGTAAATGTATATTGCTATTCTTGGTCCTATTCTCCAATCAGCAAGTTCGTCAATGATGCTGTGTATGCCCACTCTGTCGAAGGCCTTTGCGAAGTCTAGGGAGATGATGGAGGCATAGTTTTTTTTTGAAAGGGAAGATGTTGTCTGATAATCTAGCATAGCTAGGGAGTCAGACACTGATTTTCTCTTTCTGAATCCTACTTGCCGACTATCTAGTAGCTTGCCATTTGTAGCTAGCCACCATAGTTGTTTTGAGATTATTTTGTCCAGCACTTTCGCAATACAAGAGTTGAGAGAGATAGGGCGGTAGGAATTAGTCGAAGTCTTGACCAGGTTTTGCTTAAGGATGGGTATAACGCTGTTGACTTTGAATTGTTGGGGGATTTGGGACGTAAGGATACTATTGAACAGGTCGAGAAGCCTTCTCAAAAGATTTGGGGATACGTTCTTAAGCATTGGGTAGCTTATACGGTCTCGCCCTGGTGCTTTGTCTTTTAGCTGATTAAGAGCAGCTAATAGTTCGATCATGGTAATGTCTTTTTCGAGGTTGAGGGCTAGGGTAGACGGATCATGTGAAAGAGTGGAGGTGGATTTTGCTTTGTGTTGGTTAAATGATGAGTGAAAATTTGTGTCGAGTGATGCGTAAGACCAGTGGCTACAAAGCGTGTTGGCTACTGTGTTTTTATACCCTGAACCCATAAAATGGGTAAATCAGGGTATAATGGTTTTGTGCAAAAGTATGTAACAGGCAGAAGGAAGCATCTCCGACCCCATAAAGTATATATATTCTTGATCAGTATCAATAGCCGAGTCGATATGGCCATGTCCGTCTGTCCGTCCGTCTGTGCGTCTGTATGAACGCGTAGATCTCAGAGACTACAAGAGCTAGAGACTTCAGATTTTGAATATAAGTTCTCCTATACCATGAGCAGAACAAGTTTGCTTCAAGTTATCGATAACTACTCTGGTTTTCGATATACACATGGAATCGATAACAAAAAAATATCGAATTTGGAAAATGTAAAAATGGGGATTAGTGTAATGGGTAACGATAGAACTTTTCTCAAAATTTCGTCCAAATCGGTTAAGAAACACCAGAGATATCGTAAAGTTAAGTCAGCTATGAGTTTTGTTTAAAGTGATCATAATTTGAAGCATACTTTTAGGACGCAAGAACTGCAACTGTTAGTAAGGCAGTGGATATCGTGGCGTGATTTTAGCCCACAGAAGCGGTTTATATGTGACCATATTTTAGCGATGGGTGTGTTTGGATTAATTTGCGCTGTAAAATTTTAAATAGAAATTCGTTTCCTAGATTTTATTTCCCGTTTGAGTCGGGCATTGGCTTTTTTGTAGGTTAAGATGTTTGTTGTGTTAATAGTTCTACTTAGTTTACTCCATGCTGTTTGTTTTTCATCTTTTAATTGTTGAAGGTCTTGGTCCCACCATGGCACAGTGTTCTTTTTCCTGTGTTGGTAGGATGGGGGTATGGTTTGGTTGGCTGCATGAATTATGATTTTAGTTATGGTGGCTGTTTCTTTGTTTATGTTTGTGCTGGGGGGTTTTTCTATGGATAATTTTTCTGTAAGTTTCGTGAAAATGGGCCAGTTCGCTTTCTTAAGATTGAATTTTGGTCTTTCGGTGGGGTTGTTGTTGATGTTGTGTTCGTTGAATAGATCTATCCTTATGGGAAAGTGATCACTGCCTGAAAGGGAGTTATCTCTGTTCCATGTGGAGTTGAGTTTAAGGATGGGTGATGCAAGGGACAGGTCAATGTGAGTGAAAGTATGGTGGGTGGAAAAATGGGTTGGTGAGCCGTGTTTAAGTGTTATTAATGATGACTGATTAATAAATTTGAAGAGAGTGTTGCCTCTATTGTTGTTGGTTTGAGAGCCCCAGCTCTGATGCCAGCTGTTGAAGTCACCTGTTATTAGTAGGGGAGGAGTAAGGCTATTAAAAGTGTTTCTTAGATTATTAAGTTTGAAAGTTTTGTTGGGGGGTATGTATGACGAGACTATAGTGAACTTGATTTTGGAGTGAATTCTAACTGCTATTGTGTCAAAGTCGAGTGAACTAATGGTGATTTTTTGTTGCTGTATGGAGTTGTGGAGTAGAAGAGCTACCCCTCCATATCCGTTTGAGGCAGTGTTTTCGTGGTAAAGTGTATAGTTGATTGGAATGGGAATGTTTTGTCTGGAGGAGAGGTGGGTTTCTCGTAGGGATATTATTTTTGGGCTGTGTTGTTTGATGAGTATTTGCAACTGATTGTAGTTGTTGGTGTATCCGTTAAGGTTCCATTGTATTACTTTTAACATTTTTGGAGTTGTTTTTTTTTTGACGCAGAATACGTCTTACGTTTCGGTATGAGTGTGCTATCCAAAAAAGTTGTTGTTGTAATATGGTTGCTTCACAAAATCGCTCATTGCTCATGAACTAATGAATAGATTTTCCTCAAATTAATTTAATTTTAAAGCCAAGGCTTCAACCTTTATTTTAAGCTAAATATATATATGAAGTGATTACATTTTCTATTAAAAAAATGAGACCAAAAACATGCAAAATTTTGCATCATTTTGAAGACTTAAAATTGCTCTAGCAACCTCAATAATCAATCAATTAATCTGAGTTTTTCGAATTTAAGTTGAGATGAGGTAAACAAACATTCCCACATTCAAATTTATAATAATTTTGCCAAATATATAACTTTTTAAGGCAAAAAATCAGTGCAAAAATCACTACTTTTTTATCAATTGCACATTGCTCAAAAATTCCGCCAGAGAATCGATTAAAACTTGTTTTAATACAAAGTAGACTTGATTTCCTTTCGTTTGATATACATGCGGTCATGACTGATAGCTTCTAAATGTGGAAATTTCAATAAGATATTCGAGCATAATTAAATTTTCATACATAAATTCTTCCGTGCCAGGGGTGAACAAGCTCAGCTTAACGTCAGCCCCAAACAATTATAACACAATAAAATATGTTTACCCCAATTCTGAAATTTGCGTGCAAGTTTTCGAAATCATGTTTTATTGTTTGTGTTGCACATTTAATTATGCTTTTGCACCAAAACAATAAATATACCCGTGCAAAAATATCATATAAACTATCGTGAGTTAAACTATCGATAATTCGTCTTTACGGTGGCAGCCCTGATTTTCGCATCTTGTGAACAGTTACTGTAAATTAAATTAATTTAATTTAATTTAAATGAATATTGAACAATGCCGCCTGTAAAAAGAAACGTAGCTTCGATGCGTAACAGAGAGAATATTTTTTCTGCTTTGACTAATAGACAAGAATTTCACAGTTGACACCGAGGTGGACATGCTCATCGTAGGTGATTTTAATTTAGAAATGACAAATGATTGTTCATTTGCAGAATTTATGGATGAAAAATTCAAATTAAAGTATATTAAAAATGCAGCAACCACCTTAGCTCTAACCAATATAGATTTAGTATTTGCTAGAAATTTAAGTGTATCATTAATGAATTACATATCATACTTTTCCTTTCACAAACCTGTCATATCAAAAGTCACATTTCAAACATAAAACAAAAATACAATTTTAGATTTAATTATGCACAAATTTTGATGTAATAAATTATGTAAATATATATTTCTATTTCAAGTCAATGTTTGTTAAATTTATATCAGAGATGCTAACCAGTATTGCAGTAAAAAGGAAAAAATTAGCCAAATGACAACAAACACAATTAAAAATAAAATAAAACATCTATGTGGTTGTTGTTATTAGGCTACCGCTTCATAATTTTTGTTGCACAAGGACAGACGTATTCTACGGCTAACCTATGCGCCCGTGTGATCTGACACAGGCTGTCAATTTTTTTTTGTTTTTTGTGGAGGTACTGTTGTAGGTACAGTTGCATGTATGTTGGATGTAAGTTTTGGATGGTGTGTCTGCGACGTCTACGGCCCGCCCGCTGCCCCGAGCGAGCTGCAGTCGTCGCTGACACTTTATAACTGGACTAGAGGTTAAATGCTATCACTGTCACTTAGAAGTACGTGTTTCTTGTTTTGGTTGTTTTTCTTTGTTTTAGGTTCCGTTTTGTCTTTTGATTTTAGATTTATTGCGAGATTGTTTTGCTTATTTGAGAAGATTCTTAGTTTGAGGTCTTCTGATAGGGATGAATTGAGAGTTGTTCAAGAATGTAGTGCTGAGGTTGATGAGGCTGCGTTGGCATTAGGGTGTGGTGTCCATGGCCGTTTCGAGATCATCGTATGTTGTTAAATGTCTTATTTGGTTGATGGTGTGGTTGGGTTTGTTTTTGGTGATTTTGGGTGGATCGGTAGAACTGGTTGCTGGCATTTTTGGTGTTGTCGGCTGTTTGGCCGGTTGTTCTGCTGCTACTGTAGAGTAAGGTGTTGGTTGGTGGGTGTGTCTTAGGTAGTATATTTTAGTAGCTTCTTTACGATCTACTTTTTCGAGGGTTTTGATTGAGGTCAACTCCTTTTGCTTTATGAAGGCTGGGCATGACTTATCCATTGGGCTGTGTTTGTTTTGGTTGTTGATGTCGTATTTGCAGTTAATGCAGGATTTCTCTTTGGTGCAGGTCTCGTTTTTGGTAGTGTGTTGTTCGGCAGAGCAGTTGATGCATATTTTGGGGGATTTGCATGTAGTTGTGGGGTGTCCAAGTCTTAGGCAATTGCGGCATCTTAGTGGGAGTGGAATATATGGGCGTACGTTGACTCGTTCATATCCAATCATGATTGTCTCAGGGAGTGTGAGTGATCCGAAGGTTAGAGTGATGAGTCCGGTTTCCTTAGGTGTATTGTTTTTCATTCTTTGTATTTTACGTATTTCTGTGACTTTTTGAGGTTTTAGTTCTTTTAATATTTCTTCCTCTTCGATGTTGCGTAGCTCGTTGGAGTAAATTACTCCCTTGGAGAAGTTCAGAGTCTTGTGCTCACTAACTATTACGGGGAAGTCTGCGAAGGTGGTCAGCTTTAGAAATTTTTGGGCTTGTATTGTGTTTTTGGTTTTAATTAGTAAGGCACCTATTCTTGTCTTTTTGCATGTTTCTACTTTTCCGTTGCATGTGAAGTCAATGACTTTTTTAATAATGAAGGGCGATACATTTTCAAATGTTTTGTTGTCTGTTCTGTTTATGTTGATGTACTTGGGTTCGGTATTAATTGCTTTAAAGAGTCTATTTATATCAGGAGGCATTGTTTTGTTATTGGGCTATTGCCCTTTGCTTTTTTTGTAACTGTTCTGTAGGCTATTTTGTTTTTGTTTTTTTTTTCTCAACTTGTTTTGTGCACGCGTACACTTGGATTTTGTTGTTATTATTGTTTTCAACTGATAAGCGCTTGCTTTCGTTTGCTAGTCACACGTCTTTACTCTTGAAAGTATAGAGTGGTACTGCACTTATAATTATTTATATGCCTGTATCAGAATTTCGGCGTGTAAACACTCTGTTATATGAATTCTTGTTGGTGCCAGTTTCATGTTCACCTTTAGTAATGTAATGCAGATTAGGATGCAACTATTAAATTAAGGGTGCGCTGGCATATTTGTATATGCAAAGTGCTCAGGGATCTGCTGTTTCTTCTTCTCTGCTCCTGTTATGACTGTCAGCATCAATCATGTGATCTTTGTCTTTGCCTGACTGAACAGCGGTATTTAAAGTTCAATGTCCACTTGTCTCGCCTCTTTTATGTATTTGGGATTTTTTTGCATTATTCGTTTTAAAGGTTCTTACGCATGGGCTAATTTGATTACATCTCTAGTATTTTATAAATTAACATTTTTTAAATCAAATTTAAATTCAACTAACCAAAAGATATTTTACATAAACTTCTCCAAAACTTTGATGCAGTTTTTTGAGGATCGCTACCAGTTACATTCCTACCAAATTTTGTGACTCCAGCTCAAATACTATGGAAGATACATGCATTGCCGTTCTTAGCAAACCGTTGGGGCGGTTGAGAGTCGTCATCACCTATCTTGGCACCAAATTTGTTGGCTCAAGCTCTAAAAATGGGGAAGATATAGGCAAGTCTGATTTTGAACTGCGGGGTGCTAAGGGCGAAACGGGTGGGCGTGGCTCCAAAAGTTTGATGCAGTTTTCTGGGGGTTTTTAGTAGCTATCTTCTCTCAAAATTTGTTAGTTATAGCTATAAGGGCGTGCGAAATAGCTGGATTTATCGATTTTGAGTTATCGAGCCCCCTATTTATCGTAGAACTTAAATCTTGACACCTTAATTTACTATGCCATAGATAAAGGCATTTGCTTAGTTTCAATTCTCTAACTTGAAGGGTGTTGAAAAAAGTTGCGTTCATACAGACGGACAGACACCATGACGGACATTGCACAAACCCAATATACTCTTTACTTTCGGTATGAAGTATAATAATAAACACTTGATACTTTAAGTGTCGTCTTTTTGCATATTTCGATGTACCGAGCGACGGTGAAAACTAATATTTGTAAATAATTTTTTCAAAAAAACTTAAATTTGTGATTCTAAAACCTGTACTTGAAATCTGAAAATTTGGAGAGAACATTCTCGGACTGATTGAACAAAATCTGACATTAATTTTATAAGTTTATCGATCCAAAACAAAGATATGACTAATATACATTTATGCTACTGCAAATCCATATCTTTTACAGTTGGTATCTTTGATTATAACATGAAAACTATAGTGTTGTAATTAATTTCAGTAATACAATATAGAGTTGTCGAAACTGGTTTAAATATAATATCGATAAAGAGCGAAAGAAACAAGATAACTATCATTATGGGAAAAAAACGAGCCGAGCGACCCTGTTTTTAATTTAAACAAAAATAAAATGCTCATATTCGCGTAAAATTTAAACCATTTTAAAGAGACATCAATGCACAGAGCTAATCAGAAATTCGCTACAATTTTCTGCTCCAAACTTCGCTGAAATCCCAGTTTTATCGAATCGGCGCGAAAACCACCTCTTTTGTTGTCTCTTGCAACCGCTTTAGTTTTATTATTAAATTAATAGTTGTCAAAATTAACATTAGCACTAACGACACGGCTAAATAAGGGCTTTTTATAATGTGTGCGCTTTTTCCAGTTCTATACAATTGAAATTACCATAATATATTGATAATCTCATTACATTTTAGAAAACATTGTTACCGGATAAAAATATAAAATGGCTATGTTGTGAAAAATGTAAAACTAACAATATAAAACGATGGAATTAGTCGCTACTTACTGCGGTATTTTCTGACACCTGTATAGAAAAGGCTAAGCTAGCCCTGAAGTGATGTGATAATTCATACACGAGCACTAGTATGCAAAGGCTAGAGCTTCTGTTTGAGACGCACTTCCCAGGGAGCATCCCCTGGCAACAGAGCGAATCATATGAAACAGGAGCTCAGCACAGACCATAGGCCAGCGACTGGACATGCGCCTAGTCGGTGGTAACGATGGAGAAAATAAAGTGGGCAATTGGATCCTTCCAGCCTTACAAATCTTCTGGTCTGGATAGCATATTACCGGGTTTCCTTCAGCAGGGACTAGAAATACTCCTACCCACTCTAAGGAAAATCCTGGTCAGTAGCCTAGCACTTGGTCATATACCAAGCACTTGGAGTAGAGCTAGGGTGGTCTTCATCCCCAAAATTTGAGAAGAAAGATATCACCAACCCAAAGTCCTTCAGACCCATCAGCTTAACATCGTTTTTGTTGAAAACGTTGGAAAAGCTGGTGGACTATAATATTAGGAGTACTCTGCTTACACAGAGTCCACTGCAGGCAATGCAGCATGTATACAGGATACCTGTATGAGCTGCACCGCAGTTTGCGAGCCGCAGTAGTAAATAAAGAAGTAGCAGTCTGTGCATTTTAAGACATTGAAGGTGCTTTCGACAACACATCTCACGATGCTGTCAAGGACACCTTGAATAGAAGAGGGCTGGACATTACAACCAGTAGATGGATTTCATCCCTACTAGGGTCCAGACAGGCTACGGCATCTATACAAGATAGTACCGTAGCAGTAACAAGCACAAGGGGCTGTCCGCAAGGGGGGGTTTTATCACCTCTCTTATGGAGTATACTGGTAGATGAACTACTAAGTAGACTTGCCAACAGGGGTATCCAATGTCAGGGCTATGCAGATGACATTGTGATAATAGCTAGGAGCAGGTATGAAGGAACTCTATGTGACACTGTTCAACTGGGGTTTAGGATCACGCATGATTGGCGTAGGGAAGTTGGCCTTAACCTAAACTCTACAAAAACAATCATCGTTCCCTTCACCAGAAGATACAAGCTACAAAGAATGAGGGAGATTAGGCTCGCAGGGAGTCCAATAGAAACAAGCAAAGAAGTTAAGTATCTTGGGGTCACTTTTGAGAGTAAATTAAACTCTGGCACCCATGTTCAGAATAAAATTGCAAGGTGCTGCAGAGCGCTGTTTACGTATCGTAGCATAGCCGGGAAATCATGGGAAATATCAGCAAAGATAATAAGATGTCTATACCTTATGGTAGTAAGGCCCATGCTCACGTACGGAGTGATTGCATGGGGGGATAAAGCACAGCAAATCACTGTACAGAAGCAGCTTCAAAAGCTACAGAGAATGGCATGTGTAGGAATCACGGGAGCGATGAGGATGTGTCCCACATCAGCCGTTGAGGTTCTGTTGTAGATAACATATTCTTAGTCGAGTAGAGGCAGATATGCTATCGGGTGAACTTTCCCTACTGGTACAGCCAAGGGACGAAATGAAAGCCAAACATATGTTCGCGGAAAAGTTTCAAGTTCACCCGTGCAACAAAAAGGAGTGGAAATCTCTAGAAGAGGTTCACAACATGAAGCCGCACACTATTAAATGGTACACCGATGGGCTCCTAACACAACAAGGCTCCGGTCTTGGTGTGGTGGGTCCTCGGCTAATTTGCCATGAGGCCCTAGGTATGCACACCAGCATATTCCAAGCTGAGGTATGTGCAATAGGGAGGTGTGTGGACTTTAATTTAAAGCGCAACTATCGGAATAGAGATATAGCCATCTTATCCGATAGCCAAGCAGCTATAATGGCACTTAGTAAGACTGTAATTAGGTCAAATGTAGTTCGTGAGGTACGAACCAAGCTAGACACTCTGGGATCACAAAATAGGCTTGCCCTTAGATGGGTCCCAGGACATGTCAACATAGCGGGGAACGAAGAGGCAGATAAGCAAGCAAGACTTGGGGCAGCGACACCCTTAATAGGACCAGAGCCGTACTGTGGTGTAGGAAGAAGCACAATACGTGAGGAGCTAAGGAACGAAGAGAGACGACTACGCAGTATGAGCTGGGCAAGGACACCAGGACTCAGACAAGCAAAGCTTCTCTTGGGTATCTATAACCTCAAACCGATTAAGCAAGTAATATCAATGGGTAAAAAAAGGCTTAGGACATTGTAGACTAAGAGGACACCTAGCAAAGCTAGGTATAGCCAGCAGCGAGATTTGCAGATTCTGTGGAATGGAAGGAGAATCCTCCTTGCACATAATAGCAGAATGTGTAGCCTTAGTAAGGAAAAGAAGCAGTTTTCTAGGAAAACATATTATGCAGCTTAGCGATTTAGAAACCACTGACTCAACAAAAATACTTGCCTTCATGCAAGACCTGGGTCTGATGAAGAGCTATAGGCCAAGAAGGGAGCACAATAAATCTATCTGGTCGCAGTGTATACACCCTAAAGATAATAATAATAGAAAAGGTGATAACAAATCTGCTTGCCGACGTTCAGGTATATGTAATTTGCTTATGGCAGTCATTTAAAATTTTTTCTTGACCCTGTATCAAATAGGCTGTCAGCTATGTGTATATTCTTGAACAGTATTAACAACCTAGGGGATATATCCATGAACGTCCGTCTATTTGTCCGTTTGGATTTGTATGCTATAAAAGGTGAAGACTTAAAATATGGGATATATTTATTTGCGTTTCTGTTATACCCAATACAATTAAAATACTTAAGTTAAAACAACAAATGACTTTGAATTTTTGTCTTTATCAGCTGAAAAGTCATCATTTAGTAGCTTAGAATTTCAGGCACTTTTTGTGTACGTGTGCTCACACACACAAACATAAATCCCAAAAAGACTGTACAGTTGGATCAAGGGTTCAGAGTATGGTCAAACAGCCTTAGATTTACAAACTTATTTTGAAGGAACTGTCTGCCTTAAACGGTTTTAAATTTAAGTTGAAATCGACTTTGTAGCAAGTATTTTTTTGTGTCTTTGGCAAATTTGTTGGTATTAAAAAGGCAAAAAAAAAAATATAAGAATATGAAAAAAAATATATAGTATGAAACGGTGCACTACGATTCAATTAAAAAACGGATGCGCCAAGGTGTTTTATGCACATTTCGGAGAAAACTGCCAGCTTCATTGCCCCAAGTTTGGTAACTCTAGCTCAAAAACTGTATAAGATATGGGGACTCCCGATAGGCGAGGCGATGTCTCTAGCTATCTTTTCGCCAACTTTTGTGATTCTAGTTTAAAAACTGTGTGGATACAGGCTATTCCCATTTTTAGCTAAAACGCTTTGAAGACCAAGGTTTCGAAATACGGGAGGCACAATGGGTGAGCATCGTAATTTTTAATGCAGTTATTTGGGGTACGACATTAGCTATATTATTACTAAAATTGGTAAATCAAGTTGAACGGTTGTGAGAAATATGTGGATTTATAGATTTTCTAGCGGGCGTAGAACACTTATTTCGAGACTTTATTTGTGTCGCCTAAAGTTAAAGATATTTGCCAAGTTTCGAATCTCTAAGGTATCTTACGGGTGTCGAAAAAGATGAGACAATACGATCCTGAAAGATTTTGAGTGCTGAATCTGAATAAAAATCCGAATAGACTTAGCAGGTTTTTGAGATATTCCTGCTTTAATCTGAAAAAAAGGATTTATTTATACAAACGATAAATTGTTTAAAAACGGCCGACATTGTTATTCGATTCGTTCCACACTGTGTGTTTAATTAGTTTTTTGATATGTGTGTCACGTTAAAGTTCATTAATTAGCTTTATTCAAATTTGAGATAATAAATTTGTCGATACGAATTTTGGGACAAATACTTTTTGTTTAGGGCACATATTCAGATTTCAATAAAAATAATATTTTGAAAAACTTCGTACTCTAAATGTTTTTTTTTTGCACGGTATGAAAAGGGTGCTTGGTGATGCTTGTATTTTTTCCGACTCTGTATATGCGTTATAGAACCGTCGACTATGTTTTTGATCATGCACATTCAGTCTAGCCAGTTACTCGTGAGTAGAGCTAAAAAATTAAAATAATTGTCAAAACTAGATTTTATTCAATATTAAAATTTGAGTCCGTGTGTGAAAAGTCTGTTTAATTGGATTGGATTCACTGTGAGATTCGGATTGCTGATCATCTAACAAATACACACGCATTTTTCACGCGGTTAATCTAAAAGCAGATTTGCCAGGCATGCTACCGCACGTTTGTGCATTGAAAATTAGCGCGCCATCATTCTTCATAATATAAATCCACCACAACTTTGCAAATATAGTGGGTGGGGCTCCAAAACTTTGATGCAGTTTTTTGGGGGTCGTTACCAGTTATCTTCCTACTAAATTTAATGACTACAACTCAAACACTTTGGAAGATACACGCATTACTGTTTTTAGCGAAGCGTTTGGGGCTGTTGATTAAGTTTATAGAATCATTTCTTCTTACATGGGCAGCTCTATGTGGGCTGCTCACGCGTCGGAATACCTTCCGATTTATTCGGTTATGCAAAAGATGGAAAACAGGGAAATATTGTGTATCCCACAGCACTTCAATACATATCGAATTGAATCGATACACTGCAAAGTCATAATAGAACAAAATAAGTCAATAATCTGTAAAGTTTTTCGTTCAAATTTAGTTTAGTTAGTGGCGAAGCAACTCGCGCAGGTTACTGCTAGTTACTGTAGAACAAAACTGTTAACTTGTAAAGTTAACCAGTACAACCGGTAGAAATAAAGCCTGCTTAATTAATTAATTAGTTATGTATGTATTTAATTTATTTTTATATCTGCACATTGACTTGTTTCAAACTCTAAAGGGAGCTTCTGAATGCCTGGAGAGCTAAATCGCGATGCAATATAGTACCCATCGAGCACACAGAGGAGCTCTTTCACGAGCTCAGCTTTCATCCCAGCGAAAAGCAGAGTAAGTTCTTTGAAATAACCCATAAAAAACATATTTTTAATGTTTTTGTCTGCACACAGTCAGTGAAATGCTGATAACAGCAAAAAAAGTGGCACGCAATGGGCGCGGTCAGCCAAATGGTTTGACATTTGGACAATTTTGTGTACTTGCTGCAGATTTAAAGCGCTTTCGGTAAGTATTAGAAATGTTAAAAAAGAACATTATTAAACTATGACTATATAATATTCATATATTCTGTCTATTAGGGGATCATTACTATCAGATTCATCAAACTTCAACGGTTTAAATTACAAACAACTCCCAAACTCTTGTATGCAGCAACCGTATGGAACCGAAAAGGCCTCTGATAAAACTCAAGACCAATTTCAAGCTGAAAATGCCTCCTCGCATCACAGCAAAGATTCGGAAAATTATGGCACTGAGTTGCGCAGTACAAAGTCCTTTAGCAGTGTCGATTACACAAAGAAGAAAAAGAATGCCAGTAATGAGCCTGTTCAGGTGTTTCTCGGAGGCTCTTGCAACCCAACTACATGGCGTGCGGATGTTGCCATACCTGCACTGAAAGAACTAGGAATTTCGTTCTATAATCCTGTAAGTGTGCAATTCGAATATTTATTATAAAATGAGCAGCTAGCTTATCCCGTTATTACACATGATAAGTGTATAAACAAGAATGGTAAGATACTCATACTGAACGCATGAAGAGTTGAAAATGGTGTCCTGGGTTCATGTAAATCAACTCATTTTTTTTTTTGGCT
This sequence comes from Scaptomyza polygonia, assembly GCA_035044585.1. Lineage (NCBI taxonomy): Eukaryota > Metazoa > Arthropoda > Insecta > Diptera > Drosophilidae > Scaptomyza > Scaptomyza polygonia. Next base: position 53,291 of record JAWNNU010001023.1, read on the forward strand.
CTTCGAAAATAAATTTAAACGAATCGATCTCAGAAACTATGACTTGGCAAATCAAGTATGTTTTGAATTATCAATAACTTTTTCGGACTCTGATGCGCACACGTTGTCGATTACAAAAAGATGTTAAACTAAAAAATCTGTTTATTTTTTTACAATGTTTGGTGTTATAATTACAAACTGAAAAATTAATCAAATATTGAAGTTAAGTTTACGTGTACTAGTTTCGCAAAAGTTATGCTTACGCGGGAACCCACTCTTATGTTCGACGCAAATGTATGTATCAGAAAAATGAAGCATGCCCAACCCCTTACCTATATACACCGCCGACCAACGAAATAGACTCACTGTGTTTTGTCTTCTCCATTTTGATTTTCTTAATTATGCTGTAAGTAATTGCCGTAGATGTTGTTTTTTATAGAGCAAAGCAATATAAATATATAAGCATCTTAAACGATCATCAGAATAGACTCAGGAGCTTTAATACTAGTTTCGGATTAGCCGTGTAAGTTAAAAGTTGCAAAGTATCTTTAGCATCACATTTTGAAAAATTTAAAAAAAAAAAACAAATAGAAACGTTTCAGTCGTACGTAACAGACTGCGGTATAACAGTAATTAAACCGATAAAAAGAGAGAGAGAGAGATTGCAATGTGGTGCGGATACTACAGGGGTGTATGCTGCCTCAAAGATTGTCGATTCAGATGGGAAAGGCAAAAAGCTATCTTCCTTTCAAATTTAGCTCAAAGTTTGTTAAAAGTGAGGAAAGGGGGGCGTGGCATCCAAATTTTTACTGCTGATCTGTGTATCATGTCAATTGCTATCCTCATAACAAATTTCGTGATTCCAGCTCAAAGTTAGTCAAATAGGGTGAAGGGGGGCTGGGTGCGGTATCGGGGGCATGGCATCGAAGCTTTTGCTAAAGATCTGTGTATAATGTCAATTGCTATCCTCCTACCAAATTTGGTAACTCTAGCTCAGTGGGGGTGGAATGGGTGGGCGTGGTTGCAAAATTTTTGATGCAGTTTTTTGGGGATTGTTAGTAGCTTTTTTCTCCCCAAATTTGGTAGTTCTAGCTGTAAGGGCTTGCGAAATAGCTGGATCTATCGATTTAGCGTTATCGAGTTTATCGATTTGCCAGCCCCCTAGTTATCGTAGAGCTCCAATCTTGACACTTTAATTTACTATGCCATAGATAAAGAGATTTGCAAAGTTTGAAGTCTCTAACTTGAAGGGACGGACAGACGGACGGACGGACAGACACCATGACGGAAATTGCACAAACCCAATATACTCTTTACCTTCGGTATCGAAAATAAAAAAATTAGTGATTTTTGCACTGATTTTTTGCCTTAATTTTTATCTGGCAAAAGTATTAAAAGTTTGAATGTGTGAATGTTTGTTTACCTCATCTCAACTTAATCATTACCGAAAGGTGAGACGTATTCTACGTCAAAAAAAGAATAAAAGAACATCGAGCAAAAAAGTTAGGATAAATAAAGTTAAAATAAACTTGTTTAAAATCTTAAAAGTGCGCTTTTAAAGAACATCAAACTAAAAAGTTAAAAATAAATATATTGGGTATTCGGTAGGTATGTTATCGTCGTAAAGTGTTGTACATATATAATAAGGTTTAGCTAGTGAGTGCACTTTTTACGTTTATTTTGTCGTATTTGTGCCAAGCTCGATGATAATACAATCGACAGTTTAATTGAATTGAGCAAGAAAATTGCAACATTGTTTGGGAGATTAGAGATTAGGAGATGGTGGAACAATTGGCATAATAACAGACCAAGTGCAGAAGAACGAAGAAAACTATGCTTTTGTCGATTCTGCCACTGTTAAAAACATCAAATTAGTATTTTGAATTAATAATAAATAAAATTTACTTACTTTTACAACCAAACTTAATTTCATTACATCCATAATATCGAACAGCTTTTTTCATACATAGTACATAGTCTGACAACCACACAATAACACATATAGTACAATAGTAGCAAACATACAAAAGGATGTCTTCTGCGTTAAACCTGCTTCCGTGTGTTTGTTGTAAGGAAATAACAACTTAGTACTTTACGAAACTAAAACTAAATTTTTTTTTGCTTTTTAAAAATTTTTTTATATTATTTTTTGTTTTATATTTTTTGTTAATTGAGCGCCCGGCGCTTTTTTACAACACTATAATTTGTCGATCATAACTGTTCCCACCTTATTTAAAAAATATTTTTAAAATACGAGTTAACTGGCTTAAAAAGTTTTTACTTTATTTTCTTAAACATCATTTATTTATAACTAATATTACTACAACTTCTTGCAGCAAGTTTCCGATTGGACGCCCGATCTCATTGAGCTCGAGCATCGAGCCAAAAAGAAAAGGCTCGGGTATTATTCTTTGTTATGGATTCGGAAACACGCGCATCTGCTGGTGCCATTGAGGCGGCACACATAGCGGGTCAAAACTGCAAGCAGCTAGTGTTGGTTTTGCATCCGTATAAACCAAATCAATTTATCCTCAATGAGCCTATTTCACAGCAGTAAGGTTTTATCTCAACGAAGTTGTCTTTTATTATTTCAAATTATATTATTTTTATTATAGAGAATACCTCGACTTAAATCGCAATCAGTTAATTCTTAAGGAGCTAGTCTCCCGTCGCGGCCTGCCAGTGCTAGATAACATACCCTCCGGCTTGCAGCGCACCAAGGATATTCTAGCAAAAAAATGGAGTCCACCGTCTAAGATATCTTCTGTTTTAAAGTAAATATGCCAATACTAACTACTACTACTACTAATACAAACAAAACTAATATTTTTTATTTTTATATTTTGATATCAAAGTAAGATTAGTAAAAAGGTTTATTTCATTTACTTTTTGAAACATGATTAAAGCTGTCGCTCAACTTAGGAATACTTCGAAAACTTTGATTCGCTGTTAAAAAAAGTTAGTGTTTAATTAAAATTTGTATGCTGGTTCCGAATAAGAAAAGCGACTTTATCTGCTCAAGTTTTCTTTTTATGGTAAACTCATAAAACTGGTTGCGAT
>JAWNNU010001027.1:0-10495 GCA_035044585.1 Scaptomyza polygonia
TCTATTCATTTCATTATAATTCTCGTGACTTATATAGTGATACCCAATGATAGGTAAACAGTATTTATAATGATTAAACAATAAGTAATGATTAAATAATAAGTATGTAAGTAATGACTAAATGATAAGTATGTAAGTAACAAAGTTTCGTACGTAGTTCATGGTACGTATTTAGTATTAGGTAGTAATTCTTTATAATTTCATTTCATAAGTGTTTCTAATCTTAAGTCTATACGTGTAGGAGGCTCCCGCCGGGCCTACTTCACAAGATAAAGGGGTTTGCAAAGTTTGAAGTCTCTAACTTGAAGGGTGTGGAAAAAAGTTGCGAACATACAGACGGACAGACGGACGGACGGACAGACACCATGACGGACATTGCACAAACCCAATATACTCTTTACCTTCGGTATCGAGTATAAAAAGCAGACGTATCCAGTAGTGAAACGCAAGAAACGTTCGTCCGACTCATCAACTGATACGGCATCATCCGGATCCGACGAATGTTTAGCTGAGGCCTGTGAAATCCGACGCAAGCCAGCTACAAGTGCAGCTCTAAACTCTAACAAGTTTGCCTTACTCGCTCAGAACGATGACAGTCCCGAGTTAAGCGCTCCAACTGCCGCAGCTCCTCCGAGCTCCTCTGGCCCCAAGACTCCCCCCATCTTTATTTCCTCTGTTGGCGACATCTCTGACATGCTAATCTTTATCGTAGATACCATAAAAAGCGATAACTTCTCGTATAAAGCAGGTAGAGACGGTCAGGTTCGTGTAATGACCACTAGCGTCGAGGACTACAAGAAGTTAATACGGGCACTAGAATCAAGCAAGGTCGAATATCACAGCTATCAACTGAAGAATGAAAGAGCGTACAGAGCTGTCATCAGGAACTTGCACCACAGCACTCCAATAAGTCTCATGAGTGATGAAATAAACAAGCTCGGCCACAAAGTGCGCCATTTAACCAACGCCAAACATAGAATTACCAAAGCGCCATTGCCTATCTTCTTTGTTGACCTGGAGCCAGCTGTGAACAACAAAGATGTTTTCTCCATCAAACGCCTGTGCAACGCCGTCGTTGTCTTCGAGCCTCCCAGGAAAAGAAATGAACCAGTTCAATGCCACAGATGCCAGGAGTTTAACCACACCCAAAACTTCTGTAACAAACCCTGGAGATGTGTCAAGTGCTCTGGTAATCACGAGACTAACAAGTGCTTGAAAGGCAAGGACCTGCCTCCAGTGTGCGTGAACTGCAACGAAAGCCACACTGCTTCTTACAAAGGCTGCAGGGTCTACAAGGAAATAGTCAAGCTTAGAGACCAAGGCAAGACTCAAACTCGCTCTGCCACTGTGCGTAACCACCCGGGAACCGGGTTCATCAACCCAGTGTCCCAAAATCTTCCCTCAACCTATATTCAGCCGGGAATGACGTATGCTGGAGTCTCCAAAAACTCAGCAACTTTCAACGCTCCCTCTTATGAAAACCCCAACGTTTCCTCAACCACGCAGCAAAGCGGCTCCTCCCATGCTCACCTGGAGCAAATCATTAAACTACTGCAGGCTCAAATGGAGCAAATGACTCTGATGATGAACACAGTCCTGGCCCAATTATGCAAGTAGGTCTCAAGCTTGTCATATGGAATGCTAACGGCCTATGCAAGAGTAGGCCTGAGATTGACTTGTACCTTAAGCGGAACAACGTTGACGTCATGCTAATATCAGAAACTCATTTAACCACGCAAGCCTTCTTTAAAATCAGCGGATATGACCTCCTGCAGGCAAACCACCCCAGCGGTAACTCAAGAGGTGGAGCTGCCATCATAATAAAATCAAAGTTGAACTACGCAGAAAACACGCCAACACTACTCCCGTGGCTCAAAGCGGCATCTCTGAGTATTTCCACCTCCCTTGGAAACCTAACGATTGCCTCATGCTATGCTCCTCCAAGACACACAGTCGACACCCAATCATTCCTGCAAATCTTAAGCTCGTTTGGCTCCAGATTTATCGTCGGAGGCGACTCTTTTAAAACAATGCTTGAAGCGATTACTGAGCCTAACGCCTGCCTCAACAGCGGAGAGGACATCGACAAAACTGTGGAGAAGCTCACGCGTGACATCTGCGAATCTGCTTTTGCCTGCACACCTCCAGCACGAATCTCTCAACCTCCAGTAAGTCAGAGAGACATATTCACCCGGTCTGACGAAATAACTAACGCGCTGAGAGAGAAAAGACGCCTGCGAAGAATTTGGCAGCAAACTCGCAACCCGCTGGACAAAAGGGCCTTCAACCGCGCCATCAAGGAGTTGAAAGCTTTATACTACAATCTCCGTAGCCTGGAGTCCAACAACCCGGATCACAGCCTCTGGAACGCAACCAAATACCTCAAAAGGCCAACCGCGAGGAAAGTTCCCATCCGGAGCTCAAATGGCACATGGTGTAGGTCGAGCACTGAGATGGCTGAGGAGTTCGTGTCGTACTTGGCAAGTACTTTCACCCCCTTTAGCACATGTTGCGCTGAAGAAGCTGACGCCACCCAGGCTTTTCTGGATGGCTCTCCCCATCACCAGAGTCACGATGGAAGAGGTGGAAAGCGAGATTGACTGCCTGAAAGTAACAAAAAGTCCGGGCTATGACGAAATCGACTCAGTCACCCTCAAGAGCCTTCCGCCGAAAGTGATCCAGCTGCTGGCTAACATCTTTAATGGAATAGTTGACCTCTACCACTTTCCATCCCAATGGAAGTGTGCGGAGGCTATTATGATTCCGAAACCTGGGAAACCGGAACATGAAGTTGCCTCTTACCGTCCAATCAGTCTGCTGGCAATACTCTCCAAAGTTTTCGAGAGATTACTTTTAGCTAGAGTGATGCCGCTACTGGACGAAGGCAACTCGATCCCAGACCACCAATTTGGATTCCGACAGCATCACGGCACACCAGAGCAATGCCATCGCATTGTTCAAGCGATCCTCTGCTCAATTGAGGAAAAGAAGTACTCCTCTGCGGTATTCCTGGATGTCAAACAGGCATTCGACCGGGTATGGCACGCCGGTCTCCTCTACAAAATCAAGCTCCAGCTGCCTGCTCCTTACTATCTAACCCTTAAATCTTACATAACCGACAGATTCTTTTATGTAAGGTGTGAAAGCTCTAAATCGAGGCTAGAACGTGTTCAGGCTGGCGTTCCACAGGGCAGTGTGCTGGGTCCAATATTATACACCTTATTCACCGCGGATCTACCAGTGCTCCAACATGATAAGCTCCTTACTGCCTCCTACGCTGACGACACAGCCTTCATCGCCTCAGCAACGGACCGCGCTGAGGCATCCGAAATCGTCCAAAGGCAGCTCGACATTTGCAAACCGCAGGCTCAATTGCCCTCCAGTCAGCCTACACAGTTTACCCCTTCCAGTTGTGAATAAGGTGAGGTACCTGGGCCTTACTCTTGACAGGCGCCTTAACTGGCAGGCTCACCTCAAGGCCAAAAGGACGCAGCTAAACCTTAAGGTAGCTAAAATGAACTGGCTGCTCGGTAAACGCTCGGAGCTGAGCACTCGCAACAAAGTGTTGCTTTACAAAGCGCTGCTTAAGCCAATCTGGACATACGGCATCCAACTCTGGGGGACGGCAGCTGAGTCCAACATTGAAATCATTCAGCGTTTCCAGAGCAAGCTGCTCCGAAGGATTATTGGCGCACCTTCTTACGTAAGAAATTCAGTCTTACACAGAGACCTGGAAGTGCCCTCAGTAAGGAGCGAAATCCGCAAATTCGGTATAAGATACTCCTCCAGGCTCGAGCGTCACCCTAACCATTTGGCCTTAAACCTGCTGGACAACAGCCAACATTTAAGGCGGCTAAAACGGAGCCATCCCCTGGACTTGCCGTTCAGACCAGAGCCGCACTGGTGACCTAATTCTGATCATTTTTATTTTTACTATTTATTTGTTTATTTTATTTTTATTTATTTTTTCTATTTGTTTTTATTCACCCAAATATGTGAAATCTGTGATACCCTTTCCCCATGTTATGTAATTCTTTAAACAAATTTGCTTATTGTCTTCAAAAGACAGATTGTAAATAAAATCAAACTTTAAAAAAAAAAAAAATAGATGTTTTTTTTTCAGATGTTGGTGCCTTGGTTGTTTAGCAGCCGCGCGAGCGCTTTGCAGTGCCGTGCGTGCTGGCACATTGGCTGTCGAACGCAAAACTGCGATCGGCCGTCTTTATTAGTGTATTCATCTTATTACTTAATATAGCAACATTTTATGAATATTAAATGGACCTAGCTCCTTATAAGGTACAATAACAAATAACAATACTGGAATATATTTCGCAGCATGGAGTGGCAGAGTGATTTCAATTAAAATTAAATTTAAATTAAATTTGAATTTTAGTGGCTATGCCATTAGAGTAATGGCAACCTATTTTCTCTTTGTGAATAGAATGTCATATGTGTGCGTTGTGCAACAATATTGACTTATTGTGAGCTGCTTGCAAACATCTGCTTGCATATGTTAATAAGTACAAATGTGTATTGGCATGAGGAATTCTCACTTCCTTTCCCTTTTGCAGGTGCTTGGCTTGAATTGGATTATCGCCGAATTTGGCTGGTCCGAAAAACGATGCCACGATGCCTGGCTGGACATAACATTCACAGCGCGAGGACAAGGCAGCACGTAGGGACCACACATACACGACCCAAAGCTGTTTGCTGTTTGCAATTGCTCAGCAGAGTTGCTGGGCCTGGATGTTTGTTTTTGGTAATGTTGGCGACAGCCCGTTACCACGCCGCCGTCGGCCAGCATCGTGTAGAATCCAGATGTTAATTGACTTCTGATAGCAGCCAGCCATGCTGCTATCGATTATTTACGTACAATGGTCAAGGAGTCCAGTTGTGTATTGGCATGTGATGGCAGCCTGCCACGCTGCCGTCGGCCAGCATCGTGTAGAATCCGGATGTTAATTGGCTTCTGATAGCAGCCAGCCATGCTGCTATCGATTATTTACGTACAAAGGTCAATGAGTCCATTGTGTATTTGCATGTGATGGCAGCCTGCCACGCTGCCATCAGCCATCTCGAACAAATTACAAATGTGTATTGGCATGAAGAATTCTCAATTCCTTTCCCTTTTGCAGGTGCTTGGCTTGGATTGGATTGTGGATGAGTTTGGCTGGCCCGAAAAACGATGCCACGATATCTAGCTGGATATTATCGTGTAGAATCCGGGTGTTAATTGGCTTCTTATAGCAGCCTGCCACTCTGCCATCGATTGCCATCATACAAAGATCCAAATGGCGTTGAGTATTAGCATGTGGCAGCCCGCCACGCCACCATTATTGTCATTCTTTCAAGGTCCAAGTATGTGTCAGCAGCAGGTAGCGAGATGAAGTGACTTTTGTGTATGGTTTAGTCTTTAACCATATGGTATTAAGCGATCGTGAGTTTTTTATTGCTCGTTCACGGGTGTGTTTAATAAGATGGATTATTGATTTATTTATGTTTTATTTTCTCCTTTAGCTGAGCGGAGCTGGATGTACATGTCACTCCCCGCATAAAGCAGGATGAGTGATGCTGGGGCTCATTTTGTTTGTAGCATGAGTGCGAGTGCGAGTGCGATGAGAACGTGATATGAAATATCACACAAAATTGGTAAATTCCGTTTAATTTTTTTTTTTTAATTGCAGGTATTTTTGCATCAATACTGTTGCAAGTTGCATCGTAAAGAGTACATATGTGTATTTGCGTGTGAGGACAGCCTTTCACACCACCGTCGATCATCTCACGTAGAGTACATATGTGTATTATGTATTTGCGTGTGGTGGCAGCCTGCCACGCTGCCATCATCATCATTCTTTGAGGGTCCAGGTATGTTGTTACTTGTGGTGGCAGCCTGCCACGCTGCCATCAATTGTCATGGTGTGTCCCATGTTGAGTCCAGACGTTAGTTGGCGAGTATGTCAGGTGTGTCTTCTTTATTGTATTCAAACAGTGTTCAAATAATGGCATGTCTTAATTGCGACAATTTGTTTAGGTATACAAGCAGGCGTCCGTGTCCATAGCTGGCTCACTGCTATGAGTGCCCATGGATGTGCCGGTTTCCGTCCTTTTAGCGTTCACAATTAGGCAGGCAATGGCCTCCAACAACTTATCCAATTTGGCCTCAAATCGGACAAACGACTGTACGTTTCGCTCCAGGGCGGACGCCGTCAACACACTGTCCGTTGACGCTACTGCATGCACTGGTGTTGGCAAGCCGTTCGGCTGTGGCTGTTTCTGTTGTTTTTTTTTGCTTTTGTTGCAGCTGTAGTGGCTGTTATTGTTGTGGTGTGACGTGAAAGCTGTTGCTATTGTTGTTATTGACGTTGTTGTTGTTGTTGCTGTTGGTCGCAGTATTGGCATTGCGCACAGTCCAACTATAAGTTGTCTCGGGCTTCCTGGCAGAAATGGTATGCACTGTGTGGTTGCTTTTGGTTTGTAGTGACTGCTGTTGATGTTGTTGTTGTTGTTGTTGCAGCAGGTTGTGTTGACGATGTTGATGCTGGTGATGCTGCTGGCGCTGCTGCCGCAGTTGATGTTGATACTGCTGTAGCCGTGGATGTTGTTTCTGCAGGACGCCACCAATCACTCTGTTCGCTCGCATCTCTTCCGGTGCCTTTTTATATTTTACACAGCCCTTGTAAGAGCCAACGTGGCTACCGTGGCAGTTGATGCACTTGGCCATCTCCTGTCTGGTCTTCATGCATGCCGTTGTTCTGTGTTCGCATGCGCACTTCATGCATTTGATGTAAACCGATGTTTGATCACTCGAATGAACTTTGTTTTGAAGCCATGGGTTTCAAGTTCTTCGGTGAGGTCGGTATACGGTGTTGAGTAATGCAAATTGCGAATGACAATTCTAAAACCTCTGTCCCTCTTCGCTTGATGCGTATGCATTGGAATATCATCTTTAATTAGTATGGCGCAAATGGCATCGTATGTTTTCACATGCTCACATTTCACCCTCAGGCCATTCTTCGCTGTTGTTCTGGTACTGAATGTGCCGACAGCTGGATCGCTGGTCAGCTTATTGATAAGTGGTACGATGTCAGGGACCATTGGTAGGAATATCAATGGCATCTTTTTGCCTATATTAATGCCCCGTATTGACTGTCCTTTTTGTGTTGGCTGCTGCGTTTGTTATTGCTGCATATCTTGCGATGATGATGATGTTGGTTGTTGTTGTTGTTGTTGCTGCTGCTTCTGCTCTTGTGGCGATGTAGCAATGTCGTTGGTGTTGTTATTGTCAATGCACATTCCAGTAACGCTATCGCCTCGATTTGGTTGAGCATAGAGTTTTCGTATATGTACTAGTAGTAGAGAACTGCCGGTTCTAACCCACTCAAAAACCCCATTAATTTTGACAGTTTTATTACCCCCCGCTGATTTTTTTGTGACCCTTTTATTACCCCCCGCTGATTTTTTGACCCTTTTAAAAAATACCAGGGGTGGAGAACAAAGGATTGATAATTTCATCAGATCAAGCGTGGACACCTATAAGTGAAGCAAAGCCAAAGGAGGGTGGATAACAAAGGATTGAGAATTTCATCAGATCAAGCGTGGTCACCTGTGAGTGCATCAAAGTCAAAGGAGGGTTGAGAACAAAGGATTAAGAATTTCATCAGATCAAGCGTGGTCACCTGTGAGTGCATCAAAGTCAAAGGAGGGTTGAGAACAAAGGATTGATAATTTTGTCAGTCAAAAATCAAAACACAGTCAAGGTTGGTTAGTACATCATAGTCAAAGGAGAAAACATTCCTATCTCGCATTGTTATTAACAATAGCAGCAACAAGCACACCAGGATTTGTCAGAATGGGTGCTCAAAGGATCTGTTTTGGCTATTTTACTAAAAATTGTTAGAGACAATTGTGTGCCTGTTTAATATGCTTTACAACGCACATCTGCATGCAATAAAAAATGAATTTTTATGATAGTAAGAATCAGTGAGCAAAGATTACAAGGATAGAGTCTAGTGAGTGCCTGTTTGATGTGCGTTCTTTTGCACACCCGTAAGCAAGCCATAAACAACGATCATGATCGTTCATGATTTCATGATCGTAAGGGTCAGTGAGCAAAGTATGAGAATTTTCTTTCGCAGCAGCAGCAGCAAGGTCAATACATAGATTCTTAACAAGAGCATTGATACTTGTAGACAAAGATTTGTAAGTGTTAGAGGGGGAAAGTGTTAGAGGGAGAAAGTGTTAAAGAGAGAAAGTGTTAGAGGGGGCAAGTGTTAGAGACGTCATGTCTGCGCCTGTTTAATGTGCGCACGCACATATTAGATAGGAGTCAAGTGTGCGCCGGTTTGACGGCGCTGCTTTGCACTCCTACAGGCAGATCATAAACAAGGGTAAGTAAAATCATAGAGCCGCTCACATTGTTATGGTCAACTTCAATACCAAAAACAACATTCGTGAGGGTTATGCGAACAAAAGATGGAATTTTCTTGCGCAGCAGCAGCAAGACCAATACATAGGTTCTAAACAAGAGTATTGATATTTGTATATTAAGATTAGAAAGTGTTTGAGAGGCAATTGTTAGATAGAAAGTGTTAGGGAGAGAAAGTGTTAGAAGGAAAAAGTTTTAGAAGCAAGTGTGCGCAAATTTCTTAAATATCATTAATATTTGCAAATTTCTATAGTATTTGTAGCTAAGACAGAGAGTATGCGCATGGTTTAAGTGCATTAGTAAAAGGAGGGGAAGTGCTAGTGGAGACAAGTGTTAGAGTCAAGTGTGCACCTGTTTGACGTGCGTTACCTTGCGTACCTGAATACAGGTCATAAGCCTTCACTGTTATGAACAACAACAACAACATGCACAACATAATTCGTGAGGGTTATGTGAGCAAGGGATGCGAATTTCCTTACACAACAGCAACAGCAAGATCAATTCAAAGGTTCTATACAAGACTATTGCTTCTTGTAAATTAAGATGAGAAAGTTTAAAAAACAAGTGGGTGCATATTTCCTAGCTTTTAATAAGGAGATAGGAGAGAGTGTGCGAATGTTTTACCTGCGTTGGTAGAAGGGGGTGGTCAGGTACTTTATACCTTAGAATGAACACCTACAAGTAGGTAGGTCATGTACATTAGTCGGCTTCCATATAATTAGAAAAGAGAGAGCTGGTTTGATCTACATACGCAAATTCCTAAGCTAGCAATAATTACACTCCTGCAAGCAGGTCATAATTAATGGTAAAGTATAATCATAGAGCCGGTCGCATTGCTAGGAAAATCTTCCATTCAGTAAAGAAACAAGTAGAAACGTTGCAGTCGGACGCACCCGACTGCGGTATACTCGAGACCAGTAGTAAAACAGATTAAAAGAGAGCTGATTGCAATGGTGTGTAGATACGGCAGGGGTGTACGCTGCCTCAACGATTGTCTGGTGCAGATGGGGATGCCAAAAAGCTATCTTCCTTCCAGATTTGGTGACTCTAGCTCAACGTTTGTTAAAGGTAGGGGCTGGGGCGGTATGGGGGCGTGGCATCAAAATTTTTGCTGCAGATCTATGTATCATGTCAATAGCTATCCCCAAACCGAATTTGGAGACTTTAGCTCAAAGTTAGTAGAATATGGTGGGAGGGGGGCTGGGGTCTGGGGGCTGGTATGGGGGGCGCGGCGTCCAAAGTTTAGCTGCAGATCTATTTATGATGTTAATTGCTATCCTCATACCAAATTTGGTGACTCTAGCTCAAAGTTAGTAGAATATGGTAGAAGGGGGGCAGGGGGCTGGTATGGGGGGCGTGGCGTCCAAAGTTTTGCTGTAGATCTATTTATGATGTTAATTGCTATCTTCATACCAAATTTGGTGACTCTAGCTCAAAGTTAGTAGAATATGGTGAAGGGGGGGCTGGGGGCGTTATGGGTGGGGGCCGCCATCCAAAATTTTTGGGTTTCTTCATCACCAATCTTGGCATCAAATTTGGCGGCTCTAGCTCAAAAGCTGTGGAAAATATAGGCGTTTTTAGTGTTAATCTGCGGGAAGGCTGGGGGCGGAATGAGTGGGCGTGGCTCCAAAATTTTTGATGCAGTTTTTTGGGGATTGTTAGTAGCTATTTTCTCCCCAAATTTGGTAGTTCTAGTTGTAAGGGCTTGCGAAATAGCTGGATCTATCGATTTTGAGTTATCGAGTTTATCGATTTGCCAGCCCCCTAGTTATCGTAGAACTCCAATCTTGACACTTTAATTTACTTTGCCATAGATAAAGGGGTTTGCAAAGTTTGAAGTCTCTAACTTGAAGGGTGTGGAAAAAAGTTGCGAACATACAGACGGACAGACGGACGGACGGACAGACATCATGACGGACATTGCACAAACCCAATATACTCTTTACCTTCGGTATCGAGTATAAAAAGGTCAAGTGTGAGCAGGTTTCTTAGCTACTAATAAGTAGATAAGAGACAGTTTTCTTAGAGCCGGTCGCATTATTTTAAAAAACTGCAATAACAACAGAATCA
>JAWNNU010001028.1:0-21969 GCA_035044585.1 Scaptomyza polygonia
CTGGGGGCTGGGGGCGGTATGGGTGGGGGCGCCATCCAAATTTTTTGGTTTTTTCACCTCCAATCTTGGCACCAAATTTGGCGGCTCTAGCTCAAAAGCTGTGGAAAATATAGGCGTTTTTTATTTCCATATGCAGGGGGCTGGGGAACGGGGGGGCGGCGTGGTTCGAAAACTTTGATGCAGTTTTTGGGGAGTTGTTTCCAGTTATCTACCTACCAAATTTGTTGGCTCTAGCTTAAACGCTTTGGAAAATACACGCATTCCCGTTTTTAGTGAAGCATTGGGGCGGTTTGGGGTAGCTTGGGCAGTATGGATTGGCGTGGCATCAAAAGTTTTTATGCATTTTTTTGGAGGTTGTAATCACCTATCTTGGCACAAAATTTGGTGGTTCTAGCTTAAAAACTGCAATAGATATAAGCATTTCTGTTTTTAAGCTGCGAGGGGGTACCTTCGGTATCGAGTATTAAAATAAGAATAAAATATTTCGCATATACATTGCATTTCCATGCGTAGGTGTAGCTTGTCTGGCAACGCTTAAACATATGCCAAAACGAGTGCAATATGACACGTGTTTGTATGTAAGCGATCAAGCAAGAATGGCAAAAACACATGTTCACAAAACGATAGTGATCAGAAAAGTGTACTGCCTCAGCACATAGTCATTAGTATATCTCAGCTGTATACATTTTGCTAATCCTTACGCAATCACGATAGTTGCGTAAATACACAGAGTGAGCGACCATGCAGCGCCATCTAGGTAATAAATAGACACAAGTTTTTACTTATCGATTGATAGGCTGCAAAAGATTAAACTAGATGGCGCTGCACCGTATTTGATAAGAATAACAATTTAGCTTTTTATAGAAAATCTCAATCTAGATAGGAAAATTACATCGGCGGCTTGGGTGGGTTTGGCATCCAAATTTTAAAGGATTCTCCATCACCTATCTTGGCATCAAATTTGGTGGCTCTAGTTCAAATATTGGAGAAGATATAGGCGTTTTGATTTTTAATGCAAGGGTGGCTCGGGAATGGGGGTTTGGCTCAAAAACTTTGATGCAGTTTTTTGCGGGTCAATACCAGTTATTTTCCTACTTTTCCTCCTTCTTCCTTCCAAATTTGGTGACTCTAGCTAAAACTTTGTTAAAGGTAGGGGCTGGGGGCTGGTATAGGGGGGTGTGGCGTCCAAAGTTTTGCTGCAGATCTATTTATGATGTTAATTGCCATCCTCATACCAAATTTGGTGACTCTGGCTCAAAATTAGTAGAATATGGTGGCAGGGGGGCTGGGGGCTGGGGGCGGTATGGGTGGGGCGTGGCGTCCAAAATTTTGCTGCAGATCTATTTATGATGTTAATTGCTATCCTCATACCAAATTTGGTGACTCTAGCTCAAAGTTAGTAGAATATGGTGGGAGGGTGGCTGGGGGCTGGGGGCGGTATGGGTGGGGGGTGCCATCCAAATTTTTTGGTTTTCTTCACCTCCAATTTTGGCACCAAATTTGGCGGCTCTAGCTCAAAAGCTGTAGAAGATATGGGCATTTTTGGTGTTAAACTGCGGGAGGCTGGGGGCGGCATAGGTGGGATTGGCTTCAAAATTTTTGATGCAGTTATTTGGGAGTTGTTAGTAGCTATTTTCTCCCTAAAATTGGTAGTTCTAGCTGTAAGGGCTTGCGAAAAAGCTGGATCTATCGATTTTGCGTTATCGAGTTTATCGATTTGCCAGCCCCCTAGTTATCGTAGAGCTCCAATCTTGACACTTTAATTTACTATGCCATAGATAAAGAGATTTCCAAAGTTTGAAGTCTCTAACTTGAAGGGTGTGGAAAAAAGTTGCGAACATACGGACGGACAGACACCATGACGGACATTGCACAAACCCAATATACTCTTTACCTTCGGTATCGAGTATAAAAATAAGAATAAAATATTTCGCGTAAAATGTTGAGGCGCTTACGCATTTCGAGCATAGCATATACATTGCATTTCCATTGTATGGGTGGGGGGCGCCATCCAATTTTTTTGGTTTTCTTCACCTCCAATCTTGGCACCAAATTTGGCGGCTCTAGCTCAAAAACTGTGGAAAATATAGGCGTTTTTGATTTCAAAATGCAGGGGGCTGGGGAACGGGGGGGCGGCGTGGCTCCAAAACTTTGATGCAGTTTTTGGGGAGTCGTTTCCAGTTATCTACCTACCAAATTTTGTGACTCTAGCTTAAACGCTTTGGAAAATACACGCATTCCCGTTTTTAGTGAAGCATTGGGGCGGTTTGGGGCATCTTGGGCAGTATGGATTGGCGTGACATCCAAAGTTTTTATGCATTTTTTTGGAGGTTGTAATCACCTATCTTGGCACAAAATTTGGTGGTTCTAGCTTAAAAACTGTAATAGATATAAGCATTTCTGTTTTTAAGCTGCGAGGGGGCTGGGGGCGAAATGGGTAGATGGGGCCCCAAAACTTTGATGCAGTTTTTGGGGGGTCGTTTCCAGTTATCTACCTACCAAATTTTGTGACTCTAGCTCAAACATTTTGGAAGATACACGCACTACCGTTTTTAGCGAAGCGTTGGGGTGTTTGAGGGCGGATAGGGCAGTTTAGATGGGCGTGGCATCCAAAGTTTTTATGATTTTGATTGGAGATCGTCAACACCTATCTTGGCACCAAATTTGATGGCTCTAGCTCAAAAACTGTAGAAGATATGGGCATTTTTGGTGTTAAACTGCGGGGGGGCTGGGGGTGGCATAGGTGGGCGTGGCTCCAAAATTTTTGATGCAGTTTTTTGGGGGTTGTTAGTAGCTATTTTCTCCCTAAATTTGGTAGTTCTAGCTGTAAGGGCTTGCGAAATAGCTGGATCTATCGATTTTGCGTTATCGAGTTTATCGATTTGCCAGCCCCCTAGTTATCGTAGAGCTCCAATCTTGACACTTTAATTTACTATGCCATATATAAAGAGATTTGCAAAGTTTGAAGTCTCTAACTTGAAGGGTGTGGAAAAAAGTTGCGAACATACGGACGGACAGACGGACAAACACCATGACGGACATTGCACAAACCCAATATACTCTTTACCTTCGGTATCGAGTATAAAAATAAGAATAAAATATTTCGCGTAAAATGTTGAGGCGCTTACGCATTTCGAGCATAGCATATACATTGCATTTCCATTGTATGGGTGGGGGGCGCCATCCAATTTTTTTGGTTTTCTTCACCTCCAATCTTGGCACCAAATTTGGCGGCTCTAGCTCAAAAACTGTGGAAAATATAGGCGTTTTTGATTTCAAAATGCAGGGGGCTGGGGAACGGGGGGGCGGCGTGGCTCCAAAACTTTGATGCAGTTTTTGGGGAGTCGTTTCCAGTTATCTACCTACCAAATTTTGTGACTCTAGCTTAAACGCTTTGGAAAATACACGCATTCCCGTTTTTAGTGAAGCATTGGGGCGGTTTGGGGCATCTTGGGCAGTATGGATTGGCGTGGCATCCAAAGTTTTTATGCATTTTTTTGGAGGTTGTAATCACCTATCTTGGCACAAAATTTGGTGGTTCTAGCTTAAAAACTGTAATAGATATAAGCATTTCTGTTTTTAAGCTGCGAGGGGGCTGGGGGCGAAATGGGTAGATGGGGCCCCAAAACTTTGATGCAGTTTTTGGGGGGTCGTTTCCAGTTATCTACCTACCAAATTTTGTGACTCTAGCTCAAACATTTTGGAAGATACACGCACTACCGTTTTTAGCGAAGCGTTGGGGTGTTTGAGGGCGGATAGGGCAGTATAGATGGGCGTGGCATCCAAAGTTTTTATGATTTTGATTGGAGATCGTCAACACCTATCTTGGCACCAAATTTGATGGCTCTAGCTCAAAAACTGTAGAAGATATGGGCATTTTTGGTGTTAAACTGCGGGGGGGCTGGGGGTGGCATAGGTGGGCGTGGCTCCAAAATTTTTGATGCAGTTTTTTGGGGGTTGTTAGTAGCTATTTTCTCCCTAAATTTGGTAGTTCTAGCTGTAAGGGCTTGCGAAATAGCTGGATCTATCGATTTTGCGTTATCGAGTTTATCGATTTGCCAGCCCCCTAGTTATCGTAGAGCTCCAATCTTGACACTTTAATTTACTATGCCATATATAAAGAGATTTGCAAAGTTTGAAGTCTCTAACTTGAAGGGTGTGGAAAAAAGTTGCGAACATACGGACGGACAGACGGACAAACACCATGACGGACATTGCACAAACCCAATATACTCTTTACCTTCGGTATCGAGTATAAAAATAAGAATAAAATATTTCGCGTAAAATGTTGAGGCGCTTACGCATTTCGAGCATATCATAAACATTGCATTTCCATGCGTAAGTGTAGCTTGTCTGGCAACGCTTAAAAATATGCCAAAACGAGTGCAATATGACATGTGTTTGTATGTAAGCGATCAAGCAAGAATGGCAAAAACACGTGTTCACAGATCGATAGTGATCAGAAAAGTATCTCAGCTGTATACATTTTGCTAATCCTTACGCAATCACGATAATTGCGTAAATGCACAGAGTAAGCGACCTTGCAGCGCCATCTAGGTAATAAACAGACACAAGTGTTTACTAATCGATTGATAGGCTGCAAAAGATCAAACTAGATGGCGCTGCACCGCATTTGATAAGAAAAACAATTTGGGGGCTGGGGGCTGGTATGGGGGGCGTGGCGTCCAAAGTTTTGCTGCAGATCTATTTATGATGTTAATTGCTATCCCCATACCAAATTTGGTGACTCTAGCTCAAAGTTAGTAGAATATGGAGGAAGGGGTGCTGGTGGCGTGGGGTGGTATGGGTGGGGGGCGCCATCCAAATTTTTTGGTTTTCTTCACCTCCAATTTTGGCACCAAATTTGGCGGCTCTAGCTCAAAAACTGTGGAAAATATAGGCGTTTTTGATTTCAAAATGCAGGGTCTGGGGAACGGGGGGGCGGCGTGGCTTCAAAACTTTGATGTAGTTTTTGGGGAGTCGTTTCCAGTTATCTACCTACCAAATTTTATGACTCTAGCTCAAACACTTTGGAAGATACACGCACTACCGTTTTTAGCAAAGCGTTGTGGTGGTTGAGGGCGGATAGGGCAGTATAGATGGGCGTGGCATCCAAATTTGTTATGATTTTGTTTGGGGATCGTCAACACCTATCTTGGCACCAAATTTGATTGCTTTAGCTCAAAAACTGTAGAAGAGATGGGCATTTTTGGTGTTAAACTGCGGGGGGGCTGGGGGCGGCATAGGTGAGCGTGGCTCCAAATTTTTTGATGCAGTTTTTTGGGGGTTGTTAGTAGCTATTTTCTCCCCAAATTTGGTAGTTCTAGCTGTAAGGGCTTGCGAAATAGCTGGATCTATCGATTTTGCGTTATCGAGTTTATCGATTTGCCAGCCCCCTAGTTATCATAGAGCTCCAACCTTGTCACTTAAATTTACTATGCCATAGATACAGAGATTTGCAATGTTTGAAGTCTCTAACTTGAAGGGTGTGGAAAAAAGTTGCGAACATACGGACGGACAGACAGACAGACACCATGACGGACATTGCACAAACCCAATATACTCTTTACCTTCGGTATCGAGTATAAAAATAAATATAAAATAAAATATTTCGCGTAAAATGTTGAGGCGTTTACGCATTTCGAGCATAGCATATACATTGCATTTTCATGCGTAGGTGTAGCTTGTCTGGCAACGCTTAAAAATATGCCAAAACGAGTGCAATATGACATGTGTTTGTATGTAAGCGATCAAGCAAGAATGGCAAAAACACATGTTCACAGAACGGTAGTGATCAAAAAAGTGTACTGCCTCAGCACATAGTCATTAGTATATCTCAGCTGTATACATTTTGCTAATCCGTACGCAATCACGATAATTGCGTAAATACACAGAGTAAGCGACCATGCAGCGCCATCTAGGTAATAAAAAGACACAAGTGTTTACTTATCGATTGATAGGCTGCAAAAGATCAAACTAGATGGCGCTGCACCGTATTTGATAAGAATAACAATTTAGCTTTTTATAGAAAATCTCAATCTAGATAGGAAAATTACATCGGCGGCTTGGGTGGGTTAGGCATCCAAATTTTAAAGGATTCTACATCACCTATCTTGGCATCAAATTTGGTGGCTCTAGTTCATATATTGGAGAAGATATAGGCGTTTTGATTTTTAATGCAAGGGTGGCTCGGGAATGGGGGTTTGGCTCAAAAACTTTGATGCAGTTTTTTGCGGGTCAATACCAGTTATTTTCCTACTTTTCCTCCTTCTTCCTTCCAAACTTGGTGACTCTAGCTCAAACTTTGTTAAAGGTAGTGGCTGGGGGCTGGTATAGGGGGGTGTGGCGTCCAAAGTTTTGCTGCAGATCTATTTATGATGTTAATTGCCATCCTCATACCAAATTTGGTGACTCTAGCTCAAAGTTAGTAGAATATGGTGGCAGGGGGGCTGGGGGCTGGGGGCGGTATGGGTGGGGCGTGGCGTCCAAAATTTTGCTGCAGATCTATTTATGATGTTAATTGCTATCCTCATACCAAATTTGGTGACTCTAGCTCAAAGTTAGTAGAATATGGTGGGAGGGTGGCTGGAGGCTGGGGGCGGTATGGGTGGGGGGTGCCATCCAAATTTTTTGGTTTTCTTCACCTCCAATTTTGGCACCAAATTTGGCGGCTCTAGCTCAAAAGCTGTGGAAAATATAGGCGTTTTTGATTTCAAAATGCAGGGGGCTGGGGAACGGGGGGGCGGCGTGGCTCCAAAACTTTGATGCAGTTTTTGGGGAGTCGTTTCCAGTTATCTACCTACCAAATTTTGTGACTCTAGCTTAAACGCTTTGGAAAATACACGCATTCCCGTTTTTAGTGAAGCATTGGGGCGGTTTGGGGCATCTTGGGCAGTATGGATTGGCGTGGCATCCAAAGTTTTTATGCATTTTTTTGGAGGTTGTAATCACCTATCTTGGCACAAAATTTGGTGGTTCTAGCTTAAAAACTGTAATAGATATAAGCATTTCTGTTTTTAAGCTGCGAGGGGGCTGGGGGCGAAATGGGTAGATGGGGCCCCAAAACTTTGATGCAGTTTTTGGGGGGTCGTTTCCAGTTATCTACCCACCAAATTTTGTGACTCTAGCTCAAACATTTTGGAAGATACACGCACTACCGTTTTTAGCGAAGCGTTGGGGTGTTTGAGGGCGGATAGGGCAGTATAGATGGGCGTGGCATCCAAAGTTTTTATGATTTTGATTGGAGATCGTCAACACCTATCTTGGCACCAAATTTGATGGCTCTAGCTCAAAAACTGTAGAAGATATGGGCATTTTTGGTGTTAAACTGCGGGGGGGCTGGGGGCGGCATAGGTGGGCGTGGCTCCAAAATTTTTGATGCAGTTTTTTGGGGGTTGTTAGTAGCTATTTTCTCCCCAAATTTGGTAGTTCTAGCTGTAAGGGCTTGCGAAATAGCTGGATCTATCGATTTTGCGTTATCGAGTTTATCGATTTGCCAGCCCCCTAGTTATCGTAGAGCTCCAATCTTGACACTTTAATTTACTATGCCATAGATAAAGAGATTTGCAAAGTTTGAAGTCTCTAACTTGAAGGGTGTGGAAAAAAGTTGCGAACATACGGACGGACAGACGGACAGACACCATGACGGACATTGCACAAACCCAATATACTCTTTACCTTCGGTATCGAGTATAAAAATAAGAATAAAATATTTCGCGTAAAATGTTGAGGCGCTTACGCATTTCGAGCATAGCATATACATTGCATTTCCATGCGTAAGTGTAGCTTGTCTGGCAACGCTTAAAAATATGCCAAAACGAGTGCAATATGACATGTGTTTGTATGTAAGCGATCAAGCAAGAATGGCAAAAACACGTGTTCACAGATCGATAGTGATCAGAAAAGTATCTCAGCTGTATACATTTTGCTAATCCTTACGCAATCACGATAATTGCGTAAATGCACAGAGTAAGCGACCTTGCAGCGCCATCTAGGTAATAAACAGACACAAGTGTTTACTAATCGATTGATAGGCTGCAAAAGATCAAACTAGATGGCGCTGCACCGCATTTGATAAGAAAAACAATTTGGGGGCTGGGGGCTGGTATGGGGGGCGTGGCGTCCAAAGTTTTGCTGCAGATCTATTTATGATGTTAATTGCTATCCCCATACCAAATTTGGTGACTCTAGCTCAAAGTTAGTAGAATATGGAGGAAGAGGTGCTGGTGGCGTGGGGTGGTATGGGTGGGGGGCGCCATCCAAATTTTTTGGTTTTCTTCACCTCCAATTTTGGCACCAAATTTGGCGGCTCTAGCTCAAAAACTGTGGAAAATATAGGCGTTTTTGATTTCAAAATGCAGGGGGTGGTGGAACGGGGGGGGCGGAGTGGCTCTAAAACTTTGATGCAGTTTCTGGGGAGTCGTTTCCAGTTATCTACCTACCAAATTTTATGACTCTAGCTCAAACACTTTGGAAGATACACGCATTCCCGTTTTTAGTGAAGCGTTGGGGTGGTTGAGGGCGAATTGGGCAGTAAAGATGGGCGTGGCATCCAAGGTTTTTATAATTTTGATTGGGGATCGTCAACACCTATCTTGGCACCAAATTTGATGGCTGTAGCTCAAAAACTGTAGAAGATATGGGCATTTTTGGTGTTAAACTGCGGGGGGGGGGGCTGGGGACGGCATAGGTAGGCGTGGCTCCAAATTTTTTGATGCAGTTTTTTGGGGGTTGGTAGTAGCTATTTTCTCCCCAAATTTGGTAGTTCTAGCTGTAAGGGCTTGCGATATTTCGCAATCGCTGGATCTATCGATTTTGCGTTATCGAGTTTATCAATTTGCCAGCCCCCTAGTTATCGTAGAGCTCCAACCTTGACACTTTAAATTTACTATGCCATAGATACAGAGATTTGCAATGTTTGAAGTCTCTAACTTGAAGGGTGTGGAAAAAAGTTGCGAACATACGGACGGACAGACAGACAGACACCATGACGGACATTGCACAAACCCAATATACTCTTTACCTTCGGTATCGAGTATAAAAATAAATATAAAATAAAATATTTCGCGTAAAATGTTGAGGCGTTTACGCATTTCGAGCATAGCATATACATTGCATTTTCATGCGTAGGTGTAGCTTGTCTGGCAACGCTTAAAAATATGCCAAAACGAGTGCAATATGACATGTGTTTGTATGTAAGCGATCAAGCAAGAATGGCAAAAACACATGTTCACAGAACGGTAGTGATCAAAAAAGTGTACTGCCTCAGCACATAGTCATTAGTATATCTCAGCTGTATACATTTTGCTAATCCGTACGCAATCACGATAATTGCGTAAATACACAGAGTAAGCGACCATGCAGCGCCATCTAGGTAATAAACGGACACAAGTGTTTACTTATCGATTGAAAGGCTGCAAAAGATCAAACTAGATGGCGCTGCACCGTATTTGATAAGAATAACAATTTGGCTTTTTATAGAAAATCTAAATCTAGATAGGAAAATTACATCGGCGGCTTGGGTGGGTTTGGCATCCAAATTTTAAAGGATTCTTCATCACCTATCTTGGCATCAAATTTGGTGGCTCTAGTTCAAATATTGGAGAAGATATAGGCGTTTTGATTTTGAAAGCAAGGGTGGCTCGGGAATGGGGGGCTTGGCTCAAAAACTTTGATGCAGTTTTTTGCGGGTCAATACCAGTTATTTTCCTACTTTTCTTCCTTCTTCCTTCCAAATTTGGTGACTCTAGCTCAAACTTTGTTAAAGGTAGGGGCTGGGGGCTGGTATGGGGGGGTGTGGAGCCCAAAGTTTTGCTGCAGATCTATTTATGATGTTAATTGCTATCCTCATACCAAATTTGGGGACTCTAGCTCCAAGTTATTGGAATATGGTGGAAGGAAGGCTGAGGGCTGGGGGCTGGTATGGGGGGGCGTGGCGTCTAAAGTTTTGCTGCAGATCTATTTATGATGTTAATTGCTATCCTCATACCAAAGTTGGTGACTCTAGCTCAAAGTAAGTAGAATATGGTGGAATGGGGGCTGGGGGCGGCATGGGTGGGGGGCGCCATCCAAATTTTTTGGTTTTCTTTACCTCCAATCTTGGCACCAAATTTGGCGGCTCTAGCTCAAAAGCTGTGGAAAATATAAGCGTGGCATCCAAAGTTTTTATGCATTTTTTTGGAGGTTGTAATCACCTATCTTGGCACAAAATTAAGTGGTTCTCGCTTAAAAACTGTAATAGATATAAGCATTTCTGTTTTTAAGCTGCGAGGGTTTGGGGGCGGAATGGGTAGGTGGGGCCCCAAAACTTTGATGCAGTTTTTGGGGGGGTCGTTTCCAGTTATCTACCTACCAAATTTTGTGACTCTAGCTCAAACACTTTGGAAGATACACGCACTACCGTTTTTAGCGAAGCGTTGGGGTGGTTGAGGGCGGATAGGGCAGTATAGATGGGCGTGGCATCCAAAGCTTTTATGATTTTGATTGGGGATCGTCAACACCTATCTTGGCACCAAATTTGATGGCTCTAGCTCAAAAACTGTAGAAGATATGGGCATTTTTGGTGTTAAACTGCGGGGGGGCTGGGGGCGGCATAGGTGGGCGTGGCTCCAAAATTGATGCAGTTTTTTGGGGGTTGTTAGTAGCTATTTTCTCCCCAAATTTGGTAGTTCTGGCTGTAAGGGCTTGCGAAATAGCTGGATCTATCGATTTTGGGTTATCGAGTTTATCGATTTGCCAGGTCCCTAGTTATCGTAGAGCTCCAATCTTGACACTTTAATTTACTATGCCATAGATAAAGAGATATGCAAAGTTTGAAGTCTCTAACTTGAAGGGTGTGGAAAAAAGTTGCGAACATACCGACGGACACACGGACAGACACCATGACGGACATTGCACAAACCCAATATACTCTTTACCTTCGGTATCGAGTATAAAAATAAGAATAAAATATTTCCCGTAAAATGTTGAGGCGCTTACGCATTTCGAGCATAGCATATACATTGCATTTCCATGCGTAGGTGTAGCTTGTCTGGCAACGCTTAAAAATATGCTAAAACGAGTGCAATATGACATGTGTTTGTATGTAAGCGATCAAGCAAGAATGGCAAAAACACATGTTCACAGAACGATAGTGATCAGAAAAGTGTACTGCCTCAGCTGGGGGCTGGGGGCGGTATGGGTGGGTAGCGCCATCCAAATTTTTTGGTTTTCTTAACCTCTTCTTCAATCTTGGCACCAAATTTGGCGGCTCTAGCTCAAAAGCTGTGGAAAATATAGGCGTTTTTGATTTCAAAATGCAGGGGGCTGGGGAACGGGGGGGGGGGGGGTCGTGGCTCCAAAACTTTGATGCAGTTTTTGGGGAGTCGTTGCCAGTTATCTACCTACCAAATTTGGTGGCTCTAGCTTAAGCGCTTTGGAAAATACACGCATTCCCGGTTTTAGTGAAGCATTGGGGCGGTTTGGGGCAGCTTGGGCAGTATGGATTGGCGTGGCATCCAAAGTTTTAATGCATTTTTTTGGAGGTTGTAATCACCTATCTTGGCACAAAATTTGGTGGTTCTAGCTTAAAAACTGTAATAGATATAAGCATTTCTGTTTTTAAGCTGCGAGGGTTTGGGGGCGGAATGGGTAGTTGGGGCCCCAAAACTTTGATGCAGTTTTTGGGGGGGTCGTTTCCAGTTATCTACCCACCAAATTTTGTGACTCTAGCTCAAACACTTTGGAAGATACACGCACTACCGTTTTTAGCGAAGCGTTGGGGTGGTTGAGGGCGGATAGGGCAGTATAGATGGGCGTGGCATCCAAAGTTTTTATGATTTTGATTGGGGATCGTCAACACCTATCTTGGCACCAAATTTGACGGCTCTAGCTCAAAAACTGTAGAAGATATGGGCATTTTTGGTGTTAAACTGCGGGGGGGCTGGGGGCGGCATAGGTGGGCGTGGCTTCAAAATTTTTAATGCAGTTTTTTGGGGGTTGTTAGTAGCTATTTTCTCCCCAAATTTGGTAGTTCTGGCTGTAAGGGCTTGCGAAATAGCTGGATCTATCGATTTTGGGTTATCGAGTTTATCGATTTGCCAGGTCCCTAGTTATCGTAGAGCTCCAATCTTGACACTTTAATTTACTTTGCCATAGATAAAGAGATATGCAAAGTTTGAAGTCTCTAACTTGAAGGGTGTGGAAAAAAGTTGCGAACATACCGACGGACAGACGGACAGACACCATGACGGACATTTCACAAACCCAATATACTCTTTACCTTCGGTATCGAGTATAAAAATATGAATAAAATATTTCCCGTAAAATGTTGAGGCGCTTACGCATTTCGAGCATAGCATATACATTGCATTTCCATGCGTAGGTGTAGCTTGTCTGGCAACGCTTAAAAAAATGCTAAAACGAGTGCAATATGACATGTGTTTGTATGTAAGCGATCAAGCAAGAATGGCAAAAACACATGTTCACAGAACGATAGTGATCAGAAAAGTGTACTGCCTCAGCTGGGGGCTGGGGGCGGTATGGGTGGGTAGCGCCATCCAAATTTTTTGGTTTTCTTAACCTCTTCTTCAATCTTGGCACCAAATTTGGCGGCTCTAGCTCAAAAGCTGTGGAAAATATAGGCGTTTTTGATTTCAAAATGCAGGGGGCTGGGGAACGGGGGGGGGGGGGCGTCGTGGCTCCAAAACTTTGATGCAGTTTTTGGGGAGTCGTTGCCAGTTATCTACCTACCAAATTTGGTGGCTCTAGCTTAAGCGCTTTGGAAAATACACGCATTCCCGGTTTTAGTGAAGCATTGGGGCGGTTTGGGGCAGCTTGGGCAGTATGGATTGGCGTGGCATCCAAAGTTTTTATGCATTTTTTTGGAGGTTGTAATCACCTATCTTGGCACAAAATTTGGTGGTTCTAGCTTAAAAACTGTAATAGATATAAGCATTTCTGTTTTTAAGCTGCGAGGGTTTGGGGGCGGAATGGGTAGTTGGGGGCCCAAAACTTTGATGCAGTTTTTGGGGAGGTCGTTTCCAGTTATCTACCCACCAAATTTTGTGACTCTAGCTCAAACACTTTGGAAGATACACGCACTACCGTTTTTAGCGAAGCGTTGGGGTGGTTGAGGGCGGATAGGGCAGTATAGATGGGCGTGGCATCCAAAGTTTTTATGATTTTGATTGGGGATCGTCAACACCTATCTTGGCACCAAATTTGACGGCTCTAGCTCAAAAACTGTAGAAGATATGGGCATTTTTGGTGTTAAACTGCGGGGGGGCTGGGGGCGGCATAGGTGGGCGTGGCTCCAAAATTTTTAATGCAGTTTTTTGGGGGTTGTTAGTAGCTATTTTCTCCCCAAATTTGGTAGTTCTGGCTGTAAGGGCTTGCGAAATAGCTGGATCTATCGATTTTGGGTTATCAAGTTTATCGATTTGCCAGGTCCCTAGTTATCGTAGAGCTCCAATCTTGACACTTTAATTTACTTTGCCATAGATAAAGAGATATGCAAAGTTTGAAGTCTCTAACTTGAAGGGTGTGGAAAAAAGTTGCGAACATACCGACGGACACACGGACAGACACCATGACGGACATTGCACAAACCCAATATACTCTTTACCTTCGGTATCGAGTATAAAAATAAGAATAAAATATTTCCCGTAAAATGTTGAGGCGCTTACGCATTTCGAGCATAGCATATACATTGCATTTCCATGCGTAGGTGTAGCTTGTCTGGCAACGCTTAAAAATATGCTAAAACGAGT
This sequence comes from Scaptomyza polygonia, assembly GCA_035044585.1. Classification (NCBI taxonomy): domain Eukaryota; kingdom Metazoa; phylum Arthropoda; class Insecta; order Diptera; family Drosophilidae; genus Scaptomyza; species Scaptomyza polygonia. The sequence goes on from JAWNNU010001028.1 coordinate 13,749, forward strand.
GCAATATGACATGTGTTTGTATGTAAGCGATCAAGCAAGAATGGCAAAAACACATGTTCACAGAACGATAGTGATCAGAAAAGTGTACTGCCTCAGCTGGGGGCTGGGGGCGGTATGGGTGGGTAGCGCCATCCAAATTTTTTGGTTTTCTTAACCTCTTCTTCAATCTTGGCACCAAATTTGGCGGCTCTAGCTCAAAAGCTGTGGAAAATATAGGCGTTTTTGATTTCAAAATGCAGGGGGCTGGGGAACGGGGGTGGGGGGCGTTGTGGCTCCAAAACTTTGATGCAGTTTTTGGGGAGTCGTTGCCAGTTATCTACCTACCAAATTTGGTGGCTCTAGCTTAAGCGCTTTTGAAAATACACGCATTCCCGGTTTTAGTGAAGCATTGGGGCGGTATGGGGCAGCTTGGGCAGTATGGATTGGCGTGGCATCCAAAGTTTTTATGCATTTTTTTGGAGGTTGTAATCACCTATCTTGGCACAAAATTTGGTGGTTCTAGCTTAAAAACTGTAATAGATATAGTTGGGGCCCCAAAACTTTGATGCAGTTTTTGGGGGGGTCGTTTCCAGTTATCTACCCACCAAATTTTGTGACTCTAGCTCAAACACTTTGGAAGATACACGCACTACCGTTTTTAGCGAAGCGTTGGGGTGGTTGAGGGCGGATAGGGCAGTATAGATGGGCGTGGCATCCAAAATTTTTATGATTTTGATTGGAGATCGTCAACACCTATCTTGGCACCAAATTTGATGGCTCTAGCTCAAAAACTGTTGAAGATATGGGCATTTTTGTTGTTAAACTGTGGGGGGGGGGGCTGGGGGCGGCATAGGTGGGCGTGGCTCCAAAATTTTTGATGCAGTTGTTTGGGGGTTGTTAGTAACTATTTTCTCCCCAAATTTGGTAGTTCTAGCTGTAAGGGCTTGCGAAATAGCTGAATCTATCGATTTTGCGTTATCGAGTTTATCGATTTGCCAGCTCCCTAGTTATCGTAGAGCTCCAATCTTGACACTTTAGTTTACTATGCCATAGATAAAGAGATATGCAAAGTTTGAAGTCTCTAACTTAAAGGGTGTGGAAAAAAGTTGCGAACAAACGGACGGACAGACGGACAGACACCATGACGGACATTGCACAAACCCAATATACTTTTTACCTTCGGTATCGAGTATAAAAATAAGAATAAAATATTTCCCGTAAAATGTTGAGGCGCTTACGCATTTCGAGCATAGCATATACATTGCATTTCCATGCGTAGGTGTAGCTTGTCTGGCAACGCTTAAAAATATGCCTAAACGAGTGCAATATGACACGATAATTGCGTAAATACACAGAGTAAGCGACCATGCAGCGCCATCTAGGTAATAAACGGACACAAGTGTTTACTTATCGATTGAAAGGCTGCAAAAGATCAAACTAGATGGCGCTGCACCGTATTTGATAACAATAACAATTTGGCTTTTTATAGAAAATCTAAATCTAGATAGGAAAACTACATCGGCGGCTTGGGTGGGTTTGGCATCCAAATTTTAAAGGATTCTTCATCACCTATCTTGGCATCAAATTTGGTGGCTCTAGTTCAAATATTGGAGAAGATATAGGCGTTTTGATTTTTAATGCAAGGGTGGCTCGGGAATGGGGGGCTTGGCTCAAAAACTTTGATGCAGTTTTTTGCGGGTCAATACCAGTTATTTTCCCACTTTTCCTCCTTCTTCCTTCCAAATTTGGTGACTCTAGCTCAAACTTTGTTAAAGGTAGGGGCTGGGGGCTGGTATGGGGGGGTGTGGCGTCCAAAGTTTTGCTGCAGATCTATTTATGATGTTAATTGCTATCCTCATACCAAATTTGGTGACTCTAGCTCAAAGGCTGTGGAAAATATAGGCGTTTTTGATTTCAAAATGCAGGGGGCTGGGGAACGGGGGGGGCGTCGTGGCTCAAAAACTTTGATGCAGTTTTTGGGGAGTCGTTTCCAGTTATCTACCTACCAAATTTGGTGGCTCTAGCTTAAACGCTTGCAAAAATACACGCATTCCCGTTTTTAGTGAAGCATTGGGGCGGTTTGGGGCAGCTTGGGCAGTATGGATTGGCGTAGCACCCAAAGTTTTAATGCATTTTTTTGGAGGTTGTAATCACCTATCTTGGCACAAACTTTGGTGGTTCTAGCTTAAAAACTGTAATAGATATAAGCATTTCTGTTTTTAAGCTGCGAGGGTTTGGGGGCGGAATGGGTAGTTGGGGCCCCAAAACTTTGATGCAGTTTTTGGGGGGGTCGTTTCCAGTTATCTACCCACCAAATTTTGTGACTCTAGCTCAAACACTTTGGAAGATACACGCACTACCGTTTTTAGCGAAGCGTTGGGGTGGTTGAGGGCGGATAGGGCAGTATAGATGGGCGTGGCATCCAAAATTTTTATGATTTTGATTGGAGATCGTCAACACCTATCTTGGCACCAAATTTGATGGCTCTAGCTCAAAAACTGTAGAAGATATGGGCATTTTTGGTCTTAGTCTACGGGAGAGCTGGGGGCGGCATAGGTGGGCGTGGATCCAAAATTTTTGATGCAGTTTTTTGGGGGTTGTTAGTAGCTATTTTCTCCCCAAATTTGGTAGTTCTGGCTAAAAGGGCTTGCGAAATAGCTGAATCTATCTATTTTGCGTTATCAATTTATCGATTTGCCAGCCCCCTAGTTATCGTAGAGCTCCAATCTTGACACTTTAATTTACTATGCCATAGATAAAGAGATTTGCAAAGTTTGAAGTTTCTAACTTGAAGGGTGTGGAAAAAAGTTGCGAACATACGGACGGACAGACACCATGACGGACATTGCACAAACCCAATATACTCTTTACCTTTGGTATCGAGTATAAAAATGAAGTTACAACTTTTACTTTGTTACCTTAAAAAATTATTATAAAAAATATTTATATATTTATAATTTACTTTATTTCAATATCAAGCTACTCCCAAACACTAATGCAGGCATTTTGCTTGGTTTATCAGAATGCTCAGCTGTTCTCCATTGTTTTTTTTTTTTTTTTTTTGAAAGATGTGCAACAAAATGCGGCACACTTGCTGGAGTGCTTACTCGAAGATTGCAACCGATATGCCAAACAGTTTCTCCTTTTCACACATTTTACAATTGTGGTAGGAATCAAATAATTATTAGGCTCGATTGAAAATATTGATAGTACTAAGTCTTTTTAAACGCTTAGAATTTGAGAAGTCATTCTAGTGGCTTGCCAATGATGGTCGATTGTTTGTTGCCGATGTGTTTGTATGAAAAGAGACAGAGAGAGAGCTCCGCGTCTTGTTCTAAGGTGCGCCATCGGAGCAATCAATTAGCCGCAATCAACAACAACAACTCAATACCATCAACACCATAATCTGTCATATATAACAGTTTCTGTTAACATACATATATGTATGTATATAGCGGTGTCAAAAAGAACACAGCCGCACAAAAATAAATAGTTCTTACCCGGGAGTTTTACTTAGTCTAGATTATAAGTTTTTTTTTGGGTGACAGTGTGATTAATCCGATATTCTGACATTGGCATACTGTTTAGGGTGACCACCTGGGGCTCAGGCCATTCCGGGACGTTCGACCAAATTATTCTTATTTATTAATTATGTTAACTTACTTATTATTGTACTTCTCCACACTGCCTATTTTTTCAATACACTAGTATTCTTTTTGTCCATCAATTCCTTATAAAAGTTCGAACAACTCATGTCTACAAAATTTAATTGAACAATCATTAAGTTTTCAACATTCTCCACCAGTAACATATTTCTTTCGTCTGACCACTGCGAATTTATTAACGAAAAAAACCTTTCGCAATTTGCATTGTGCGGAGGAATTGCATAAAAGAATTCTGCTATTTTCAATACTTCCGACTCGGAAGTTCCGAGTAACACCTCGAGTTTACGTTTGCTGCAAAAAACTGTACCAGCTTATCTGCGGAGCTTTTCTCAAAAAACGTCTTCACTTGTCGTGACAAAAACTTTTTCAAGTTGGCAATTTGGTCGAACAAGAGTGAATCGTCTATCGAAATGTTTTTCTCAAAAAATTATTCAACACACTTCGCTACACTTTCATCAAACGAAAAATTCGCGTCGTCTAGTTGCGGGACATGTCCCGGAATTCCAAGACGGATGGCAACCCTAATACTGTTGTCACTTGGTTAGGACAGCTGTAAAAGAAAAACAGCGAGAGAGAGAGGGAGAGAGAGCAAATGTGTAGCATTTAAACTCTAGTTGCAGCTCGCTACCTGTGCTTGGACCATTCTTGTACACTCTGTACACCGCAGACATCCCTTTACCCGTCAACAACAGCGATGAAGCCTCCCCGGCTCAGCTGCTCCTGGCCACTTACGCCGATGACACCGCTATGCTCGCGTCTCACTCATCACTGCAAACTGCCTCCAACGCGGTCCAGGAATGGCTGCATGCAATTAAGCGATGGATTGCCAAATGGAATATAGCCATTAACTGCTCTAAATCAGCGTGTGTGACTTTTTCTATGCGGCACGGAACTTGCACAGGTCTTACTTTTGGAGGTAATGCTATTAACAGCGTCACATCCCACTGCTACCTTGGAGTCCATCTGGATCGGAAACTGACTTGGAGAGCCCACATTACGGCAGTTAAAACAAAATGTTTAGGCAAGCTAAAAAAGCTCTATTGGCTTTTCCATTCAAGTAAGCTTAAAATGGCAACTAAGGCTCTTTTGAAAAAAGCCATTTTAGCAGCCGATATGCCGACAGGCTTGTGGCCCACCCAAATACTTTGGCGAATGATCTCGCTGAACCTATCTCCCTCCGACGTCTGAAGAGAACCCATCCCAGTGATCTCCCTACCCGCAGGGTATCCTAATCCTATTTAATACCTAGTTTTATTATTGTTCAGGCATCATAATACGAGCCATACTACTTTTTAAGCTACCCATTAGGTTATGTACAGAAGATACTGAACGATTCCTTTTGACATATAATAAATTGAAATTAGAAACAAAAAAAAAAAAAAAAAAGCGTATGATTAGCAAAATGTATACAGCTGAGATATACTTATGACTATGTGCTGAGGCAGTACACTTTTTCTGATCACTATCGTTCTGTGAACATGTGCTTTTGCCATTCTTGCGTGATCGCTTACATACAAACACTTGTCATATTGCTCTCGTTTTGGCATATTTTTAAGCGTTGCCAGACAAGCTACACCTACGCATGGAAATGCAATGTATATGCTATGCTTGAAATGCGTAAGCGCCTCAACATTTTACGCGAAATATTTTATTCTTATTGTTATACTCGATACCGAAGGTTTGTGGAATGTCCGTCATGGTGTCTGTCCGTCTGGCAAATCGATAAACTCGATAACGCAAAATCGATAGATCCAGCTATTTCGCAAGCCCTTACAGCTAGAACTACCAAATTTGGGAAGAAAATAGCTACTAACAACCTCCAAAAAACTGCATCAACAATTTTGGAGCCACGACCACCTATGCTGCCCCCAGCCCCCCCCCCCCCCTGCAGCATAACTCAAAAAATGCCCATATCTTCTACAGCTTTTGAGCTAGAGCCATCAAATTTGGTGCCAAGATAGGTGTTGACGATCCCCAATCAAAACCATAAAAACTTTGGATGCCACGCCCATCGATAGTGCCCTATCCGCCCTCAACCACCCCAACGCTTCGATAAAAATGGTAGTGCGTGTATCTTCCAAAGTGTTTAAGCTAGAGTCACAAGATTTGGTAGGTAGATAACTGGAAACGACCCCCCAAAAAATGCATCAAAGGTTTGGAGCCACGCCACCCCCCCGTTCCCCAGCCCCCTGCATTTTGAAATCAAAAACGCCTATATTTTCTACAGCTTTTGAGCTAGAGCCGCCAAATTTGGTGCCAAGATTGGAGGTAAAGAAAACCAAAAAATTTGGATGGCGCCCCCCACCAATACCGCCCCCAGCCCCATTCCCCCTACCACCATATTCTACTAACTTTGAGCTAGAGTCACCAAATTTGGTATGAGGATAGCAATTAACATCATAAATAGATCTGCAGCAAAACTTTGGACGCCACGCCCCCCCATACCAGCCCCCAGCCCCCAGCCTCCCTTCCACCATATTCTACTAACTTTGAGCTATAGTCACCAATTTTGGTATGAGGATAGCAATTAACATCATAAATAGATCTGCAGCAAAACTTTGGACGCCACACCCCCCCCCCATACCAGCCGCCAGCCCCTACCTTTAGCAAAGTTTGAGCTAGAGTCACCAAATTTGGAAGGAAGAAGGAGGAAAAGTAGGAAAATAACTGGTATTGACCCGCAAAAAACTGCATCAAAGCTTTTGAGTCAAGCCCCTCTGGGGACCTTTTTTTATTTTTAAGTTTTTACTATCAAAAAAAATCGCAAAAGGAGCTTAAAGGCAAGAGCAGTGACGACCTTATCAAGGAGGGCCGTGAGATGCTGTCCTCGATGCCCGTCGGCGGCGGTGCTGCCGCTGTTGCTGCACCTGCTGCTGCTGCCGCTGCTGCCGGTGGTGACAAAAAGAAGATAACGAAAGAGGAAAAGAAAGAGGAGTCTGAGTCTGAAGATGACGATATGGCCTCGCTCTCTTTGAATAGAAGCCATCAGTTCATCACTTTTTATACTCGATACCGAAGGTAAAGAGTATATTGGGTTTGTGCAATGTCCGTCATGGTGTCTGTCCGTCTGTCCGTCTGTCCGTCTGTATGTTCGCAACTTTTTTCCACACCCTTCAAGTTAGAGACTTCAAACTTTGCAAATCTGTTTATCTATGGCATAGTAAATTAAAGTGTCAAGATTGGAGTTCTACGATAACTAGGGGGCTGGCAAATCGATAAACTCGATAACGCAAAATCGATAGATCCAGCTATTTCGCAAGCCCTTACAGCTAGAACTACCAAATTTGGGGAGAAAATAGCTACTAACAATCCCCAGAAAACTGCATCAAAAATTTTGGAGCCACGCCCACCCATACCGCCCCCAGCCCCCCCGCAATTTAACACTAAAAATGCCCATATCTACTACAGTTTTTGAGCTAGACCCTCCAAATTTGGTACCAAGATAGGTGGTAACGATCTCGAACCCAATTCATTACAACTTTGGATGCCACGCCCATCTATACTGCCCTATCCGCCCTCAACCACCCCAACGCTTCGCTAAAAACGGTAGTGCGTGTATCTTCCATAGTGTTTGAGCTAGAGTCACAAAATTTGGTAGGTAGATAACTGGTTACGACCCCCCAAAAACTGCATCAAAGTTTTGGAGCCCCACCCACCCATTCCGCCCCCAGCCCCCCCGCAGTTGAAAAACAGAAATGCTTATATCTTTTACAGTTTTTGAGTTAGAGCCACCAAATTTTGTGCCAAAATAGGTGATTATAGTCCCAAAATAAATGCATAAAAACTTTGGATGCCACGCCAATCCATACTGACCAAGCTGCCCCAAACCGCCCCAATGCTTCACTAAAAACGGGAATGCGTGTATTTTCCAAAGCGTTAAGGCTAGAGTCACCAAATTTGGTAGGAAGATAGCTAATAACAATCCCCAAAAAACTGCATTAAAGTTTTGGAGCCGCGCCCCCCCTGAACCCGAGCCCCCTGCATTTTGAAATCAAAAACGCCTATATTTTCCACATTTTTTGAGCTAGAGCCGCCAAATTTGGGGCCAAGATAGGTGATGAAGAAACCCAAAAAAAGTGGATGGCGCCCCCCACCCATACCGCCCCCAGCCCCCCTTCCACCATATTCTACTAACTTTGAGCTAGAGCCACCAAATTTGGTATGAGGATAGCAATTAACATCATAAACAGATCTGCAGAAAAACTTTGGACGCCACGCCCCCCCCATACCAGCCCCCAGCACCCAGCCCACCTTCTACCAAATTCTACTAACTTTGAGCTAGAGTCACCAAATTCGGTTTGAGAATAGCTATTGACATCATAAATAGATCTGCAGCAAAAGTTTGGATGCCACGCCCCCCCTTACCAACCCCATCCCCCCTTCCCACAAATTTTACTATTTTTGAGCTAGAGTCACCAAATTTGGTATGAGGATAGCAATTGACATCATACACAGATCTTCAGCTAAAATTTTGATGCCAAGCCCCCCCCCCCCCCCCATACCTCCCCAAGCCTACCATCCACCATATTCTTCTAACTTTGAGCTAGAATCACCAAATTTGGAAGGAAGATAGATTT
>JAWNNU010001029.1:0-35395 GCA_035044585.1 Scaptomyza polygonia
CTATATGGCTTCATGAGATTGTTGAGAAGAGGAAATGCGTCATCTCCTACTAGAACATATGGCAATATGTCTTCCGAATGTGGTAACCTTTAAGGTTCTGGTAAATCTAAGTCTCCATCGTCATATCTCAGCTTGAACTTTGACTTTCCGAAGACTCCAGCTTCGGACGCTCTTCCATTTGCTCCAACTTCCACAGCAATAAACTCATAGTTTGCATTCACTATACCCATTAGAATAATACTGAACTGCTTCTTGTAGTTATAAAAGTATGAGCCTGATTTTGATGGCTTGACAATGTCGACGTGTTTGCCATCAATTGCTCCGATACAATGGTTAAAGTTCCACTTTGTTTCGAAGTCCTCCACGACTGATTTCCATTCCTGTGCAGTACTTGGCATCTATTAAAAATTATATTATTATTATATTAGTATTAATTATTATTTCTTTTACAGACACCCAAAAGAGTTGAAAATGACCCAAAACAGATCTTTCTGGAAAAAGCGGTTAAACATTTGGAAGACAGCAAAAACAAACCACCAAAGGACGAAGCAGATGTTTATGCGGAAGCATGGAAAATTCAGTACAGAAAACTACAAGGTACACAAAAAACATTGGCCAAGCATTTGATAGATGATACTTTAATGCATGGAGAATTTGGACATTTGACAATGCAAAGTTCGTTAAATATTGGACCACAGATGCCAATGATAAGTCGACCTTCATCAAGTATGACATCACATGCACCAAGTTCTCCGTATGAGGCAGTTAATTCACCAATAAACAATACTTTTCATATTATTGCCGACGAATCACTGGTCCCGCATAACGCATTCCAACAATTTTTTAATAATACACAATTTGAATAAAACATACTGTAAAAATACTTACTTTTATGAATGGTTTTAATGCTGCACATATAGCTGTGCATGTTTCTATTATTATGTGCCCAAGACTTTGCGCAGGTATGTTGGTCAAAAATTTCAAGTCTTCAAATGACTGTCCAGTTGCCAGAAACCTTAATGTGGCGGACAGCCTTTCATTGGGTGAAATCGCTTTACGCATATTTGTATTTTGTTTTTTTATAGATGGCGTAATCCACATAAGAATCTCTGCATATGTATGTACTTGCGTCCATACGCAAAAAAATTTTATAGACTTCTGGTGAACTTATTTGTACATTTTTCAATAAATTCACATAAGAACGCGTATTTCTTTCAAAAAGCCAGTCGTTCATCCATTTCCTTTTTCTTTGTTTCTTTTTCTTTCAAAATTCACACAAAAAATTATGTTTATGAAAATGTTGGCCCGTGTATGGCGAAGCAACGCCCAACAAATCACACCAACATGTGACCCGTGTATGCCTAGCTTAACCCTTAGCATGTCCGTAGGGTTTGAATATGGCATTTATAATAAAAGACGAGAAAATTTTTTTAAAGTTTAATTTTAATAGTATTGAATTACCAATCAAACGCTGTTTTTGATTCTCAATGGAAATGTTGTGGTTTAAGTACTTAATTTTAATATATATACTTTACAGCAAAATTTGCAATATTTCATATTAATAAGTGTGCGCTTAAGGGTTAATGAACAAGGAAAAAAATCGTCCGCACACAACCTTTCTCTTCAACAAGCAATTGTGCACTGAAATAAGTGGATACTTCGTAAAACTTCGGCTGCCGACGGGACCACCTTATGTTTTTCCATGATACAATTAAGCATGGTTGAATTATACAAGGTTAAGTCATGCGTGGCAGAAGGAGCCTGTTGATAAGACCATGCGAGTGCAAGAGAGATAGCATAATTGCTGTTTTGATATTGCTTCATCGTCTTGTTTTAGTGAGCAAAAAAGAGATAGAACGATGTGTGATTTTGTTTACATTTTTCAACAGAGGTTCTAATTTCAGAGCGTTCTGTGTTTTTGGCTACATGTGTAAACAACAATTTAAACTGATTATGTAAATGAAATAAAATGACATGAAACATGTATAAACGTATAAAACATATAGACATAGTTCTAAAAAAGTAACATAACCCTAAAATTCCACGAAAACTTCGTCCGCACTCACAACTTATCACGTTGACAGCTGCTTTGCGACTAACAGGCTCAAGGCATGATACAATTAATATGGTAGTGTCATGCGAGCAACCAAGTACCAACTGATTTGAACATGTGAGTGCGAGGGAGACAGTCAAGTTGCTCTCTTTATTTTACTCTCTTGACTCTTTTAAGGGGTTGTTTTGTTAGTGCGACAGAGTAAGGTATAAAAAGTGTTTTGGTTGTATGTATACGGCCGATACATTGTTGTGACATTTAAATTAAAATAAATATTCATATTCAAATAAGAAACATTTATTATTATTATTTTAAAGTAGTATTTTTAATAGTTTTTTATTTTTAATTATGTTTTGTTTTTGTTTTTGTATTTTTAATTTAGTATTAAGGTTTTTGATACGAAAATGTATTCTTATCTTAAAATAAAATTTTTTACTTCGTTGGGCAATTTAAACGGCACAAGTAAAAATCTAAACTAAAAAAAACACATGAACAAACATAACAAACAGAACGAAATTCGTCCGCACGGACGTCTTACCACAACGACAAGCACTTTGCGACTGTCGATTGGTACCAGAAAAAAGAGAGCGTTGCTCGCATGACACTACCCATGGTTGAATTATACAAGGTTAAGTCATGCGCGGCAGAAGGAGCCTGTTGATAAGACCATGCGAGTGCAAGAGAGATAGCATAGTTGCTGCTTCGATATTGCTTCATCGTCTTGTTTTAGTGTGCAAAAACGAGATAGAACGATGTGTGATTTTGTTTACATTTTTCAACAGAGGTTCTAATTTCAGAGCGTTGTGTGTTTTTGGCTACATGTGTAATGTAAATTTTTAAACTGATTATGTAAATGAAATAAAATGACATGAAACATGTATAAACGTATAAAACATATAAACATAGTTCTAAAAAAGTAACGTAACCTTAAAATTCCACGAAAAATTCGTCCGCACTCACAACTTATCACGTTGACAGCTGCTTTGCAACTAACAACAGGCTCCTAAAAATTGAGCGAGCATGCTCTCACGACTTAACCATGTATAATTCAACCATGACACTACCCATGATACAATTAATATGGTAGTGTCATGCGAGCAACCAAGTACCAACTGATTTGAACATGTGAGTGCGAGGGAGACAGTCAAGTTGCTCTCTTTATTTTACTCTCTTGACTTTTTTAAGGGGTTGTTTTGTTAGTGCGACAGAGTTAGGTATAACAAGTAGAAACGTTGCAGTCGGACGCACCCCACTGCGGTATACTCGATACCAGTAGTAAAACAGATTAAAAGAGAGCTGATTGCAATGGTGTGTGGATACGGCAGGGGTGTATGCTGCTGCAGGGGTGTATGCTGCCTCAAAGATTGTCTGGTGCAGATGGGGATGCCAAAAAGCTATCTTCCTTCCAAATTTGGTGATTCTAGCTCAAAGTTAGAAGAATATGGTGGATGGTTGGCTGGGGGTGGTATGATGGGGGGGGGCTTGGCATCAAAATTTTAGCTGAAGATCTATTTATGATGTCAATAGCTATTCTCAAACCGAATTTGGTGACTCTAGCTCAAAGTTAGTAGAATTTGGTAGAAGGGGGGCTGGGTGCTGGGGGCTGGTATGGGGGGGCGTGGCGTCCAAAGTTTTGCTGCAGATCTGTTTATGATGTTAATTGCTATCCTCATACCAAATTTGGTGGCTCTAGCTCAAAGTTAGTAGAATATGGTGGAAGGGGGGCTGGGGGCGGTATGGGTGGGGGGCGCCATCCACTTTTTTTGGGTTTCTTCATCACCTATCTTGGCCCCAAATTTGGCGGCTCTAGCTAAAAAAATGTGGAAAATATAGGCGTTTTTGATTTCAAAATGCAGGGGACTCGGGATCAGGGGGGGCGTGGCTCCAAAACTTTCATGCAGTTTTTTGGGGATTGTTATTAGCTATCTTCCTACCAAATTTGGTGACTCTAGCCTTAACGCTTTGGAAAATACACGCATTCCCGTTTTTAGTGAAGCATTGGGGCGGTTTGGGGCAGCTTGGTCAGTATGGATTGCGTGGCATCCAAAGTTTTAATGCATTTATTTTGGGGCTATAATCACCTATTTTGGCACAAAATTTGGTGGCTCTAACTCAAAAACTGTAAAAGATATAAACATTTCTGTTTTTCAACTGCGGGGGGGCTGGGGGCGGAATGGGTGGGTGGGGCTCCAAAACTTTGATGCAGTTTTTGGGGGGTCGTAACCAATTATCTACCTACCAAATTTTGTGACTCTAGCTCAAACACTATGGAAGATACACGCACTACCGTTTTTAGCGAAGCGTTGGGGTGGTTGAGGGCGGATAAGGCAGTATAGATGGGCGTGGCATCCAAAGTTTTTATGAATTGGGTTCGAGATCGTTACCACCTATCTTGGTACCAAATTTGGAGGGTCTAGCTCAAAAACTGTAGTAGATATGGGCATTTTTAGTGTTAAACTGCGGGGGGGCTGGGGGCGGTATGGGTGGGCGTGGCTCCAAAATTTTGATGCAGTTTTTTGAAGATTGTTAGTAGCTATTTTCTCCCCAAATTTGGTAGTTCTAGCTGTAAGGGCTTGCGAAATAGCTGGATCTATCGATTTTGCGTTATCGAGTTTATCGATTTGCCAGCCCCCTAGTTATCGTAGAACTCCAATCTTGACACTTCAATTTACTATGCCATAGATAAAGACATTTGTAAAGTTTCAAGTCTCTAGCTTGAAGGGTGTGGAAAAAAGTTGCGAACATACAGACGGACAGACGGACGGACGGACAGACACATTGACGGACATTGCACAAACCCAATATACTCTTTACCTTCGGTATCGAGTATAAAAAGTGTTTTGGTTGCATGTATACGGCCGATACATTTTGGTTCCTTTGTTGTGACATTTAAATTAAAATAAATATTCATATTCAAATAAAAAACATTTATTATTATTATTTTAAAGTAGTATTTTAAATAGTTTTTTATTTTTAATTATGTTTTGTTTTTGTATTTTAAATTTAGTATTAAGGTTTTTGATACGAAAATGTATTCTTATCTTAAAATAAAATGGTTTTACTTCGTTTGGCAATGTAAACACACATGAACAGAGCTAACAAACAGAACAAAATTCCGCACGGACGTCTTACCACAACGACAAGCACTTTGCGACTGTCGATTGGTACCAGAAAAAGGAGAGCGTTGCTCGCATGACACTACCATAATAATTGTATCATGACACTACCCATGATACAATTATTATGGTAGTGTCCATGATACAATTAAGTAGGTAGTGTTAGTCGAGAGAGCGCTCTCATAATTTTGGTACCAATCGACAGTCGCAAAGTGCTTGTCGTTGTGGTAAGACGTCCGTGCGGACGAATTTCGTTCTGTTTGTTATGTTTTCCAAAACACGGCACAAAATGTTGACTTGCCAAACCATGTAAAGAAATTTTTCTTTAAGATACGAATACATTTTCGCATAAAAAATCTTAATAATAAGCTCAAAGTGCAAAAGCAGAAACAAAAACTTATGGGGCATCGCAAATTATTAAAAATTTTACTATAAATAAGATAATTTTTTATATTTTTAATTTTAATATACTTTTTAGTTTAATATTGCTTTAATATAATTAAATGTTAATATATCTTTTAATTTTTGTTATTAAAAACTATCTAATTAATATAATCGAAAGCGTTTCATTTAGTCAAATATGTTTACGAAACTACAAAATTTCATGGCTGCATACAACCAAAACACTTTTTATACCTAACTCTGTCGCACTAACAAAACAACCCCTTAACAGAGTCGAGAGAGTAAAATAAAGAGAGCAACTTGACTGTCTCCCTCGCACTCACGTGTTCTGTTCAGTTGGTACTGGCTCTCTCGACTGACACTACCTACTTAATTGTATCATGGTAGTGTCATGCGAGCAACGCTCTCTTTTTTCTGGTACCAATCGACAGTCGCAAAGTGCTTGTCGTTGTGGGAAGACGTCCGTGCGGACGAATTTTGTTCTGTTTGTTATGTTTGTTCATGTGTTTTTTTTAGTTTAGATTTTTACTTGTGCCGTTTACATTGCCCAACGAAGTAAAAAATTTTATTTTAAGATAAGAATACATTTTCGTATCAAAAACCTTAATACTAAATTAAAAATACAAAAACAAAAACAAAACATAATTAAAAATAAAAAACTATTAAAAATACTACTTTAAAATAATAATAATAAATGTTTCTTATTTGAATAAGAATATTTATTTTAATTTAAATGTCACAACAATGTATCGGCCGTATACATACAACCAAAACACTTTTTATACCTAACTCTGTCGCACTAACAAAACAACCCCTTAAAAGAGTCAAGAGAGTAAAATAAAGAGAGCAACTTGACTGTCTCCCTCGCACTCACATGTTCAAATCAGTTGGTACTTGGTTGCTCGCATGACACTACCATATTAATTGTATCATGACACTACCATAATAATTGTATCATGGTTTTAGGCAATAAAGAGAGAGAGAGTAATGCTACCTAGTTAAGTATACCTTGCCTCAAGGCATACTTAAGAAGGTGGCGTAACTCGCTCTCTCGCCCTAATTTCACTTCTTAAATTGTCAGTCTGTTAGCAGCAGTTGTGAGCGACGCATATCCGCGGACGATTTTTTCGTGTTTAACTTCTTGTGCTACAGACTTTACGTGTTATTGCAATGGCGCCTCCATATTGTTCTGTATGCAAAATCACTTGTGTAATGAGTTTAAAGTGTGTTCATGTTATTATAAGAGAAAAATATAAATAAAAATAAATTAAAATTAATAATTTCCTTTGTTATATTTATTATATCATTCTGGTCGTAGTTGCAGCAAAAACTCACATATGTATACACATATGAACAAATTCATTACTCTCTCGCTCTCTCTCTCGCACTCTTCTGTCATTCTGACACTTAAATAAGAAGTCGTGAGCGAGCAAGTGCGGCTACCTTGTTAAGTATGCCTTGGTATACCTTGCATGTCATGATGGAATAACATAAGGTGGTCCCGTCGGCAGCCGAAGTTTTACGAAGTATCCACTTATTTCAGTGCACGTTTGCTTGTTGAAGAGAAAGGTTGTGTACGGACGATTTTTTTTTTCTTGTTCATTAACCCTTAAGCGCACACTTATTAATATGCAATATTGCAAATTTTGCTGTAAAGTATATATTTTAAAATTAAGTGCCTAAACCACAATATTTCCATTAAGAATCAAAAACAGCGTTTGATTGGTAATTAAAAACTGTTAAAAAAAATTTCTCGTCTTTTATTATAAATGCCATATTCAAACCCTACGGACATGCTAAGGGTTAATCAACAATCACATTGCCGCCTCACTCACACTCAATACGACACTCATTATACTTTGTTCTTTTCACTCGCACTTATTGCTATCATACAATAAGTGGATGGCTGTTGCCGACGGGACCACCTCATGTTATTCCATCATGAACCATGTATAATTCAACCATGAATTCAACCATGGGTAATGTCATGCGAGCAGTGTTGCCAGGTATTGAGCGCCCGCATAAGCTAGATTCTATGAAAAAATAAGCTAAGATAAGCTAATTATATGCTAAAAAACAAGATATATCCAAATTCATGAAAAACACACAAATAATTAGATTTTTATTTAAATTAAGTCAGTAAACAAATCATCCAACTCTGAATTTTCAGATTCATTAACGTATTTCTTATTTTTTTGAATTTGGCTTAAATATTTTTCGGGCAAGTTGTAGGTGTGGCAACATGCCCCACTTCTGCGCAACCCGTATCTGTGAAAATAAAAATAATATAATTATAAAAATTAATAATTCGGATTTTGAAAAACAAACCTTATGGATAAATTTGTGTTAAAGTTTTCAATTGCATTTTATTTCGCAATTTCGTTTTTACGATATATGTTTGGCTAAAAACGCGCTCCACTTCCGCATTTGACCACGGCAGTGAAAGCATATGAATTATCGCTGCTAGTCTGATTTTTGTTAGTTTTTTTGTAAAAATATAAATTTTTGTTACACCGGTCCACACTGTATCGAGGTCGTATCCATCCCTGGGTCACCGATTTGCTAGCTGGCTATCGATACAGTGTTGGGAATCAAAGGCCGGTTCATAGCACTTTTCCAAATTAAATAAAATCGCGCATGCATCACCCGACATATCGATGACACTATCGATTAGAATACCAATTCACGATCATATTGATAATGTTCACGTTACAATCGGCAGTAAAAGCACAAGCTCCGATATTTGTATGCGGTAAAACACTTTGAATATGTAAAATATTTCCTTGAAGTCACGAAAATAAATTAATGCTAGAATATGCTATATCAACTTAGAAAAATGCAAGATTTCAGGCTAAAAGCTATTCGCGAATTTTATAAGCTATTCCATTTTCAAATATGCTAGATCTAGCCTGAAATAAGCTGATTGGTACCAGAAAAAAGAGAGCGTTGCTCGCATGCAATACCATATTAATTGTATCATGGGCGGGAGTGAGTTTTCTTGTGATTTGCGGTGTGGTAGGCAGTAGAAGTAGTAGCAATAAAGATATGTAAAATAATAGAAATCGAAAACTAAGTGCGTTGTCGATTTGAGTGCGTGCACATGCGATTTTTTCTGAACCACACCCCACCCAGTTTTCTTAGCAAAGGCGTGCTGTGCAGTTCGACCGCGTGTTCCGAGTGTTCTCTGCTCGGGTTTGTAGCTGTTCGGCAATGCGTGGACACTCGCAAGGGTTAACAAAGCGCATTCTGAGGGTTCTATGTCCGTTTTGGTGAGTCTTGCCCGTGCCTTTGACACTCTTTTAGTTCTAGGGGGGTCGCGGGCGTGCCGTACGGCCATAGAGCGTGTTCCGAGCGTTTCTCTGCACGTTTTTGGTGAATCTTTGTGGTGTCTTACCGCCTTCGTGTCTGGGCCGTCTCAAGCGTTTTCTCGATGTGCGTAGTTTTACTTAACAGGGATTGTCGAGATGCTCTCTGAGTCTCGGTATTTTATAAATTTTTATTGTGAAATGACTCTGGACTGGACAGAGTTTACCCCAGCCTTAGATGACTTCTTTACATTGGGCTTGTGCAATGTCCACAATGGTGTCTGTCCGTTCGTCCATCCGTCGGTCCGTCTGTATGAACGCAACTTTTTTCCACACCCTTCAAGTTAGAGACTTGAAACTTCGCAAATGTCTTTATCTATGGCATAGTAAAAGTGTCAAGATTGGAGTTCTGCGATTACTGGGGGCTGGCAAATCGATAAGTTCGATAACTCTGATAAATCCACCTATTTCACACGCCGTTACAGCTAGATTTACCATATTTGGGGAGAAGATAGCTTTTGACAACTCACAAAAAACTGCATTAAAGTTTTGGAGCCACGCCTACCTATTCTGCCCTCAACCCCCCCCAGATTTAAACCAAAAATGTCCATATCTTCTACAGTTTTTGCGCTAGAGCCAACAAATTTTGAAGGCAAGATAGGTGTTGACGACCCCCAACCAATTTCATTAAAACTGTGGATTCCACGCCCATCCATACTGCCCTAGCCGCCCCCAACCGCCCCAGCGCTTTGCTAAAATCGGGAATGCGTACATCTTTCAAAGTGTTTAAGCTAGAGTCCCCAAAATTGGTAGCAAGATAAATGTCCCCAAAAAACTGCATCAAAGTTTTGGAGCTACGCTTCCCCCGTTCCCCAGCTCCCTGCATTTTGAAATCAAAAACGCCTATATTTTCCACAGCTTGTGAGCTAAATACAAATGACATCAATCATAAATCTGCAGCAAAAACTTTGGATGCCAAGCCCCCATACCAGTTCCACCCCGCCTTTCGCCACCTTTAACAAACTTTGACCTAGAGTCTCCAAATTTGGAAGGAAGATAGCTGTTTGGCATCCCCATCTGCACCAGGCAATCTTTGAGGCAGCGTACACCCCTGCCGTATCCGCACCCTGTTGCAATAAGATCTCTTTTTATCGGTTTTATTACTGGTATCGAGTATACCCGCAGTCGGTTGCGTCCGACTGCAACGTTTCTACTTATTTTTATACCCTGAACCCATAAAATGGGTAAATCAGGGTATAATGGTTTTGTGCAAAAGTATGTAACAGGCAGAAGGAAGCATCTCCGACCCCATAAAGTATATATATTCTTGATCAGTATCAATAGCCAAGTCGATATGGCCATGTCCGTCTGTCCGTCCGTCTGTCCGTCTGTCCGTCTGTATGAACGCGTAGATCTCAGAGACTACAAGAGCTAGAGACTTCAGATTTTGAATATAAGTTCTCCTATACCATAAGTTTGCTTCAAATTATCGATAACTACTCTGGTTTTCGATATTCACATGGAATCGATAACATAAAAAATATCGAATTTGGAAAATGTAAAAATGGGGATTAGTGTAATGGGTAACGATAGAACTTTTCTCAAAATTTCGTCCAAATCGGTTAAGAAACACCAGAGATATCGTAAAGTTAAGTCAGTTATGAGTTTTGTTTAAAGTGATCATTATTTGAAGCATACTTTTAGGACGCAAGGACTGCAACTGGGTTCAGGGTATCTTCTGGTCGGGTTATCCCGACTAGAGCCTTCTTACTTGTTTTTTTTGAGTTAAAGAGTAAATTGTTTTTGTGCAATATCCGTCACGATGTCTGCCCTTCTGTCCGCCTGTATTAAAGCTATGGACAAAATTGTTAGGAAGATTGATGGTAACGAGCCCCAAATACTGCAGAACCACCCATAACGCTCTAGCAAAATAAGTTTATCATATTTGATACGAATACGCCCAATTGAACACCAGATGTTTTTGCAAAGCATTAAGTCATTAAGTCACGGTTTCAAATTTAAATTAACAAATATTCTGTTGCATCATATTGTGAGTTGTCCTTCACTAACAAGTTTGTCAAGGTCTTTGTCTTTACCTGTGACTTATTTAAAGCCAGAAGCGTGACAAATTCAGACTCATCATGTCCTGAGAGAGGCAAAAAGAGTTGTAAATGCATAAGGTTATATGTGAGTTTAAGAGACTGAAGTAAGGCTGACACACCGTCACAGACAACAAACAAGGAAAAGGAATTGCTCACTTCATAGTTTCACTCACCTCTGACATTTGTTGTTGTTGTCGCTGCTCATATTGTGTTAAGGTTTTTAATGCCATTTAAAGGAGCAACGCAATATGATGGAAAGTAAAACTCGAAGTAAGAGGCTAAAGCACAGACATGCAGCTAACATCTTAACTTGCGTGCCAAGAACATTGCTGAGCAACTGATTTCAAATTCTATTTCTTCCCTTTCTAAGCGAGTAAAATACATTGACCAACTTTTATTACCCATATGCTTGGGAACGTCTGTTTGGCATTTGCCTGGTAAAGTTTTATGGCGCAGATTCTGTTTGTGGGTTTATTTAAAACTGGCAGACATTTTAATTGGCAGATTGCGGCCCTTCTGAGCCAAACGGCTAAAGCGAAAGCAATCAACAGAAACATTTTAATTTAACCATTTTTAATTTAATTTGTTGTAACGCTTTAAAGTAGCTATATCCGTTAACATTTAACTTATGACTGTAAAGCTTTGGTAAATTTAATTCAAATGTACAGTACCACTTCAACCTCTGAAGAGATAAGACGTGTTACAGCAAAGCCTAAAACCGCGACAAACCGCGACAAACAGCAAACAAAAACCAAAGCCAACAGTTCAACAAACTTCAAACACAAAACGCAAACGAAAAACCACAACAACAAATAAACACCAACAGTTATCGCGGGCATCTGCCCAACAACAACAAACATGCACGAACCACCCGACATAAGAACATACGGAGTAAAATCCAACAACACAAACCTAGGCGAGCCCAAATACATAACGATAAGAAGAAACGACAACAACACTTTCGAAAACGTTTCGCCGTTCGTCATCAAAAAAACAATAGACTTCGCTTGCAATGGGGAAGTGGAGACATGCAAGAAAACAAAAGACGGCTCACTCCTAATCAAAACAAAAAACCAACTACAAGCCATTAAACTACTTAAACTAAAACA
This sequence comes from Scaptomyza polygonia, assembly GCA_035044585.1. Lineage (NCBI taxonomy): Eukaryota > Metazoa > Arthropoda > Insecta > Diptera > Drosophilidae > Scaptomyza > Scaptomyza polygonia. The sequence continues at coordinate 12,088 of JAWNNU010001029.1, forward strand.
AATGACATCAATTGAAATAACTGCCACCGAACACAAAACTCTTAACTTTACTAAGGGAGTCATATATTGCAACGAGTTGCGCGGCATCACCGAAGAGGAAATACTCATGGAACTAAAATCACAAAATGTAACAGAAGTAAGGAAAATCTTAAAAAAACAGCCAACAAACACAAACCCCGGAGAACACAACACTACACTTATAGAAACTGGACTCATCATTATCACTTTTGGTACACTAAATCTGCCTGAAAAACTAAGAGTCGGCTACGAAACAGTCCGCGTCCGACCATACATCCCACTACCCTTCCGATGCAGAAAATGCCTCCGCTTTGGCCACCCAACTCCAGTGTGTAAAGGCATAGAAACATGCACAAACTGTTCAAACGCAAAGCACACAACCGACAACGAGCGATGTCTAAACCAAAAAAACTGCCTAAACTGCAGCAACAATCCGGAAACTGACCACCAACACAGCCCCCTCGACCGCAAATGTCCCACATTTCTAAAGCAACAAGAACTAACAGCCATAAAAGTTACAGAAAAAATAGACCACAAAACCGCGCTCAACATCTACAACAACCGACACGGCCAACACATCAGAACAACTTACGCAAAAACTCTCACCAACGCAACACAACTCTCAACCACCGTGCAAGTACCAAATACACACACCCCATCAAACAAATCGCCAATCACCCAACTCGCTTCTCCAACAAAAGCAACACACCAAACCATCGCAGCAGCGCTCGCACCTCACGATCAAGACACACCCAATCCAGCACACACAACACCATCAGCCAAAACATCATCATCATCACCACCAACATCTACGAAGCGACCCGACCAAACCGAACCAGAAGACATGGATACCGACAATACTCACCACACCAACACAACATACAAACAATACGCATCACTCCTCACCGAGGACTTAAAAGTAAAACTTTATTCTAAAGATAAGTCAAACAACCTCTCCACCACCCTCAAAACCACTAAACCAAACACAAAAACTAAAACCAAACCCCCAAACAAAAACAAATACACAAACAATAGCGAAAGCGACTCCATTGAAAAAAAAAAAAAACCAACTAACTATTTAACTAGCCCTCAACGTTAACTTACATCAACTTAACTTAAACACCAACCAAACCAAACCAAACTCATAACACAAAAATGATAAAAACATCACTCAAAATACTACAATGGAACATCAAGGGCTACACTAACAACTACAACCAACTCCTCATCCTGATCAAAAGATACTCCCCTCACATTATATCCCTCCAAGAAACTCACATACAAAACACAAACAACATACCTACCCTACCCAATTTCAACTTACACACAAACAACGCCACAAATAGATTTGGTGGAGTAGCACTATTAGCCCACAAATCTATCCAATACTCCAACCTCAACCTCCCAAACGACATTGAAACTATTGCAATCAACATCAAATCCAAACAAAACATCAACATCTTCTCAACATACATCTCCCCAAGCAAAACTGTCACAGACCTAATCCTCCAAAACACACTGAATACACAACAAACACCCACACTAATCACCGGCGACTTTAACGGCTGGCACCCTATCTAGGGCTCCCCAACAACAAATAATCGCGGTAAAACAGTCCAAAAGTACATTGAACACTCAAAACTAATACTACTAAACGACAAATCTCCAACACACTTTTCAACACACAACACTTTTACACACATCGACCTTTCACTCTGCACCCCCACAATAGCACCATATACCAAATGGAAAATACTCGACGACCTCCATGGCAGCGACCACTTCCCAATAATTATCTCCCTCTTCCCAACCAACAAAATAAAACACTTCAACAGACCATTTTTCAAACTCAAAGACGCAAACTGGAACCTCTTCAACACACTCACCCATAACGTAGACTCAGAATTTCCCTCCTCCAACAATGTTAACAAAGAAGCTGCCCTCATAAACAGAATAATTTTAAAAAGTGCCAATATCAGCATTCCCCAAACCGCACCCAATAAACAGCCCTACAGAGTCCCCTGGTGGAACAAAAACCTTAACGACCTAAAAAAAACAAAACAAAACTACTGGAAACTACTAAACCGCAACATTACACTAGAAAATATCATCAACTACAGAAAAGCAAACGCAAAACTCAAATACGAGATAAAAAAATGCAAAAACGAAGCAACCCACCCCTTCACCACAACTATCCAACCATCAACCCCTTCATCCAAAACTTGGGCCAACATAAGACGCTTCTGCGGACTAAACACCTCAAAACAAATACACACACTACTAAATCCCGAAACAAACCAGACAACAACAGATAGTCTCGAAATAGCTAACGCTCTCGCCCAACACTGGTCGAAACTTTCAAACGACTCGACTTTTACGCAAGAATTCCGTGACAACAAAAACACAAATATACCAATAAATTACAACCCCTCACCATCTGCACAAATAATCGAAGAAAACATAACATACCTCGAATTCACCTCAGCACTTCAAACACTCAAAGGCTCCACCCCAGGACTAAACAGAATATCATACCAAATGATACAAAACTGCTCTCACAAAACTAAAACTAGAATAACAAACCTTTTCAACCAAATCCTCAATAGCCACATACCACAAGCCTACAAAACAAGCCTAATAGTTCCAATAATAAAACCCAAAACCGACAAAACAAAAGTTTCCTCATATAGACCCATCTCCCTCAACTGCTGCCTAGCAAAAACCCTCGACAAAATAATTGCCAAGAGAATCTGGTACTTCACCACCCAAAACAACCTCCTAAACCCAAACCAATTCGGCTTTAAAAAAGGCAAGTCGACTTCAGACAGTCTACTCTTTGTAGACTACCTCATAAAGAAGTCCCATAAGCACACATCACTCGTCACCCTTGACTTCTCAAGAGCCTTCGACCGAGTGGGTGTACATACCATAATCGAACAGCTACAAAAATGGAAAACAGGCCCCAAAATACTCCAGTACATCCAAAACTTCATGCAAAACAGAAAGCAAATGGTCCGCATCGGTCAACACCACTCCAATTCCTTACAACTCCACAATGGTATCCCTCAAGGATCCCCCATATCCGTCATCCTATTCCTTATAGCCTACAACAAACTTGCCGACATTATCACCCTACATAAAGAAATAAACTTCAACGCATACGCCGATGACTTCTTCCTCATAATTAACTTCAAAAAAAAAAAAAAAACCACAAACTATAACCTTGACGACATACTAGACAAAATAAAGAACTGGGGCTCATACTCAGGTGCCTCCCTATCCCTATCCAAATGCTACCACCTCCACATATGCCAAAAACAAAACTGCAACTCCACCGTAAGCTCAAGTACTACCCAAATCCCTACCGTAACTTCACTTAAAATCCTAGGAATCACACTTACCAAAAACTACAAATGGAACACCCACATTAACACTCTCCTTCCAGTACTCTCCCAAAAACTAAACATAATCAAATGCCTAGCCAGTCAAAAATTCAACTGCGACACAAGAACACTACTCGACATCACAAAAGCCACCCTTATTAGCAAAATAGACTACGGACTCTTTCTCTACGGACACTCACCCAAAAGTACACTTTCCAAATTAAAAGCACAATTTAACGCAAGCATCCGCCTAGCCTTAGGAGCATACCGCTCCACGCCGACCAACAACCTACTCCAAGAAGCAAACATCCTACCAATAGAGATAAGACGAGACCTACAAACCACCAAACTCTACAAAAACCTAATAAACTCAAAAAACACCCCCTTCCACAAATTCATTAAACACAACCCCCATAAAAAGAAAAACACACCAATCATAGACATCACAATTAACTTATGCAACAAACTCAAAATACCATACAGACCACAGAAACCTCCCAAAGACAAACCCCCATGGAACATCGAAAACTTCATTGACACGACACTGCGACAACACAAAAAAAAATCAACACCACCAGAGGCATACCGAAAACTATTTAAACACTCAAGAGACACCTTAAAAAACTGCAACTTTATATACACAGACGGATCAAAATCAAACGACACAGTAACCTACGCCATAACAACAGAAACAAACACCCTGAAATATGGCATGCTACCCCACTACTCCTCCACCCTCACCGCCGAAACAATACCAATATTAGAAGCCATTAAAAACCTCAAAAATAAAAGCGGAAAATTCATCATCTGCTCCGACTCCTTAGCAGCAATAGACTCCATAAAAAACCCAAACAACACTAGCACCTACCCCAACATTATCCGATCCCAAATAATTGCACTAGCCCCCAAAATAAAGCTAATGTGGATCCCCGGCCATGCAGGGATAATCGGCAACGAACGGGCCGACCATGCAGCCAAATCAGCAAGCAAAATGCCCCTCATCCTCACCCCAAACATGAACACAACAGACCTCAACAGATATCTTAAACAAGTATTCACATCTCAACACAAGCAAAACATCACAAACTGCAGCCAATGGTACCGCAATACAAACCCAAACAATACACATGTCCATGACTACCTGAACAACATACAAACTAAACTCAACAGACTCGACCAAATCAAAATCATCAGACTACGACTGGGACACACAAGACTTACACATCAACACTACCTTAACCCCAACGTACCACCATCTTGCCCTTTCTGCCATGACCAGAACTTCCCCACCATCCCACATCTCTTAAAATCATGTACAGCACTCAAACCTATTATCCTAAAAATGTTCAACAACACAACCCCTCTAGACCTCCTCGGCCATCTCAACCAAACCAACTTATCCAAAATCCTATCCTTCTTGAAAACGTCAAACATCTACCACCAAATCTAAATACCACCACCGTCACAAAACATACAAAAATAAACTTAGTAACCAAAGATGTTAATAGAAACTATAGCCTAAATGTAAATAATATAAAACCTAAATGTAACTTATGTAAATATACTATAAGTACCTGTACATACAAAAATCCGACAACATCCAAAGCCGAAGGTCACGCAACCAGCGCTTTACCCAACAGTTAGCTTAGTTTTTAAACTACCCTAACTTTAATAATAATAATAATAATAATAATTCAAATGTAACAAGGGAGACATTCAAATAATATAATGAAACATTTTGTGGGAGTCAGCTCCGACGCACGACTCGAGACTACTCGATTTCGGACTTCTTTAATAAAATATTGAACTAGAGAGTGTTGGGCACCCTTATATATTATAAATGCTATTCTGGATGTGTAGCTCATAAAACTATTTTTATTTTAAGCAATTTCACATCTGTTAACCAAACGCCAGCCTATGCTGATTTAAATATGAAATTATTGCAATATTGTGTTGAACAAAATATCCATTAAAGCACTGATATTTTAATCGAGTATACAAAATTCGTCATTCGCTAGTATTCACAAAAACGTATCGAAATTGGTTTATTTTTATACCGGGCTACTTAGTACATACTTATATGCAAATTGGTTCCAATAGTGGATCGATTTATAAGCTGCGGAATTAAAATAAGATTTTGGGTACTTTTGCCAAATAATTTTAAATATTACGACAGGTATTGTTGGCTACTATGCATTATTATTTAATCTTCAATCTCATGGAATTCTTTTAAGCTAGCTTATAAATATTAAGCTAATATAATTAAACTCATACTCATTTAAACAAAACTCATTTAAATTCAAATCATCATTTTAGTTTAATCCCAGGGAACACTTATAAACAATATTTATAACATCAGAAACATTGAACAAATTTTGAATTTATTGAAGATAATTTCATAATTCCAAATAATCGATTATTTCGATTCAAAGGAACAATGTTTCGTTTGAAGAGTTTGTTGTTAAATTCAAAAGATAAATTGTATTCCCGAGGGTTCTAAAATTTGGGAACTATCTAAGCATTTGGCATGATTACAGAAACTTTGATATGATTGCTTTTCTTCATATGTAAGTAACTTGAATGAATGATCGTTGCCAACGACTCCAATTGAGACGCGCAATGGTTCGGATTTGGATACAAATTGACTAATTGACTTTATACCATGGCTGATAAGTGCGGAGCAAGACGGAAATTGCATTTCGAAGCGATCTAAATAGGTGCGCGAACCCTGGGATCGACCTCCCATGGCCATTGCCTTGCAACTAAAATCATTGGCCGAAGGCATTACCTGACAAATATGGCTGCCCTCTTCATCATATCCGGCTAGCCGATGCCCTAATCCGTAGGGTCTACGATCATAGAGTTGGGTGTTCGTCTGCATCTTAATGCCCAGATGGTTGACCAATTTGCAAATGAGAAACGATATATAATACGAGTGCGTAAATGCCAAGCACTCTAAGCGCAGATATGAGGTCAAATGGCTAGCATAGGCTGATAGACCCGATATAGAAATGCCCACATGACTGTGGCTATGATATTTTTCTCGATGGATTGCTTGTGAAGAGTCAAGAAAACAGCAAAGTCTGCACTCTTAAAGCTAACTATGGCTGTACCCGGGTTAACCGCCTTTATTGCGCACTCAACCTAAAAGCGGCGACCCTAAGCACTCCCAAGGGACAAAAAAGTTAACTGTTTGCCAAGTTTATAATAATTAGTTGTTATAATAATTAGTTGTTATAATAATTAGTTGTATGTCAACTTTTGACACATACATCAGCTGTCTTCTTATTATTCGGTAGTCAGTAAACGTGTGAAATGATCTCAATTATTTCGTCGAAAGGAAGAAGAATGTAATTAAACTCTTGTTAATTAAAAGCAATAAACAAAATATAGGGATCACTTGTCCGGTGTTTCTGTACTTTTTTTCCCAAACGGGCTATACATCTAACTATTTATTTATGTGTGTATATTGTGGATTCGAGAAGAGGTTGAAAAATAAGTCAAAATGTTGTTTCGAAAATAATTTTGGGAATAAGCATCGTTTGGATGGGAACTTATGTCTTCTAAAAAAAGTCAGAGCGAACAGCAAATAATATGGAATACAAACTTGTTTATTCTATAATTTGTATACCCTCAACCCATAAAACAGGTAAAACAGGGTATAATGGTTTTGTGCAAAAGTATGTAACAGGCAGAACGAAGCATCTCCGACCCAATAAAGTATATAAATTCTTGATCAGAATCAACAGCCGAGTCGATTTGGCAATGTCCGTCTGTTCGTCCGTCTGTCCATCTGTATGAACGCGTCGATCTCAGAGACTACAAGAGCTAGAGACTTTAGGTTTGGAATATGAGTTCTCCTATTCCATGAGCAGAACAAGTTTGTTTCAAATGAGCGATTACTGTTCTGCTTTCCGATATACACATGGAATCGATTACAAAATAATATCGAATTGGGATAATTAAAAAATGTGTGTTCAAATAATGGGTAACGATAGAACTTTTCTAAAAATCTTATCTAAACCCGTAAAGTTAAGCTAGTTTTAAGTTTTGGTTCAATTGATCATTATTTGAAGCATACTTATAAGGCGCAAGGAGTAAAATATTTAATGCAACTGGGCTCAGGGTATCTTGTAGTCGGGCTCTTTCGAATAGAGCCATCTCACTTTTTACACATTAAGAATGCGGCATAGTTTCTTACCCTTTGGTTAAGTTTTCAATGTAAGACCGCAGCAAACAAAAGACGCTCAGGTAACAGAGTTGCGCAGCAACGACATATACAAATACATACATTGCAAACAAGCACACACACACAAACAATGGAATTTGGCATGTCGCCTAGACGTGTGAAATTTCACGCCTTCCGTTTGGCATTTCAGGAGGCTGCCGCGTTGCTTCGCATCATGTCGCATTTGCAATAATTTAATTTAGGAAATCCGTTGAGCGCGCAAAACGTTACGACGTTTTAATTCAGGGATGGGTTATATGAAAGTGTTTAATGAGCCAGTTCATAATAGTAGGAAAGGATGAGGAAGCTTTCATTTGAAACTTTGATATTATTGTGGAAATTAAATTAACAGTTTTCATTGTTAAGTGTCAATAAAGCTTGCTCATTGAACAATTAGTTCTTTTTTATGCCGGTTTAATGAATAGTAAGAACTGGTTCATATCATACAGAATATCTAAATAACATATTGAAACCCCACCGTTGCGCAGAATGATAAACTTGTGTTCATGCGATTCCAAGGCAGCAGCCATAGAGTGTATGTAAGAGAAATTTGGCAGAAAAAAGCAAGCAACTTAAGAGAATTTCAACACTTTGACATTTATTTGAAAATGGTTTCACAGACGTGTTAAATGCATAGCAACCAACGTCAACACTTCTTTGACTTTTTGTATAATTAGTTTTAGTTATGCCATAATTGTGGTATGAACTTTGGCCAATTGTTTGCCAAACAGATTTTCATGTGCTTCAACTTTGTGAGAGTGGCCACAAACCAAGTAATAAATTTCCACTTTCCCCACACGTGGTGTCAAATATGCAAGTGAAACCATGTTTGATTGAAACAAGGATACTTCACAGCAATTACAGCCATTTCACAGTTAATTTCAAGCTTTGACATATTGACATTTCTGTATAAATTAAATTTCAAGAGCTGTCGAAAGCGTTCGTTGGAATTTGAGTTTTGATTGTCGCATTATAGTTAATCATAAACATGAATAGTCAGAATTGTCAGTGACCAGAAATGCCTTTGAGGATAATCTCTAATAAATACAGTTCTCAGTAGCTGCTCTGCATAATTTGACTATTCATTTAAGCTAAATTAAAATATTACATCAACAGCGAAAGTAATTGCCCATTCTCCGCCATAAACAACAACTGGCCAACATGCCGCACTCATGCCACAGTGTGGCATTCCACAAATACTAGTACGCAACTTGGGGCTTTGCATTGGGCTTGCTGGTAATTTGCATGAGATGCCATTTTCAGAGGGCGTTGCATAATAATTTGCTACTGCCACAGCTTGCACACCTTAAATGTATGCAATGGAATCCATAAAAGCGTCACAAACAGTAAACGGCGCTGATATTCAGGCTTAAACAACTTAGCTCCGTAATTGCGATTAAAAGTTGTGAGGCGTAAAATCAGTTTTCGACTTAGCTCAAATTTACACTTCACAATATTCAACATCAAACTTTAATTGATGCAACAAGATGAACGCTTCAAAGGGGATCTCAACTTTTGGTTAGTTTTTGTTCACCTTTATAAACAACTAAAAACTGATTGATTGATCTCAAATTTCAAAACTAGGACTTTATTGAATGATGTCCATTATTAAAGGACCACAGATGTGGTTCAAGATATAAGACAAAATACAATTATTAATATTACATTTTTTAAAGTACTTTAAAAAATATCGTTATTCTTGAGTTTGCAATATTATTATGGAAAATTTTTAATTGCATATCCTGCATAACTGTGTTTCTTTAAAATTATTTGTTGTTTTTTGGCAAAATTAATCTTGTTAGTTTGTGTATTTGTGTTATTTTTAAACTTATTCGTTTTTATGCTATTTGTTTTTGCTTGTTTAATTTTGAATTCCGAACATTGAAAACTAAATACGAAATTCAATTTCATGCATTGCTGATTGTTGGAATATTTAAGATTCCTTTGTGTTATCTGTCCAAAACACAAGCTGGTGATTTCAATAAGCTTAAGCGACCAGCCCAGCTCACAATACAATGTAAGCTGAAACCTCAACAAATGATAAAGTTGCAGGATGTTAAAAGACGACATCTTCGATTAAGTTTGCTCATGATACGAAAGGAAAGAGGCTATTCTCTTCCTACCTTATCCCCTTCACTTCACTCGGTAATTCTTATTCAAGGAAATTTGTGTACGTTTCACAGCTTGAATGTTTAACAATTAGTTGAAATCTCTTTACCCATAAAATATTCCACGCTTATATATTGTCCAATAAGCATGTTAACCAATTGAGTTGAATTAAGTGCTTGGCCCTTAAGTCGTTTAACTCCTAAGAAAAGAGTTTTATTCACCTCAAGTCTAATTGCGGCTTACCCCAAATCTTTGAACTTCTTAGCGCGTCATATTTGTTGAATTTTGTTGCTGCCTTTGCTTTGTTTGCCAGATTTGACACGAAAAGTGAAACTAAGCTGAGTTATATTATTCGATTGGCACACACACCCAGGTGCTAATCGGCTATGACCTGCTAATGAATGTATTGTCCGGGTCTGGGTTCTTGAACTTGAGTTTGCTGTTTTGGTATAAAGACGGAATAGAATTCAAGTTCAAAGAAATAATGAAAGTTGAAATTATTTTGTTGCTTATCGTTTGATAAAATGTTGTATTAAATTTATTTTGGTGCAAAAATCAATATGCTTGCTTTAATTATTAACAACTTACTACCGTTAAATTGTAAATTAAGCTTAGCCGTTGAGACAATTTATATATATTTAAGAACTCGAATAAAATATTAATTTCCTCGTTTTTATAACCAATTTTTTTTTTGCTTTGTTTTGACCTGTAACAAATACTTTGGAATACAATTCTAATCTTAATGTGAGTACTAAAAACAAACCAAATTTGCCCTAAGGAATATATGTGAGAAAACATTTCAAATATTTGTTCAGTAGTGAATATCGCTTGAACTTGAGTGCCTACATGCAGAAGTCAAGTTTAAGGTTAAATAAACACAGTTGAATTTATTTGGTGGCTTTTAGTTAGATAAAAAGTTCTATTAAGCTTATTTTGGTGCAAAAATTTAAATGCTTGCTTTAATAAAAATCAATTTATTTCACTAAAATTATTAATTGAGCTAAGCCGTTGAAACAAAATAATGTTAAAGATTATTGATTTAAGAAAAAGATAACTATCTCATGCAATAAAGTATATCGTTGTAGTTACATTTTTGAAATATTATTAAGTTAATTTCATGTTTTTTATAGCCAATTTTTTTACTCGATACCGAAGGTAAAGAGTATATTGGGTTTGTGCAATGTCCGTCATGGTGTCCGTCCGACTATCCGTCCGTCCGTCTGTATGAACGCAACTTTTTTCCATACCCTTCAAGCTAGAGACTTGAAACTTTGCAAATGTCTTTATCTATGGCATAGTAAATTAAAGTGTTAAGATTGGAGCTCTACGATAACTAGGAAGCTGGCAAATCAATAAACTCGATAACGCAAAATCGATAGATACAGCTATTTCGCAAGCCCTTACAGCTAGAACTACCAAATTTGGGGAGGAAATAAAAAAAATAACAACCCCCAAAAAACTGGATCAAAAATTTTGGAGCCACGCCCCCCCGTTCCGAGCCCCCTGCATTTTGAAATCAAAAACGCCTTTATTTTCCACATTTTTTGAGCTAGAGCCGCCAAATTTGGTCCCAAGATGAAGAAACACAAAAAATGTGGATGGCACCCCCAACCCATACCGCCGCCAGCCCCATTTCCACCATATTCTACTAACTTTGAGCTAGAGACACCAAATTTGGCATGAGGATAGCTATTGACATCATAAATAGATCTGCAGCAAAACTTTGGATGCCATGCAAAATTGCCTCAAAGAATAAATTGTGATAAAACACTGCAAATATTTGTTCATTTGTGTACTTTGTTTTGATTATCTCCTGACTTAAAATTCTTAAACCTCAAGCATTTAAAAATCAAGTATGAACCTAAAAAATATCTTTCAGCATTTTGCATAACTTTCCTCACTCATGCCACAAATCTAAGGGTTGAATTCATTTGGCAGCCAGCAGAAAACTTTTGGCTAACAATCGAAGACAAACTTAAACCCGTTTTCGAAAAACCGTATGTGTCACGCCCTTAACACTATCTGCCCTACTATTCTTCGAAGTTATTAACATAAAATGCAGCACTTGCATAAAAATTCAATAAACTAACCTTTAACCCAAAGCCAACACGCAAACTATTGGATTGAACTTTCTTAAGTGGCTTTAACGAATTTCGAGCACAATGCCGGTGAAAGTATTGCATGGCAAGAAATTCATATACCTATAGCCATACTATTTCTATATTTGGAAAGGTTAAACATATCTATTTGCTAATAACATCAATGTTTTTGCTTTGCTATGGCAACTTGAATTTTGTTGACTATGTAAATAATTTCTCACAGCTATTAACCGCTGGCTTATAAATAAAAACCAAATGACTGTTTCCATAATTTTGTTCAGTTGCCAGTTTCAAATTGCTTGGCTTATTTTACTTTTCAGCAAAGAGTTTTAAGAATAACAAAGAATTTCATTGATGAGTTTTAGGCCATTGAGTGGCCAAATAGTCTATGTGACTTATAAATGTTTTTTTTTCATTTTGTACAAATTGTGTCAGAAATAGGCTCGACTCCAACGAATTGTCTTTGAATTTTTTGTATTTTCTAACTGTCGCTTGCATCGCGCTTCGTTGAGGCTAAAGTTGTACACATTAAAAACAAGCCCCAAATTTGCATGACCAAACAAGTTCTTGATTTTGTCGGGACCTTAAAAGCACTAAGCTGTTTCATGATTAGGCTATTAAGTGGACAAAATTCGAATCAAATTTATTTAATTGCAGCCCATTTAACACAGGATTTTGCTACGAGTTTGACAAATTGCATGCCGCCCAATCGAGAGCCCGGCGCAGACAAATATTAATCACTCTTGCTCTGCGATCTGTGAAATTGGACTTGAACCGAAAGGCACAAAAGTATTCAATGACGGAGCCAAATCGCAGAATGACATAAAGAGTTCTTAGTATGCAAATGTCCAAAATATGGAAGATAAAATTAAAAATTGCATAAATATTTCTGATATATGACATTATTAACAGAATGCATTGATTTTTGGCGCAATGAGTGTTTATTTGCAAAGTTTTCTTGGCCACACAACAAAAGGCTTAAAATTATCTGAATTATCGCTTGCTTGTGGGAATTTAATGAGTTCAATTCGACAAAAATGCGCATTCATATGTTTGAAGTTTTAATTTCAATATTTGCTTAAAGGAGTTAAATATGAACTGTAGGCAAATCTGAATAAATAAATACCCAGTTCACAACCTTTTTCAATGAACTTAGTATTTGAATTGTGCATATCTAAGTTTCAATTGAGAAACTAATATTTGATGTAAAAAATGCTTTGATCCTGAATGTGTGCGAGGCAATAAAGAATAAGTATAAGGAAACAAAACACGACCCAAGTAAATAGTATAACAAAAATATGTTAACAAGAGTTTCGATCACGAATAAAAGTTACTAGTTCGGTTTATGTAAAGAAAGAAATCAAAACAATCAGCTACAGTTGCTATATATATATGCTATATGTTTTTAAGGTCTTAAAAATAATTCATCATGTTTGAGAGGGTGAAAAGCAATTGTAGGAACACTTATGAACTACACCAGCTGAATACAGTGTCTAATAATAGTTTATTGAAGTTTGATCTTTGCTTTCACGGGTTTTGTGCCACATATGTGGTTTCCTTTGTCGTGTCATTGAGCAACCTTAACCTTGTCTTAATAATCAAAGCCAACCTTTCAAAATATCTGCAAGACACCATAAATGTCATGGGTTAATACAATTTAGGTATGTCAAATAGCATTGGTTAATTGAGCAACATATGAATTAAATTCAAATAAATTTGTGCAGTTTGTTTCTGACATTCCTGAATGACTTTAAATAATTGTTTTTAGCACATGTGATAAGGTTCCATAATAACGCTTATTCTGAAAAATGCGCATCCGCAAGTAAACATTTCGAATTCGTAATGGCTATATTGTTTTTTTATTTATTGTTTTCATATGCAGTTTTTGCAGCTACATTCCATTTGCCGGACAATGGGAAACTTTGTTTGGATTGCTCAGATTGCACACAGCGCTTGCCATAATTAGTGTGTGGCATGGTAATTTTCTGCCCACGGATGACCCCTTTCAAACCCATTCTTCTATACACCCCGACCGGTCAATTGGCACTGCGTATTGTTCATTGCCTTTGGTCATAAAATTGAAAATTCATTTTGCATGTCCAACGCCCACAATCAGCTTTTGTCATAGTTTTATTTCAACACATTGTGCAATTTCCGTTGTCACTATGTCGAATTACAAACACAATATCTCTATATATCTGGATGTAAAATACAATATATATAGGGATAAATAAACACCCCAATATTTTATACGGTGATGATTATGACAGCAGTTTAAGTTAAAGTTCCTCTTGTTTACTTTGTTGCTAAGTTTTCAATGTGATGTAAGATCTTTCATCAAAGAATGCTTGCGAAAATATTCAAAACTTCATTCTTCATTTAATAAGCTTAATAAAATGAACCTAAAATACACATTTCATGACGGTGTTTATATTGTTATTGTTATAGAAAATACATTCAACTCTAAACTTTCAACAATAAAAGTCAATTCAAAAACCGGCTCTTTTTCAATCTAGGTACAAACTGAACCTAATAAACAAAATCTCTATGTGCAGATAGTGGTTCATTAAAATTCATTTAAAAGAATAACAAAATAAAACGCAATATAATTTAACTCTTAGATACTTCCTAATTCATATTTTCTTCAGCTTTTCATGTTAGTTTTAGATTAGAGTCTATATTCCAGCAAGATAAGCAATTATATTACTTAAAGACATACAAATTGTGTCAAGGTGCTGTTAAGTTTGCTAAAAAGAACGAGGTACAAAGATGTACTTACAGCAAACTGAATTTTCAACTCAATTGTTAGTTAACGCAATTCGCGATAAAATGTTTATGAATTTTGTTTCGAATAGTTTTCAATTGTGTCGGCACTGTGATGGCAGCTGAACTTACACGGAAGCAGAAGTAATGTCTGCCAGGCTAACAACGATGCTGCCTTCATAAATCAGACTTCATATCAATTGTGCCTTGGTAAGGGTACCCCTCAAAAGGATTAGGAATTCACGGGCCCCAACGGCTTGGTCTGCGCGGACAAGCCACAAATTTGTTTCCAGCGCTCCGAACTGCCTGCCAGTTGCGGCGACAACGACAGTTGTGGCCTCTGCAATGAGAATAACTTGTTTGCCTGCACCTCCCGCACCACATTCACCTTTTGCTTTGGCGCCAAGAAATCCTTCGCACCTGCCCCATTGGACGCTATTGTGATGCTGCTGCTTCAGAAATTTGCGTAACGAAACCAACAGCTAATTCAGTGATATTTCATTTGGACAGAGTGCAACAAATTGGTATTAAATTAATTTTTGGCTATTTTTTCATTTATACTATCCAATATATATCGTCGTTATTCGGTATGGTTACCTATTTCAACCCTTAATTTTGTACATTGGTCTGTTGCTTTGCAAGCAGCTTGAAATGTTGTAAAATATTTTACGTTTAATAATGCTAATGTTTTGATTACAGAGTTTTAGTAGCTTGTGGACGGTTTGTATATAAAAGATATCTTGATTCAACTTATTAAAAGCGGATTGCTTGCAAATAAATAATTTAGTCAAGGACAATGTCATTGTATTGCGTCATTAAATTATTAAGTACAAAAATAAATTATGCTTAAAGTTATCATTAATTTTTTCAACTAATTTAGCTTCCCTGCTAACTAAAATAATTAGTCTTTTTCTGCCATGAGTTGCTAAGTCTAAAGATATTAGTATAAATATGAACCCTATTAATGTAATTTATTATAATTTGAGAAAGCATTAAGTTATATAACATTGCTAGAATTCATCGTAGAAAAGAGTACTGCAAATATTGGACCTTCGTAGCAAAAGTTTGAACGAAGCAGTTACAATAAAGTTGCCACAACAAGAGGACCAATGCAACAAAGCTGCTAAGTAAGCAATTGCTGATTCCCGGAAGTCAATTAGCGAAGCCAAAACGCGGTTAATTGCGAGTAACAAAATGCAAATAAGAGTATGAGTGCGTTTCTGAGTAATCGTTGCAAGCGCACATTGCGCATACGTCATGTACGTCATATTCAATATGCTGCAAATTAAAGCTGAACTGGATTACATTAAACTATTAATAAAATATTTTAGCTTTTACTTACAAATTCAAATGTTAGGAAGCATTCAATGAAGAGATGTGAATATGCAGGAACATTTCATATGTATCATATGTGACTCTATTTACTAGAGTTTGTCTGATTAATAAGAAAATTCAAGGTAATTTCCTTTTGCTATGCTAATTCCTATTACAGCATCGTTTAATTGTGCACTAAACATTAAACGAAATCATATATAAATATATGATAAACATATGATAACTATTTTTTTTATGATGTCACTTTTGACTTTGAGCTGATTTCAAGATATTAATATCTGTGAAGTAGCCATTTAAAATGTTTTCCTTTTGGCTTCACGTCACTAGTGTCTCAACTAATCACAAAAACAAGCCAACTTCAAGGAACTGGCCAACTTAAAGCAATCTTGTTGACCAACTTCACAGCTCTGGCAACATCCAATTTTGTTTCTTAAATCTATGAGCCTCTGTTGTGTTTGTGTTTGCTGTGTGTCTGTGTCCGCTGGTTTCCATTTTTGGCTGACAATGTTGCAGGCTGCCTGGCTGCCCTTCTTGGCGCAAGCGCGCCGTCATTGAGTGCAATGCACACCCAATAATAACAACAAATTTAAACCAAAAATAAATACCTATCAAAAATTGTGCATAGTCGTTAGGCAGTTTTGGTTTTATGAACTTTCTGAGAGTTGCTCCACTTATAAATTAAATTAAACTTATAAACTTTATTGCGAGTACTGAAGTACGCATAATTAAACTTAAACTTAATAAGTGTAACTGTTTCATGTAACTCCAACATATTATAAAATTTAATGAACTATTAGTTTTTTTTTTAGTTAAGTTAAGATAAGTAAGTTAAGATATATCTTAATTATTTATTTTAAAGTACAAAGCATATTGGTGATGAAAATTAATAGGTTCGACAAAAACTAGGAAAGAACTAAAATTTCTGCATTATTAGGTATGTCGTATTGGATGCATATATAAATATAAGTTTTGTGTGTTTGAGTTTATCGTTGAGTTCGATTTTAAGCATTTTGAGCATTGATATATCTTAATCTCGCCAACCAAAGTTGTAGGTATTAAATGAGCAAGATCAACTGCAATGCACAAAAACCTGAATATAAATTATCTAGACTCAAAACTGCAACTTGTATCTAGCTGAATGGCAAAAAGGTCGATAATCGCCATATTTTGAGACTCTAAATCTAGTTTCAGATATAATGTCTTAATATTTAATGATTGATTAATACAAGTTGTACATGACACGTTCTATAAATCGCATTAGCGTACTGAATATTTTTAAAGTTGGCAAATTATGCATCGGTATCGGTATCAGCGGTTTTCACCACCTTTCAGTCTCATAGGATTTTTATTTTTGTTAGTTTTCATGCTATGTATCTGCGCTTTTTACTGCTTGTGTGTTGTGTCAAATGAATTATTAAAATTGCAAATGAAGCATTTCACTTTCAATTCATTTGTTCACTGGTCTTCGGTGTCTTGAGTGAGTGGTTGTCGTTATTATTTTTTAATATTGTTGAAGCAAATTATTTTTTTGTTTGGTTATCTGCGTTAACGTACGTATGAGCTTAGTTACTTGCTCCGATTTGACAGAGCATTTTGTACCTATCCAAGGATCTTTCAACTTCCATTAAGCTTCTTGCAAAATACAAGTGCAGGAAATGCTTTCAATTGAAGCCTCTAGATATGTGCAGTCCCAAACATGTCAATATTCAATTGTGTTTACTGTCCCAATACTTCGCCCTCCCCTCTTAAGTAGAAAGCCCTCATCAAGCATTGTTCACTTCTGCCCAACTTTTTAAAATTTAAGGCGTAGCCATTATTCATTCGTTTGCTCACTTGACCACATTGAAATAAATCGAATTTCTCTGTTGCAGCAAAAAAAAAACTTTTAGGCGTTCCAACTCCATTGAATGGAACTGATTCGCTCTGCCAGTTTAGCTCCTACAGCTCTATCAACTATTGTGAACAATCAATGGGATTGTTTTGGTTTTATCTATTCTGTAAGTCAAATGAATTGCAATCATGCATGTGTTAATTTGAATATTTGTTTTTTATATTGAAGAATGCATCTCATTTTATTTGAATGTTATAAGTCGTTATCAACTAAAAAAACAATGGGATATGCTCTAGTAAATGAGATAAATTAAATGAAAGTACTTTTAATGGATTCATATTTTCCCGCACATGTTTGCAAATGTTACCAGAAAACTCTACCACTTTCCCCTGTGCGCTTCTGTAAACTTAAATATACGATATCTGCCGTGTTTCATAATTGAACTTGATAATGTGTTGACAAATCAAGATTGTGTCAAAGGTTGATGGTGTTATAAATTCTTGTTGTTTTCAAACTAATTTATAAGACCTTTTCTTTAACTTTTTCTCAGTTAAACCCATAGCAATAAATTATTTCTTGAAATCTTAATATATCAACTATGGTTGTAACATTACACTTTAAAGCAAATATAACTAATAAAACCACATGAGGTAGTTTTTCGAGTTAACTCGTTAGAAATCGACATGCATATACAGTAAGTAGCCCGGTAAGAAAAAATATGAGGGATGAAATCAACTGAACAAATTTCGTTAAGTTTATGTGAAAACTAGCGCATGACGAATGTTGGATACCCTTATAACATATAAGTGCTATTGTGGATATGTTGTTCAACAATATAATTGCAAATATATAATTTCATTTTTTCATTAGCATAAGTTGGCTAGTTCATTCTCTTCTTATTTAAGAAATCCGTTATGTTATTCCGAAAAGGAGTTAAAACCAACTTTATTTGATTTTTTATGACCAGTTTCTCAGATTTTGATGTGCAATTGTTTGCACTTAAAATACACTTGGAAATTAGGTAAATAATTTAATAATTAATAAAATATGAAGCTGCTGCAGTTACTGTGCTAAAAATTCTTGCTATTTGTGTCTAGCATGCTAACGTAGTAGGAGGTTCTTAATGTTAAAACTTAGATATGAACACATTCTAAGCCTTTGATCTTTGAACGTTCAAATCGGGCATTGGAGTCAGGGTCACGCTTGATAACGAAATGCGAAGTGTAAATGATTAAGACTACGTTGAATATGATAATGTTGGCGATAATAATGAGGATGATGAGCAGCAAAATGGCGCGCGCCTGTAGAACCTATCAATAAAAAGTAGAAGTCACGTCCCAATGATGTCTGTGTGTGAGTAAAAATTTATATAAGCAAATCTCTGTCAAATTAAGGGATAATCCATCAGGCCTGGGTATGTTAATTTCTAATACTTCCCACACACAAAGCAAATTACATTGTTACAAATCTAAAATTCAAAGTTTGCCATGAAAAATTCAAAAAAATACTTAAATACCTCGTTTCACACAAAAATTTATTTCTCATTCATATTCCAGCGCTCGAGCTGAAAACTCCACAAATTTCGAAGTGAAATATTATTAAGTTTGTGCTTTTTTTTTTTTTGCTGAGAATGTGCTTTGATTTTCTAGCCGATTTATCTATGCAGAATAATGGCTGATCGAGAAAATGCATTCCTTAGCCAACTAATGGTAAGTATGATCAAGATCATGTCTTGAGGTGATCAACTCAAATTCAAAACTGTTTCTTGCAGCTGTGTAAATCGTGCGCAGGGACATCAAAAAATACCAAACGATCGACAAGAAAAACGGTTTCCGTAATAAAACGAAAGGACAAGTCATGTGCCCCAAACGACAGGGTAGAGCGGCTAAGCCATCGTCAGCCCGTACACGAAAACCTCCAAAACCCAAGAGCAGCAATAAGAGCGCGGGTAACCGCAAACCACGTTCCAACTTTAAAAAACGCTCGACAAAAAAGTGGTGGTAGCCGGGGAAGAGGGATCTGCAAAACATCAACAACGTGCGATTAAAACATAAAAAATAGCATCTGTCATTCAAAATTGCAAAAGAAACGCACAATTTATAGCTGGAAGAAAAAGACATGATAGCATACATATTTACCATGGGTTGGCTAAGGAATGTATTTTGTTGTTCAGCCTTTATGGATTGATATATCGGTTAGAAAATCAGAACAGATATTGTGAGCAACAAAAAACCACAAACTTAATAAATATTGCACTTCCAAATTTTTGGAGTGTTTAGCATGGGCGCTGGAATATAAATGAAAAATAATTGTTTGAATCTTGGTTATTGGAAGGGTGTCTGAGGGTGGTATGGGTTGGGGTGGCATCAAAATTGTTTTGGTTTGCTCATCACTTCTCTTCGCATCCCAGCCCCCATCTACAATACTTTACTAAGAAGATAGCAACTGACATCATAAATAGATCTTCAGCCACGCAATTATAATGGTGCTCGCAGCCTTCCCCGTGTTTATATGCGCTTTTTTCTGATTGTGCGTTGTGTCAAATGAATTATTTATATTTCAAATGAAGCATTTCACAGATCATTTCTGGACTGTTCTTCGGCGTGAGTGGTAACGAAGGTAAAGAGTATATTGGGGTTGTGCAATGTCCGTCTGTCCGTCTGTCCCTCTGCATGTTCGCAACTTTTTTCCACACCCTTCAAGTTAGAGACTTGAAACTTTGCAAATGTCTTTATCTAAGGCAAAGTAAATTAAACTGTCAAGATTGGAGCTCTACGATAACTAGGGGGCTGGCAAATCGATAAGTTTGATAACTCAAAATCGATAAATCCACATATTTTACACGCCCTCACACCTGGAACTACCAAATTTGTGGAAAAGAAAGCTTCTAACAACCTTCGAAAAACTGCATCAAACATTTTAGAGCCTACATATTCCTTTCCCAGCCCCCTCCCCCCCCCCCACACAATGTGTGGAAAACTCGAAATCCCAATGTCTTCTACAGTTATTGCGCTAAAGCCACCAAATTTGATGCCAAGATAGGTGTTGACGACCCCCAACCAAATTAAGAAAAACTTTGGATGCCCACCCAACCATACTGCCCTAGCCGCCCCCAACCACCCCAACGATTTGCTAAAGCTAGAGTCCCCAAATTTGGTAGGAATTTAACTGTTTATGACCCCAAAAAACTGTGTCGAAAATCTGGAGCCTAAACCACCCATTCCGCCCCCAGCCCCAACGTGGTTTCAAAACAGAAATGCCGATATCTTCTACAGTTATTGAGCTAGAGCCACCAATTTTGAAGCCAAGATAGGTGATGAATACCTTCAAAAAAATGCATAAAAACTTTGGACGCCAAGCCCATCCATACTGCACAAGCCACCCCAAACCATCTAAACGCTTCGCTTAGAACGGGAATGCGTGCATCTTCCACGGTGTTTTCTCTAGAGTCGCCAAATTTTGTAGACATATTACTGTTAATGAGCCACAAAAAACTCCATCAAAGTTTGGTCCACGCCCCCCTCCCCCGTCCCGCCACTGCATTTTTAAATCAAAACGCCTATATCTTCCACAGCTTTTGAGCTGAAGCCACCAAATTAGGTGCCATGATTGGTGATGAAGAAACCCAAAAATTTGAATTGGTTTTGAGCTAGATTCACTAAATTTGGAAGGTATATAGCTTTTTGGCATCCCCATCCTCACCAGACAATCTTTGAGGCAGCGTACACCACTGCCATATCCGCATCCCATTGCAATCCGGTCTCTTATTATTGGCTTTATTACTGGTATCGAGTATACCGGTTGCGTCCGACAGCAACATGTAAACTTGTTTTATAATGGTTATCTGCGTTCACGTACTTATAAACTCAATTGCGAGCTCCGTTTTGAAGGAGCATTTATTTTCGGCAGTATTCTCTGTTGCTTTAACTAATGATGCTTAAATGCCCTTGCACTTTTTCCAAAGATATTTGAACTTCAATTTGGCTTCTTACAAAATACAAACAAGTGCAGGAAATATTTCAATTGAACCCTCTTGATATGGGCAATCCCAAAAATGTAAATTTTCAATTATTGTTCCTACCTTTACCCCCAAATACAAATACCCACCTTGCTTTGCTCCCTTATGCCAAACTTTCTGAAGTTTTAACCATCATTCATTTGTTTGCTCATTTGACTCATTTCTCTGTTGCAGCCAAAAGAAACTTTGGCACAAAAGTAATTTCGTTCTGGTTTAGACGTTCTAACTCAAATTGAATGGAACTGATTCGGTCTGTCAGTTTAGATCTGACAGCTCTGTCAATTATTGTGAAAACTATGCTATTGTTTTGGTTTTATCTATTCTGTTAGTTAAATGAATAGGCAATTACGAATGTGTGCATAAAAATGTTTCTGCAGTTGATCCGAATGTTTATTCTAGTATACAAACAAGAATTAGTTGAAATCAAATCAAAAACACAATAAAACAGTCTCTGGTTGAGAATGCTGGGATGAAAGATACTTTTAAAAGGATTCATGTTTGCCCACACATGTTTGCACAGGTTAACAGAAAATTCTAGCTCATTCCCCTGTGCACTTTTGTTAACTTTAATAAACGATATCTCAAGTGTTTCTTAATTGATCTAAATAATGTGTTGAAAAATCAAGATTATGGTGATTTCGGGTCCTTAGACTAATTTACTTATCTGTTCTTTTATATTATTAAAGTATTGATCAACTTCATTAGAGGTTATAGAAAACTGGAATATTAATTTGAGATTAACAATAACCAAAAATCAACAACAACAATATTTCATTAATTGCTTCAATAAAATATCAAATGATTGAAATCGAAACGATAACGTGGTCTATAGCTGAATTGTGTTTAAAAATTTTGAGTAAAGGATGCCAACGAACTCCCCCTAACTTTACCGGAGAATTGAGTCATAATATTTGCGACTTTGGCTGCCGGATATTGTTTTTACGTCTGTTATGGTTGATAAAACAGTTGATTTCCGATATCCGCCATACTAACCACACCCTAACTTACTTTTATTAAGTTGTTGTATTGGCACGAACAGGAAATATGTTGTTACTGTTTTTTATAACAAAGTTTCTAACCGCCAGTCTCTGTGGGTCCCTTCTAGTAACCACAATCGGTGGCATTCTCATGCACCATAACAGCAGTTGTCTGCGCTTTTTGCGTGCTGTCTGCCACAAACCTAATTATAGCTAGGAGATTGCCGACTGCCAGTCAAATGCAAATGAGTTCAGATTTGCTCAGGAAAAAAGCTTTAATGAATGCAATGCATTCTGATTCTTAGTATTCTGTCATAGAAGTTGCGGTTACTGATTAAGTAAAAGGAAAGTAAAATTAGTTCTTGAGCCATTTTAAATTTCGTTGACCGCGACATGCTTGAGGGTCAAAACTACAGAAGCTGACCTTCAATTGTGGCTAACGCGGACAGCGCATTGATAATGGCTTTAGTAATAAATGAATAAATAAATAAAAAGGTTGACTGCAACCTGCTTTCTGTACCTCATCAATTGGATTGCGTATCCGCTG
>JAWNNU010001031.1:0-14991 GCA_035044585.1 Scaptomyza polygonia
CACACACACTGTTTCTGAATGTAAATGACTGGACTGTATTTATCCTTTTTTAGGTTCTTTTCTTTATTGGTCTCACAAAATGCACGCTGCTCCAATTTTTCTTTTCTTGTTCACCCACGCTGGCTCTTAAGTTCTCACAAGTTCAGTGCTAACCATATCGATCTATCGATGCAACTTATACATCGTATGTTGGGGGGCTACCAGATCGTAATCTCATCAACAGCTGATTCGTTATGCTATTATATTAGGGGTTTTCACACGCAACGTTGTTATTCGTTATTCGTTATTCGTTAAATTTGTTAAAGGCTGCCAACTGTGAAGACTCGTTTTTTACGTCAGCTGTTAATCGTTAAAATACCTACTTTCAATCAATTATTTGCAACACAACTGACAAAATACAAAGCAAAAAACAGCTGATTAGTGTTTTACCGAATAACAAGTAATTTGTCGGGGCTGCCAGCTCGTTAAAGTGTTATTCGTTAAGCCGGCATTTTGTTAAATTTACAAAAACAAAACACATGTAGAACTTTAACGAATAACGAATAACAACGTTGCGTGTGAAAACCCCTATTATGTTAATCTTAATGTACAAACTACCATATTTCTAACCATACCGGCCCCCCTGAACGCCGCGTTCAGTCAATTGGTAAAACTGCTAACTTGGTAATAGGACGCTTATACTGCCCATGCGCAGTTTGAACAGTGACGACTCGAACGTTGTTATCATCTCCTGGGTGAACTTCAATGATGCGTCCCATTTTCCATTTGGCAGGAGGTAGATTTGGCTCCTTTAGAACCACGAGCACACCCACGCTTAGATTGGGCGTCTTCACTTGCCACTTCTTGCGCTCCTGTAGACTTGTTAGGTACTCTGTATGCCAGCGCTTCCAGAAACCCTGTACCATAGCTTGAAGTTGATTCCAACGATCCAATCGATTTATGTTGGTATTCAAATGTGACGGTTCTGCCAAGGCAGTATACGGTTGACCCACTAGGAAATGTGCAGGCGTCAATGGATCCAGGCTGTCATCACCAGATGGTGCCAAGGGGCGTGAATGGAGGAGAGCTTCGATTTGTGCTAAGACAGTGTACAACTCCTCGAACGTAAGGGCTGCTCTTCCTACAACTCGGCGCAGATGTAGCTTAATAGACCACTCCCGATTCCCACAATCCGCCAAAATGTGGTGCAGAAGGGGGTATGAAGTGCCAAGTCAATCCTTTCGTAGCGAAAAATTCAGCCAAGTGTTTATCCTTACTATGCGATCGAGCAACTTCTCGCATAGTATCCAGTTCACGTTTCGCTCCGTGAAATGTGGTTCCATTATCCGAATAGAGATCAGTAGGGGTCGTTCTTCTTGAGCAGAAACGCTTGAATGCAGCAATGAATGCATTCGTGGTTAAGTCGCTAACGACTTCAATATGTATGGCTTTTGTTGCCAAACATACAAAAATTGCAAACCATGCCTTGCCAATCCTTGGACTGCGACCTTTCGACTCCTTTATTGAGATAGGTCCAGCGTAGTCAAGACCAGTGTGTTGAAAGCAGGGATTCTGATGAACTCGCGGTACAGGTAAATCAGCCAATATTTGCTGACTTGTACAGCGCCGTTGCATAAAACATTGCTTACAACGAAAGACTTCCTTCCGTATTAAGTTGCGCGCTCCCAGTATCCAAAATTGCTGACGAATGATGTGGAAGGTTGCTTCAACGCCAGGATGAAAATTAGTTCTGTGAAAATATCGAATTAGTAAACTCGCCAAAGGTGATGACTTAGCCACCAAAATGGGGTGCTTTGCATTGAACTTCAAACTAGAGTTGTCAATGCGCCCGCCAACTCGCATCAAACCAGCTGAATCACAGAAAAGTGAAAGCTTCAATAAATTCGATCTGTTTGGTAACATCGTGTTCTTCAGGAGTTACTCATAGTCTTGCTTGAACTCCGTGTGTTGCATATGTTGCAGAAGTCGAGTTCGAGCATAGCGCAATTCCGGTGCTGTCAAACTGCTGCCTTGTATCCAATCCGGACATGGATACTTCAAACTGTTGTTGTGACCAAATTTACAACCCTTGTGTCTGTGGCACTGTTGATGAGTGAATCGAAATACATAGCTTAGAACCCGCACAAGATGGCTCCAAGATGAGAGCTTGTTGCTCAATATGGTGAAAAGATCTTGATCCGCGTGAGACCTTTGTGCAACAAGAACAAGTTGCTGCGGCTTTGATTCCAATACATCCTCGGAAAATGCTTCAAATTCAGATCTTATCCTTTCAGTTGGCCATTCTGAGCGCGGCAGTGATAGCCATGATGGTCCTGTCCAGCAAAGAGTGTGCTCAAGTAGCATGGATAGCGACAATCCGCGCGATGCACAATCAGCTGGGTTGTCTTCCGACCGTACATGATGCCAACAGCTCCTTGGATAATCCTGCAAGATTTCTGCTGTCCTGTTGCAGACATAGGTATTCCATTTGCGAGGTGGTGCTGATAGCCAATGCAGCACGATTTCCGAATCACTCCAACAATGAATGCTAGCGATTGGGATGGTTAACGAATCCTTGATGAGTATTAATAACTTGGTTAAGAGATGAGCAGCATTCAGTTCAAGTCGAGGTATCGTAATAGGTTTAATAGGGGCTACCCGTGTTTTGGCAGCAATCAAAGTGACCACGATATCCGATTCTGTTACGACGCGACTATAAACCACAGCTCCAAATGCTTGTGATGATGCATCCGCAAATCCATGTAGTTCGATGGTTCGAGTTGCCCAACCAATGTGTCGAGGAACACGACTGTTAGATAACAACGGAAGCTCCTTGGCTAGAATGAGCCATCGCCTTAGTATAGTTCCAATTAATGCTTCTTCTCAATTTAAAGACGTTAGCCAGCATTCCTGGAATAGTATCTTGAGAAGTACAGTTGTTGGTGCCACAACTCCCAGGGGATCGTAAATCTTTGATAATTCCGATAAAAGTGTGCGCTTGGTTGGTGCCCGCTTGAGGTCAATGTTGTTCAGTTTGATGTCTGGCTCATCAGTCTTTGGATTCCATAGTAATCCCAATATTTTGACGACGTGAGATACATGCTGGTCTTCATCCGCAAGTGGCTTGTATTGACAGTCTTGTTGAGGCAACATTCTCATTAATTCTTTACAATTCGAGCTCCATTTCCGAAGATTGAATTTCGCTTTAGCCAGTAATCCAATCAAATCGTCCTTGAGTTTGAGTACATCCTCGATCGCGTCGGCTCCTGAAGATATGTCATCCACGTAAGTATCGTATAACAAAGCATGGGCGGCCAATGGGTGCTGATAATCTTCAGCAAGCTGCTGTAGAACTCGAACTGCCAAAAAGGGTGACGGTGCTAATCCATATGTGACCGTCAACAAGCGATAGTGTCGAAGAGACTCTCTTTCCTCCTCACGCCACACTATACGTTGATAATCCGTGTGAGCCTTCGTTACTAGTATGCCCCGAAACATCTTCTCTATGTCAGCACATACCACATACCACATACCGATGTTGGCGAAACCGCAGGCAAACTCCAATCAAATCCCGTTGAACAGGCGGACCGATGTGCAATCGGTCGTTAAGTGAGAAGCCTGTAGCGTCCTTTACTGATCCGTCGAAAACCACGCGAAACTTGGTGGTCGAACTTTCCGGTTTCAAAACAGCATGGTGAGCCAGGTAAACGCACTTGTCAAGACTCTTGTTTTCCTGCTCCAAATCGATTTCTTCCATATGTCCTCGTGTAAGGTAGTCCTTCATGAACTGAATATACTGGCTTCGTATATCTGGGTAACGCCTAAATTAGCTTTCCTGAGATGTGAAACGTTTAACAGCTTGTGTTAGCGTCGAGTCATGAAAAGGTGGTGCGTCGTCTTTGAAGGGGTAGTTTACAATGTACGCGCCTTCACTAGTACGCTGATGAGTGTTTACAAAATGTTGTTCTATGGGGTCGCTTGTGTCGATCGTCATCTTGCTTGGATGCACGTTCTCCATTTCCATAAATGCTCGCACCATTGAATCCAAATCCAATTGAGCATGGTGAGCTTGATGAGTAATCCTTGATTCGTTACCGTAGGGACAAGAGCCAACAATGACCCAGCCAAATAGTGTATTGACTGCTTAAAGACCACCGTTTCCTAAAGGCAGACGTTCGCCTGAGTACAAATTCCATAGTTGATCAGACCCAATAATGACATCTATCGGACCTGGTGTATGAAACGTAGGGTCTGCCAAAGCCAGTTCTGCTAGAGCTTCCCAAGCAGAGGTGTTGACTTTCTGAGAGGGAACAGATGAAGTTAATGAATTCATAATAAAGGTGTCAATTTCAACAGAGTCCTCAGTGAGACGTGATAGTAGATGCAGTTTGGTGCATCCCCGTGTGGTACCTGCGTAATTGGCTGAGAGCCCAACTACAGAAATTCGTGCATGTGAGCGAGTGGCTCCGATGCGTCGTACAAATGCTTCGCTAGCCATCGTTATAGTAGATCCTGAATCCAAAAGTAGGCGACAGGTTGTACGCTTGCCCCATTTGTTGATTACATTCGCAAGTATTGTTGGCATCAACGTCTGTGCTCGAGCCAGAAAAACCGTTTCTGTCGAGAAGTTTGAAATGCCTGCCATGTTTTGATGTGAATCCGTAGTATTAGTTGCAGAAGCCGAACTTTGTGTAGTTGTGGGTCGATTTGCCCTTTCCGATTGTTGCGTCTGATGAAGAAGAGTATGATGTGTGCCTTGACATTCACGACATCTATACTTTGATGAACATTGTCTGGCCGTATGACTTTGACCCAAACAATTGAAGCACAGCTTATGGTCGCGTACAAATGCCCTGCGTTCCAGAAGCTCCATAGCCTTAAATTGTGCACAAGACGAGATTGCGTGTGGTAGCTTACACAATATACATTGCTTTCCATTAGGAGTTGATTCCTCGTTAGCAAGATTCACGGTGGCTGCACGCTTGCTCAGTGTCTGTCGAAATGGTTGACACGATTCTAATGCATCACATCGATGGAAGAGAAATTGTAAGAATGTCTCAACGCGCACGTTAGTTGATGTAGACTCTTCACGCTCTGCCCAGGATTGTCGAGTGTCAATATCCAGTTTGTTCAATAAAATGTTGACGACCCACAAGTCACGGCCATTGCAGTCAAGCGCTCGCAATCCTCTTATGGTTTCATCTGCTCCGTCTGCCAGTTTTCGAAGAGAAGTTGTAATTGGTCCAGACCCGGTTTGCATAGATAAGAACTTATTAATGAATGATCTTGCGATTAAATGCTTCTTATCATATCGTGCAACTAGTCTTTCCCAGGCCTCCACAAAGTTTTCATCCGTCACTGCGATGTGTTTTACAAGGCTGAGTGCGT
Organism: Scaptomyza polygonia; assembly: GCA_035044585.1. NCBI lineage: Eukaryota > Metazoa > Arthropoda > Insecta > Diptera > Drosophilidae > Scaptomyza > Scaptomyza polygonia. Next base: position 5,368 of record JAWNNU010001031.1, read on the forward strand.
CTCCAGCCAAGTACGACTTCAAATAATGAAATTTTTGGCAACGCGTAAAGCTTTCACGATTGCCGATAGATCCCACAAACAGATCACAAAATTGTGGCCAATCCTCATAATTGCCGCTGAACGTTGGAATTTTGATTTTATCGTATCGAAAGTCCCCGTTGTTTGAGCTGCGCACATGCTGCAAGAACTCCGTTTGTGATGTAACAAGCCGTTCCAGTTGATCTTGTGTTGCGTTAAGTGTCGAAGAGTGCATCTGCGCCGTCTTAGCCGCAGACACAGCAGCAGACAATTTGGCATGTGCCTCGTAGAATTTTGCTTCGTACTCCTGCACATCCTCTAGTTCCGCCCAATTCTCTTCCTCAGAATGGTTGTACAGTTCTGCAGTATATCGCGTAAATTTCTCGAATAATTCCGTCAAACATCGAAGTCGATATTCCAGAGTCTCCAAAGATGTTGTAGTCAAATCCAAAGCTGCCACGTGAGCGCGTGTTATTTGCCCTTTGCAATAACGACGTTGTGAATTGAGGTGAGGTTAGATATGAATTTTCACCCGCGTGTGAAAATACCCAGAGACAACAAGAAAATAACGAATGCCGATCTCCAGCCGCCTTGATCCGTAAATCCAATTGATTATCTGCTCCGGATCCGGCTCGAAGGACCAAAATGTTTCTGAATGTAAATGAGTGGACTGTATTTATCCTTTTTTAGGTTCTTTTCTTTATTGGTCTCACAAAATGCACGCTGCTCCAATTTTTCTTTTCTTGTTCACCCACGCTGGCTCTTAAGTTCTCACAAGTTCAGTGCTAACCATATCGATCTATCGATGCAACTTATACATCGTATGTTGGGGGGCTACCAGATCGTTATCTCATGAACAGCTGATTCGTTATGCTATTATATTATGTTAATCTTAATGTACAAACTACCATATTTCTAACCACACACTTTGATGGAAATGTTCTAGGAGTTTCTGTGCGATCGAATAAATAAGTGCAAAGACAAACAAGCAGTTTTTTTTTTATTTTATACACTTAAATGCACTTTTCGAAAGTTTTGAAGCTATATATATATATATTTTTTTTTAATTATTATAATTTTTTCTTGTTTAAGTTTTTCATTAGATTGTCGCTAAAGCGTCTCTTTTTATTTCTGTATATGTATATACATAGGTTAACACACACATACATATAAACTTGAGTGCCTAACTTTATAATTTATTTTAACTGTGACGTTTGATTGTTTACGCGTTTACTGGGCCCATAACCTATAGTAAATTACAATATTCGCCGTCCACAATTAAATAATTAGAACACATTTGGTTTTGTTTGAATATATATATATACGTTTAGAGTTTTATTTCTTTCTTATTTTCGTCGCACAACTTGTCTTTTCTATGTCTGTATCGATAGTAAGAAAAAACGACGCGTGCCATCAGTAGTGAACCAAAATGAACCGATCCAGTTATGTTCACGCGTTCATGCTCTCATGCTCTCTCTCTACGTTTGTTCTCTCTTAATATATATATTCTATGTACAGTTGGTCACTGTGTCTTTTGTTATTTATATGTTGCAATCATATTTACAACACATTAGTTGTCAGAATCCGAGCATGAACATTTGTTGGATTATCTAAATTCATAAGAACAATGAAGTCTACACGGTCTTAGAACCAGGACTCCCAGTCTACTGTTAATTACTGTAAATGACTGCGTTTTTTATGTTAGTGAAATTAAGAGTTAAAATAGGCTTAAGGCAAGTAGTGAAATCATTAAGTACATACTCTTACAAGAAACCTTCTACACACATGAAGTGCTCTACAATACAACCATATAAAGCAAGATAAATCCTATCATACAGTTTCTTAAAATCAACTAAAATCTTAACCAAACGTTTTTGTCTGGAGCCTTCCCCAAACAATACTCTATAAAAATCAGTCCTTACCTTAAACGTTAACGACTTATACTAAGGAAATAGAAACCTCTGCAAATACCAACTTGCAATCAACGTGTGTTTAAACCAACCCGGTGTAAATTGACCAATATAATGATCAAAACATAATACAATTAAAAGTATTTAGTACTTTACCTCCCATTAAGGAAAACAGCTAATTTTTACATAGTCTTGAGATTTGTCACATCACCACCTTATTTTGATATCACAGTCTAGGAATAATACAATATTAATGAGAATAAAACATATAAGAACGGCTTCATGTATATAAGAATCCTAGTTAATGTTAAGATACTCATAAATTAAAACTGAAGCCAGTTTAATACACTTCGTTATTAAATAGGACAATGAGTGTGAAAACAAATAATAAAATCATAACCGTCCATCAATTAATGGAAATTAACTATGAAATATTCTTAGTTTTAGTAATAAGTTGGATAGTACCGAAATCGAGTCTAATCATTAAAAGTGTAATGTTTAATATAAAAGTTGTTGAATGAAACATTGATAAATTACTGAACTTTCTGTGAATAAGGTATGTAGGTTTACAATTAAAATATACTTAAGCTATCAGTTATTAAGAGAAAAAATTCAAATCCGAACGATTTCCCTGTTAAGTTATAGGTGGCATTTAATAGACAATAATACAATCTATCTCGTTTTTAGCGTAAAACCTAGTCAAGTTAGCTAAATACATAACATGAAAGATTTAAAAGTCAAAAGAATACTTATTTGAAGAAAACAATTCAACATAACACAAGTTAAGATGAGGTATCAGAGGTATCACAACATCAAAAAGAAACCTAAAATAAGAATTTTTGAAGTCACTTAATGAGTGTTTGTACTCATTCTTAATTCTTCTTTCTTTTAATCGTAAATAACACTCTGGGAAATAGAATAGTAAAACAATAATCAAGTAGCTTAAAACATTGTAATACTTTCAGCTAACTGTATTCATTTTCCGTATTTGAGAAGTCGATTTGATAAATGAGTTTGATGAAGTATTATAGCCAAATATAACAAATAGTTTGACGAATATCTTAAAATGTAAAAGTGTCGTTAAACCACATAAACATTGGACAATAATCTTATAGTGTGCAGATGGACATTATTTGTCAAGGATAATCTAATCAAGTATTGTCTAATACTGCAATAAAAATGTTAAACAAGATTATTAATTCAGCCTAAAAGAGTACCTTACAAGTTTAATGAATCAAAATAAATTATTAATGACTATATCATAGAATCAAATATAAATGTATTAAAAAAAAAAATCTCAACAAACGATGAAGTATGAATACTAAAATCTAAGTTACTTTATTTAATACCAGTTAAACGAACGTCTTCAACCTTTTTAAATTGTCACAATTGTCTCTAACAATTCTTAGTAAAATAGCCAAAACAGATCCTTTGAGCACCGATTCTCACAAATCCTGGTGTGCTTGTTGCTGCTATTGTTAATAACAATGCGAGATAGGAATGTTTTCTCCTTTGACTATGATGTACTAACCCTCCTTTGACTTTGATGCACTTACAGGTGTCCATCTGAACGCTGTAAGATTTTGATCTAACAAAATTATCAATCCTTTGTTCTCAACCCTCCTTTGACTTTGATGCACTTACAGGTGTCTATCTGAACGCTGTAAGATTTTGATCTAACAAAATTATCAATCCTTTGTTCTCAACCCTCCTTTCATACACTTGGTGGTTCTACACCAATCAACCCCTAATTTGACTTTGATGCACTCACAGGTGTCCACGCTTGATCTGATGAAATTCTCAATCCTTTGTTCTCCACTCCTGGTGTTTTTTAAAAGGGTCAAAAAATCAGCGGGGGGTAATAAAAGGGTCAAAAAAATATCAGCGTCGGGTAATTAACCTGTCAAAATTAATGGGTTTTTTGAGTGGGTTAGAACCGCCAGTTCCCTACTACTTACGATAATTGCGTAAATACACAGAGTAAGCGACCATGCAGCGCCATCTAGGTAATAAACGTACACAAGTGTTTACTTATCGATTGAAAGGCTTCAAAAGATCAAACTAGATGGCGCTGCACCGTATTTGATAAGAATAACAATTTGGCTTTTTATAGAAAATCTAAATCTAGATAGGAAAATTACATCGGCGGCTTGGGTGGGTTTGGCATCCAAATTTTAAAGGATTCTACATCACCTATCTAGTTCAAATATTGGAGAAGATACAGGCGTTTTGATTTTTAATGCAAGGGTGGCTCGGGAATGGGGGGCTTGGCTCAAAAACTTTGATGCAGTTTTTTGCGGGTCAATGCCAGTTATTTTCCTACTTTTCCTCCTTCTTCCTTCCAAATTTGGTGACTCTAGCTCAAACTTTGTTAAAGATAGGGGCTGGGGGCTGGTATGGGGGGGGGGGGGGGTGTGGCGTCCAAAGTTTTGCTGCAGATCTATTTATGATGTTAATTGCTATCCTCATACCAAATTTGGTGACTCTAGCTCAAAGTTAGTAGAATATGGCGGCAGGGGGGCTGGGGGCTGTGGACTGGTATGGGGGGGCGTGGCGTCCAAAGTTTTGCTGCAGATCTATTTATGATGTTAATTGCTATCCTCATACCAAATTTGGAGACTCTAGCTCAATTTTTTTGGTTTTCTTCACCTCCAATCTTGGCACTAAATTTGGCGTCTCTAGCTCAAAAGCTGTGGAAAATATAGGCGTTTTTGATTTCAAAATGCAGTGCGGGGGGGCGGCGTGGCCCCAAAACTCTGATGCAGCTTTTGGGGAGTCGTTTCCAGTTATCTACCTACCAAATTTGGTGGCTCTAGCTTAAACGCTTTGAAAAATACATGCATTCCCGTTTTTAGTGAAGCATTGGGGCGGTTTGGGGCAGCTTGGGCAGTATGGATTGGCGTGGCATCCAAAGTTTTTATGCATTTTTTCGGAGGTTGCTTAAAAACTGTAATAGATATAAGCATTTCTGATTTTAGCTGCGAGGGGGCTGGGGGCGGAATGGGTAGGTGGGGCCCCAAAACTTTGATGCAGTTTTTGGGGGGTCGTTTCCAGTTATCTACCTACCGAATTTGGTGACTCTAGCTCAAACACTTTGGAAGATACACGCACTACCGTTTTTAGCGAAGCGTTGGGGTGGTTGAGGGCGGATAGGGCAGTATATATAGGCGTGGCATCCAAAGTTTTTATGATTTTGATTGAGGATCGTCAACACCTATCTTGGGAACAAATTTTAGCATTTTTGGTGTTAAACTGTGGGGGGGGGGGGGCTGGGGGCGGCAAAGGTGGGCGTGGCTCCAAAATTTTTGATGCAGTTTTTTGGGGGTTGTTAGTAGCTATTTTCTCCCCAAATTTGGTAGTTCTAGCTGTAAGGGCTTGCAAAATAGCTGGATCTATCGATTTTGCGTTATCGAGTTTATCGATTTGCCAGCCCCCTAGTTATCGTAGAGCTCCAATCTTGACACTTTAATTTACTATGCCATAGATAAAGAGATTTGCAAAGTTTGAAGTCTCTTACTTGAAGGGTGTGGAAAAAAGTTGCGAACATACGGGCGGACACACGGACAGACGGACAGACACCATGACGGACATTGCACAAACCCAATATACTCTTTACCTTCGGTATCGAGTATAAAAATAAGAATAAAATATTTCGCGTTAAATGTTGAGGCGCTTACGCATTTCGAGCATAGCATATATATTGCATTTCCATGCGTAGGTGTAGCTTGTCTGGCAACGCTTAAAAATATGCCAAAACGAGTGCAATATGACATGTGTTTGTATGTAAGCGTCCAAAGTTTTGTTGCAGATCTATTTATGATTTTAATTGCTATCCTCATACCAAATTTGGTGACTCTAGCTCAAAGTTAGTAGAATATGGTGGAAGGGTGGCTGGGGGCTGGGGGCGGTATGGGTGGTTGGCGCCATCCAAATTTTTTTGTATTTATTCACCTCCAATCTTGGCACCAAATTTGGCGGCTCTAGCTCAAAAGCTGTGGAAAATATAGGCGTTTTTGATTTCAAAATGCAGGGGGCTGGGGAACGGGGGGGCGGCGTGGCTCCAAAACTTTGATGCAGTTTTTGGGGAGTCGTTTCCAGTTACCTACCTACCAAATTTGGTGGCTCTAGCTTAAACGCTTTGGAAAATACACGCATTCCCGTTTTTAGTGAAGCATTGGGGCGGTTTGGGGCAGCTTGGGCAGTATGGATTGGCGTGGCATCCAACGTTTTTATGCATTTTTTTGGAGGTTGTTATCACCTATCTTGGCACAAAATTTGGTGGTTCTAGCTTAAAAACTGTAATAGATATAAGCATTTCTGTTTTAAGTTGCGAGGGGGCTGGGGGCGGAATGGGTAGGTGCGGCCCCAAAACTTTGATGCAGTTTTTGGGGGTCGTTTCCAGTTATCTACCTACCAAATTTTGTGACTCTAGCTCAAATACTTTGGAAGATAAACGCACTACCATTTTTAGCGAAGCGTTGGGGTGGTTGAGGGCTGATAGGGCAGTATAGATGGGCGTGGCATCTAAAGTTTTTATGATTTTGATTGGGGATCGTCAACACCTATCTTGGCACCAAATTTGATGGCTCTAGCTCAAAAACTGTAGAAGATATGGGCATTTTTGGTGTTAAACTGCAAGGGGCTGGGGCGGCATAGGAGGGCGTGGCTCCAAAATTTTTGATGCAGTTTTTTGGGGGTTGTTAGTAGCTATTTTCTCCCCAATTTTAGTAGTTCTATTTGCCAGCCCCCTAGTTATCGTAGAGCTCCAATCTTGAAACTTTAATTTACTATGCCATAGATAAAGAGATTTGCAAAGTTTGAAGTCTCTTACTTGAAGGGTGTGGAAAAAAGTTGCGAACATACGGGCGGACACACGGACAGACGGACAGACACCATGACGGACATTGCACAAACCCAATATACTCTTTACCTTCGGTATCGAGTATAAAAATAAGAATAAAATATTTCGCGTAAAATGTTGAGGCGCTTACGCATTTCGAGCATAGCATACATTGCATTTCCATGCGTAGGTGTAGCTTGTCTGGCAACGCTTAAAAATATGCCAAAACGAGTGCAATATGACATGTGTTTGTATGTAAGCGATCAAGCAAGAATGGCAAAAACACATGTTCACAGAACGATAGTGATCAGAAAAGTGTACTGCCTCAGCACATAGTCATTAGTATATCTCAGCTGTATACATTTTGCTAATCCTTACGCAATCACGATAACTGCGTAAATACATAGAGTAAGCGACCATGCAGCGCCATCTAGGTAATAAACGGACACAAGTGTTTACTTATCGATTGATAGGCTGCAAAAGATCAAACTAGATGGCGCTGCACCGTATTTGATAAGAATAACAATTTGGCTTTTTATAGAAAATCTAAATCTAGATAGGAAAATTACATCGGCGGCTTGGGTGGGTTTGGCATCCAAATTTTAAAGGATTCTACATCACCTATCTTGGCATCAAATTTGGTGGCTCTAGTTCAAATATTGGAGATATAGGCGTTTTGATTTTTAATGCAAGGGTGGCTCGGGAATGGGGGCTTGACTCAAAAACTTTGGTGCAGTTTTTTGCGGGTCAATACCAGTTATTTTCCTACTTTTCCTCCTTCTTCCTTCCAAATTTGGTGACTCTAGCTCAAACACTTTGGAAGATAGACGCACTACCGTTTTTAGTGAAGCGTTGGGGTGGTTGAGGGCGGATAGGGCAGTATATTTGGGCGTGGCATCCAAAGTTTTTATGATTTTGATTGGGGATTGTCAACACCTATCTTGGCACCAAATTTGATGGCTCTAGCTCAAAAACTTTAGAAGATATGGGCATTTTTGGTGTTAAACTGCTGGGGGGCTGTGGAAATAGCTGGATCTATCGATTTTGCGTTATCGAGTTTATCGATTTGCCAGCCCCCTAGTTATCGTAGAGCTCCAATCTTGACACGTTAATTTACTATGCCATAGATAAAGAGATTTGCAAAGTTTGAAGTCTCTAACTTGAAGGGTGTGGAAAAAAGTTGCGAACATACGGACGGACAGACGGACAGACACCATGACGGACATTGCACAAACCCAATATACTCTTTACCTTCGGTATCGAGTATAGAAAATAAGAATAAAATATTTAGCGTAAAATGTTGAGGCGCTTACGCATTTCGAGCATAGCATATACATTGCATTTCCATGAGTAGGTGTAGCTTGTCTGGCAACGCTTAAAAATATGCCAAAACGAGTGCAATATGACATGTGTTTGTATGTAAGCGATCAAGCAAGAATGGCAAAAACACATGTTCACAGAACGATAGTGATCAGAAAAGTGTACTGCCTCAGCACATAGTCATTAGTATATCTCAGCTGTATACAATTTGCTAATCCTTACGCAATCACGATAATTGCGTAAATACACAGAGTAAGCGACCATGCAGCGCCATCTAGGTAATAAACGGACACAAGTGTTTACTTATCGATTGATAGGCTGCAAAAGATCAAACTAGATGGCGCTGCACCGTATTTGATAAGAATAACAATTTGGCTTTTTATAGAAAATCTAAATCTAGATAGGAAAATTACATCGGCGGCTTGGGTGGGTTTGGCATCCAAATTTTAAAGGATTCTACATCACCTATCTCGGCATCAAATTTGGTGGCTCTAGTTCAAATATTGGAGAAGGCGATTTGATTTTTAATGCAAGGGTGGCTCGGGAATGGGGGGCTTGGCTCAAAAACTTTGATGCAGTTTTTTGCGCGTTCAATACCAGTTCTTTACCTACTTTTCCTCCTTCTTCCTTCCAAATTTGGTGACTCTAGCTCAAACACTTTGGAAGATAGACGCACTACCGTTTTTAGTGAAGCGTTGGGGTGGTTGAGGGCGGATAGGGCAGTATAGATGGGCGTGGCATCCAAAGTTTTTATGATTTTGATTGGGGATTGTCAACACCTATCTTGGCACCAAATTTGATGGCTCTAGCTCAAAAACTTTAGAAGATATGGGCATTTTTGGTGTTAAACTGCTGGGGGGCTGGGGAAATAGCTGGATCTATCGATTTTGCGTTATCGAGTTTATCGATTTGCCAGCCCCCTAGTTATCGTAGAGCTCCAATCTTGACACGTTAATTTACTATGCCATAGATAAAGAGATTTGCAAAGTTTGAAGTCTCTAACTTGAAGGGTGTGGAAAAAAGTTGCGAACATACGGACGGACACACGGACAGACGGACAGACACCATGACGGACATTGCACAAACCCAATATACTCTTTACCTTCGGTATCGAGTATAAAAATAAGAATAAAATATTTTGCGTAAAATGTTGAGGCGCTTACGCATTTCGAGCATAGCATATACATTGCATTTCCATTAGTAGGTGTAGCTTGACTGGCAACGCTTAAAAATATGCCAAAACGAGTGCAATATGACATGTGTTTGTATGTAAGCGATCAAGCAAGAATGGCAAAAACACATGTTCACAGAACGATAGTGATCAGAAAAGTGTACTGCCTCAGCACATAGTCATTAGTATATCTCAGCTGTATACATTTTGCTAATCCTTACGCAATCACGATAATTGCGTAAATACACAGAGTAAGCGACTATGCAGCGCCATCTAGGTAATAAACGGACACAAGTGTTTACTTATCGATTGATAGGCTGCAAAAGATCAAACTAGACGGCGCTGCAACATATTTGATAAGAATA
>JAWNNU010001032.1:0-23858 GCA_035044585.1 Scaptomyza polygonia
TCACCAACGAAAGACAAAAGCTATATCGTTATTATTAATTTTACGCCTGTTCACATACTCCTTGACAATGAGCTGCGGTGGCCAAAACTTTCCAGAACAAATTGTCGAGAAAAGTTCAATTCAAAAGCTCAATTTTCCATACATAAACTTTAACTGTATCTTGTTTACTACTTAATTCTGGCTACTCTTGTATTTTGCAAGAACGTGCAGTCAGTCATATTTTTGGTACCACTCACCTGAGTAAATTAACTGTTCGGTGAAAATAAAATACATAGCAACTTAAACACTGACACTTCTGGCGTTTCATTTATGAACAACATCTGTGTATGATGTCAATTGCTATCCTCCTACCAAATTTGGTGACTCTAGCTCAAAGTAAGTAAAATAAAGAGGAAGGGGGGCTTGGGGCGTCCAATTTATTTCTGTTTCTTCATCGACAATCTTGGCACAAAATTTGGTGGCTCTAGCACGAACGCTGTGGAAGATATAGGCGTTTATGATTTTAAAATGCAGGTGGCCAGGGAGCGGGGGGTGTGGCTCCAAAACTTTGATACAGTTTTTTTAAGGACGTTCTCACTTCTCACTGAATAATTTGGTGACTCTATCTCGAACGCTATGGAAGATACACGCTTTACAGTTTTTAGGGAAGCGTTGGGGCGTTTGGGGTCGGCTAGGGCATAACTGAATTTTTTTATTTATTTATTTATTTATTGTCAGCTATGAGCAGCTGACATGAATCAAAATAAATTCTAATTATAATTTAAGAGGCATAATTAACTTCATTAATAAAAAAAATATTACATTTATATCTGAAAAAAAATTCAAAATTAAGATAAAAAATTTTCAGAGTTAACGTTAACGCTCTGGGAAATTCAAAACAAAATATAAAAATAACTGGTCCAACATTTGTTGCGTGGATTGGGAAAAGCCCAGAAAAATCCAATCAGACCAGTGGAAGATTATTGATTAGGGGTTATGATTAGATAAGGCAGAAAGGATCGATAGTTTTAGTAGTGGAATTGAGGTCTCCAAAGACACACGGGAATAAAGCCGGTAAAAGTCCGAACAAATAACATGAAATGGTTCATAAATTAAATAGTTGCTCGAGCAACGATCGAGGCTAAGTGCTGGGAAGTAACGGGTAGATCTAATTGGAACAGTTAAATTTATGCGACTCAAAAGAACTGAAGAGTCGATTTCACCGTTAAGTAGGTTTGTGATAAATACAACTCCATGCAAAGTTCTACAGTTCAAAAGCGAGGGAAGATTAATTAAAAGAAGTCTACTTGAATAGGGGGGTAAGTCTATTCCAGGAACCCAGTTAAAACTTCTTAGGGCAAATAAAAGAAATTTCTTCTGCACAGACTCAATTCTATCCTGGTGAATCCCATATTGCGGGGACCATACACAAGATCCATACTCCAGGATGGGACGCACTAGGGATGTATTAAGCGTTTTAGTAGTGTAGGGATCATAAAACATAAAAGAGTAAGCTATAACGGCACCAGGACAACAACGCACCTAAATCCGACAGAAGTGAGTTACACAGAGAAGTATCGCTGTACGTAAAACAAAGCTTCACATCATCAGTAAATAAAAGTTGGAAGATCATTAATAAAAAGATTTAAAAGCAAAGGTCATAGGTGGCTCCCCTGGGGTATACCAGAGGTAACAGAAATAGGTTTGGATATAGATGATTTAAAAGCAACTTTCTGTGTTCGACCATACAAGAATCCGAAAGCCACGACAAGAGATTTGCTGGAAATCCAATAATATTAAGTTTTTGAAGCAACAAAGAATGATTAATTGAATCAAATGCCTTACTAAAATCTTTGCATACCACGTCAGTTTGCATTTTGGGCTGAAACCACTTGATAACAAGTGAGGTAAACTCAAGAAGGTTGGTGGTAGTAGATCTTCGCCTAACAAAACCGTGTTGATAAGGGGATAAAATTTAACTACATGTGTGCTGCAATTGAGAGTAAATTATTTTCTCAAAGACTTTCGGAATGTAGTTTTTAACTTTAGATTTAAAAGAATTTTTATGCAATGGAATAATAAATGATTCCCCCCATATACCAAGAAACTCAACTGAGTCAATCGACAAGTTAAATAATTTATGTAAGGGTTTACAAAGTGAATCTGCACAATATCTAAGTACCATCGTTAGGCGAACAGCTGACTCAAGCCGACACTTGCATTGTATTTATTATTATTATCCAAAATATTTTGATTTGACTCCACTAGAACATCAACTGCATGCTCCTTAGCAACCGAAACGTTTTTCCCACGTTGCCGTTTATATTTATCAGCCGGGCTCAATAAAATTAATGTTTTAAGCATTTGTTACGAATTTGGCAGTCACAAAACACAACTAATACCATAACAAACAGTTGATTTCCTGGTAATGGGTTCGCAGCACCATTAAACCGATAGTATCTGAACAAATAAGGTTAACTTTGCATTGAGAAAACCAAACTGATTTGATTTCGATTATGATTGATTAATTTTATTGAGTACAGCTGAAAAATATAAACGGCAACGTAAGAAAAACGTTTCGTTTGCTGAGGAGTATTCAGTTGATGTTCTTGTGGAGTCAAATCAAAATATTTTGGATGATAATAAAATAAATACAATGCAAGAGTCGTCTTGAGTCAGGTGTTTGCCTAACGATGGTTAAAGCGATATTTATATCGGTCCTTAAACGGAGTATAAATGTTAACTGGTACTCAGGTCTCGGTTAAATTTAAGTCTCGGTAAGCCCTAAATGGACACTGAGAAACTTTATTTTGACTAAACTAACCAGACATTGAGAAATCGGGCCTAAAAGAAATGTCAGTAAATTAAGTCGTACGTGTTTTATTGATAATGCTTTCCGTACCTTATTCACAAAATATAAATAAACATATATAACGAAAAGTGTGTCTAAGTTACATGAGTTTATTTACATATACAATTGCGCATAGCTCTTAAAAAGTATATACCACCCTTCAATGTTGGGCACCAGCAAGTAGCTTCATGCAAAAGTCTAACATTGACGATTTCAAATTATGTGGCAACAACAAGAGTAATAAAGAACGACATCTTATTTCGGCACACGCACCGCACACTTTGCAATCAAAACAAAATCCTAAACAATGATGGCCAACTTCATTTAGAAGCCACTTCCAGATGCACCAGTTGATTTTCAACGATTTGGTAGAATGAGTTGGCCAGGTAGAGCAAATGAATTTCCTCACGAGGTATCGTTCGGTCATTACATTTTCTGTTAAAATGGATGTCTGTGAATTCAGCTCTTTTTATTATATTCTCGTTGGTATAAAACAGTATTTTAATTTATCGCAATAAGTCTATTAGACGATAACAAGCTGATCATATCGCACTGCATAATCGGAACTCGTACTCGGTATCAAGGTATACTTAACAAGGTAGCACTCGGTATCAACTTTTGCTCTGAAATCATTTACACAAAACAGCTGTTCTTCGTTTAGCCATCCGATCTGTCAGGGATATTTAAAACAAGGTTGACTTGCGGTGTTAGCAATTCCTAAACGGGTTTAAGAATGAAAAACTGTTAAACAGTGGCTGCGGCTCCATGTAATCAACTGCTCGCCGTTTTCAATTTCAATCATCTTGTTGTCGTGAACGTCGTCGGTTGTGCTGAATTTTGTTCGTTGTGCGTAAATTTTGTCAATCAGTTCACTCGTCGCCACAGCCTTTGTTAAAGTATTTACTTATACAATAAATTATTGTTGTATATGTATCCAAAACACATAAAGCAGTGAATGTGCAAGTCAGCCCCAGTCAACGGCATCAGAGTAAACAAAGTCATATATTTTTTTTTGCTCTCGTGAATTCTCTAAACGCCGTGCCCTCACACCAGCTTGACATAATGTCAAATTTCGACGATGTGAGTGTTGTTTTTATTAATAACATTCATTAATAGATTATGCCAGTTGCAACTGCAAATTATTCGTTAAGCGTATAAACAGAATTAGTTATATGCCACATGCAATTCAATTCGGGAAAACACAGCTCGTTGCCGAGAAAAAACTGCTCCTGGGGTTAATAGTCAGGCGGCAACCCCTTATAATTTTATGTTTCCAAAAGCGTATCAAAACTAATAACTAAAATTCATTAAACAACGACAGACAATTCCAAGATTAAAATTCACAAATGCAATTAAAATTATGCATTTTAAAATCTTTACTTTCCTAGCATTGATGAAAGCAAAACCATCAATTATTTGACGCGGCGCTCTTTATATCTTATCGCCCGGGGAGGTAGCCCCCCTTGCCCACCCTTGTCTTCAAAATACGATTTATTTTTTAGACAAAAAAGTCAGTGCCATATATTTTTGTGCGCAGAAATCCTGACGTTGTGACGAGATAGTGTTAAGCGCTCAAAAATACATCTGAATCGTAATAGAACAGTAGAATATATTAGAATATACTTTGTTTAGCCTCCTTTTTGTATCATATAATATTATTTATTCTATTTTGTTTTCTTTCTCTGCCTTTTTTTTTAATACATATCAAATAAAATCGCATGTACGTTTCTGTGCGCATTGCATTTAACTCCACACAACACGACTTGATCATTGCGAATGTGAAATACCAACAATAACATTAACTGCTACTTTTGCGATGAACAACCCGTAGACACTGCAGCGCGCCCGTCTCGCGTTCGCCAATGGGAAAACTAGGAACGTAAGCTTTCGGTAAGTGAGTGTTACTGAGTGTTATGCAAAAATAATTTGCTCCGGAAAGTTATAGAGAGCAGGTCTTAAGATTTCGTGTTTGCACTCATGTTTTAATGTACAGTTAATTACAAGAGTTGGCCCAATGTCTAAACGTTCACACCACACATTTTCATATCTAAATTTATGTTCATAAACTTTTAAAGTACATATATTCTTAAGTCATTGTAACAGTAAAACTTAGTTGAACTTTGTGTCTTTTATGGAGCTCGAGTGTTGCTCTGATTAGGAACGTGAAATAAAATTATATATAGAAATACAAAAGTCTTTAATGCTATAACAAAAAACACTTTGCATATGTTCAGTTTTACTCAACTTGAGCATTTGTATGCATTCTTAATTATTCGATATATGTAAATATAGAGTCAAATGTTTTTCAGGATATAATCTTTGACCCATTTATTTATTTTTTTTGTATATTGAATGCGTCGCTGTGTAAGAGCTAATTTCTCTGTTCAAACTACAATAATTTCTTTCATAATCCGTAGTTAACAGGTTTGACAGTACATGAAACAAATTCGAATGCATAAAGAGGACCTAGAAAAGAGTTAAATTAATATGTTAAGAAACAATAGCGAGATGTCTTTATACACATAAATTTTTTTAACTCAAAATGTGAAACGGAAGCGCGGACGCTTTTTGGCCTCCTCCAAGGCTGATAGCCACTTAAATTCATGATCTTTTTCAAATAGACTCTAAAAAAAACGTGTCTTGATTGTGATTGTTTTCGGCTGCTCAGCTGACTCATTTTCTTATCTTATAAAAGCGCATTGAAATATCTAAGATTAAATTTACACATACATAAATACATCCATAGATACATATAAATTTCGCCCAAAGCCAAAACATTTAATTTCAAATTACTACTGGTATTCAACTTTGAGAGTTTTGTGCCGTATCAATCGTTCACTTTTAATAACTATAATTGCTTCATTTATACTCGGAGCCAACAAGTGCAGGTTTAGTTGCAGTGGAACTTGGTTCTACTTATTCTTGAACTTAAAGCTTTCTTCGTAAAAATTTTAAATTTATTTAATGTTTTTCTTTACCATAACATGCCATATAAATGGTAATATTGATAACATGAATTCGTTGAAAAGAGTATAATGGTTTTGTGCAAATGTATGTCACAGGCAGGAGGAAGCCTCTCTGACCTTATAAACTATACATATATACTTTTTATCAGCTGTCGAACAAAGCTTTCTTACTTTTTATGAAGAACGAAGCTTTGTGGCTTACCTCTAAACGAGTATTGGAGATATTTCAATATTGATTCGAGCAGACCACAAAATGCCGCGGTTAGCTGAGCAGTATAGTTCATTTCTAATTCAAATTAATTTCATATATGTATAAGCACAGCCTTTTCAATATTTAAGACTGTGCAATTGCTAATAAAAGCTTTTAAGCTTTTTCGTCTCATGTTTCCGCACTTGGGAACTTCTCTTGTTTTTGCATTGTTTTGAATTCGCTTCAGCAAGTATGAGCGAGCGCGGAAGCGAATAGCATGTGCAGACGTTTTTGTTTCAATTGCCCTTGCTCTCGTCGTCTATCGTACGACAACCAAAAACGGAGAATATTTGTAAGTATTTGTATGCAAGTGTTTGATACATATATTTCTTGCTGGGCCTGCATGCCGAAGAATTTTTGGTATTTTTGTAATTTTTCCCTTTGCTGTGTCGGCGGAATTTTTCGGAATTTGTGTGCATTTTTGCATAACTGTATGGTAGTTGCGATGGCAAAATTGTTGACTAGTGTCATAAAACTGAAAACATGAAAGAGTATTAATGACCAGCAATTGAATACAGATATTTGGCTGTATATGTTCATGTACCTTTGAATGTGTGCGTGGCAATTGTGTATCATTTCTTAACCGTCTCAACTACTATATTTGAACATTGATGAACAAGTTAAAGAAATTGATAATTATGCATTTAAATTAGCACAAAACTCGAACTTTAAAAAATATAAGATGCTTTACAAACATCAATAATATATTTTGTTTTCAAGTACATAATATATATTTTAGAGTAGTATAGGAGTGCAAAGGCAAGTGAAACATAAACGTCTGCACATGCTATACGCTTTCGGGTTCGCTCATACTTACTGAAGCGAAGGCAAAGCCAAAAAAATTCCCCGCCCGAACACATGAGAAAGAGCTTTTCTTGACAATTGCAATATCTTAGATTATATTATCTTTGGTATAAGTACAGACAGTCTAATATATAGACTGTGCAATTATTGCTAACAAGAGCTTCCGCGTCTCAGGGTGCCGGTGGTAGTCCCCTTCTTCGCACTGGTACTGAATGATAAGATTCGCCGTACTAAATAAATGCTCTATATTATTTTCTGCTTAATGATTAGATAGTCTGTGTTATAAGTATGTGTATCTGTACATATTTGCTAGTTTGTATGAACATGGGCATATTTGGAAACGAGCAGCCATGGTTGAATTATACATGGTTATGTCAAGAAAGCAAGCTCGCTCAATTTTTAGGAGCCTGTTGTTAATCGAAAAGCAGCTGTCAACGTGGTAAGTTGTGAGTGCAGACGAATTTATCGTGCAATTTTAAGGTTATGCTACTTTTTTAGAACTATGTTTATATGTTTTATACGTGATTGTGGTAGTACATGTTTCATGTCATTTTATTTCATTTACATAATCAATTTAAATTGTTGTTTACACATGTAGCCAAAAACTTAGAACCGCTGTTGAAAAATGTAAACAAAATCACACATCGTTCTATCTCTTTTTTGCTCAGTAAAACAAGACGATGAAGCAATATCGTGAAAGCAATTATGCTATCTCTCTTGCACTCGCATGGTCTTATCAACAGGCTCCTTCTGTTACGCATGACACAACCATGATACAATTACACAAGGTAGTCCACTCGGCTGCCGAAGTCGTTTGGTTTTTGGTCCCCTATTTTCAGAGCTTTAACCCTTAAGCGGTAACTAGAAAAATTGTCGCAGTCACGTGCTAGGCGTAAATTTTTTGCCCGTTCCGAAATGTATTATGAAGAGAACTTTGTGCGAGCAGTCTCTAGGCTGTAGCCTTATTGAGACCTCAAAAATATGCGATACGTATTTCAGTGCTTTACAGTGGAAGTCATTATCAGGCGCAGGGCAGCCACTGAAAAGAAGACGACTGAAACATGAAACCTTCATCGACATTTAAAAATAAAATTAAACAATTAGAATTTATATTATTACAAATTGTCAAAGATGCATTTAATATAACAGAAGAAGTAAAACAAACATTGTTAAACGCCGCTGAGCAGGTCGATATTAGTGTATATATAAAAAAAATTTATTTTAAGATACGTTTATTTTTAAGAATTAAGAGCTTAAACAAAAGAATGACTGTTCAACAACAAAAACAAAAAATAATGTCGAATTCAAAACTTATAAAAATAAAATTATAAACACTACAACTTTTTTCATAACTAAGCAAACTTTTAGCCCCATGCACCATGCGCGGGTTAATCGACGCACTGTGTAGCCGTTTCACTCACACTCACTATTCAACTCTCTTTCACTCGCACTTATATCAAGGGACTATGATTTTGCCGAGTGGGCTACCTTGTGTAATTGTATCATGGACACAACCATGTATAATTCAACCATGCGAGCAGCTGATTATGGCTATCTATTGCGTCAATCATACAGACTAAAACGAAAAATTATTTACAAAACCAAACGCTGTGTAATTTATTACCGAAAAGGCAGACTCCCTACTAATTGCTCTTCTCTGATCTATTCTACCAAGTTATCTTGTAAATAAAATTATCAAACACTTCATTAAGTTGATTGGAATCCAATATTAATCACACATGCAATAATCTTTGAAATTAACTTTTCTAGACGCAAACAATTAGAGAATTTGCTGCGCTGCTATGAGGAGCATGAAAATGAGATCATCAGTGCGTTGGAGGCTGATTTGCGTCGACCCAAACAGGAAAGTTTGATTGTGGAAACGGAATTCATGAAAAATGATATTAAGCATATACTCTATCATCTATCCGAGTGGGCCAAGCCTGAAAAAGTGCGTTTGCCAACACTGAAATCCAAATTTATTAAAATTGATGAATAGGTTTTAAACTCTGATACCGAAGGTAAAGATTGTTTTTGTTTTGTGCAATGTCCGTGATTGACTCTGCCTGTGTTAGAGGTGGGCGCGGTCAAGGTATACTTAACAAGGTAGCCGCACTCCCTCTCTTTATTGTCTAAAACAAAAGTACGAAGAATGAGTACGAAAGAAGAATTTATGGCTTGCTTCAACACACTGAATTGTGTGAGTATGTATGTACATATGTATGCATGTAAGGCAACAGACGGAAAATATCCGTCCGCGGAAGTGCATCGCTGACAAAGCTCGCAACGAAACTGACGAATAAGGCAACCGACGGCAAAAATTCGTCCGTGGAAGTGCGTCGCTGACAAAGCTCGCAACGAGACTGACAAATAAGGCAATAAAAAGAGGGTGATAGCAATAGTGCGGCTACCTTGTTAAGTATACCTTGGGCGCGGTTATCTGAGGCCTGCACGAACCCGAAGTCTTCTTTAAAATAAACGCCCACATACGCATGTGAAATTAAAAAAATTCACTGCTAAACGCTTAATTAGTGGTGAGCAATATAAAACAAAAGTATAAGCATATCGATAATACTATCGATCAATATTTATTATGCAATAAATGCTGTTTCCAGTACTTGAAATAATCAATAGCTATAAGCTGATGAAATTTGTTTCATCATTTTGCCGGGCTTTTTCGGGTCTTACCGGGCCGGGTCTTTTTGCTTAGGCCCGGGCCCGCACTAAGCCGGAACGAAACTCACTTTTGTGGCCCAGGCCCGAACGGTGCCTGTGCAAGCCCGCTCCCACGTGTAGTCTGTATAAAGCAAAATTTTTCGACCCCGTGAAGCTAGAGACGAAAAACTTTGCAATCATCTTTTTCATATTTTGAAAAATAATAAGTCTTTAATAGTTTTTGAGCTCGAGAAACCTTATTTAATGACACTTTTCCTACGAAGATCTATATCCAAAATTTAGATGCCAGTAATTTAAAAAATCTCCATACCTCCCACATTTTTCAAGCTAGAGCTATTAAATTTTGGGAAAATTAAGCTAGCAATGTTCTCCATGATGTGCGTTTAATACTGGTATCAGAGTTTAACGCAGTCGGTTGCGGTCCGACTGCAACGTTTTCACGCATTTATGTCTGCTTTTGTTGTTAGCCTGAAAAATCATTTGTCAATTTTCTCGACGATGTGCAAATCTATAATGATCCCTTTGGCGTTGTGCTTGTTATTGGCGCCTGGAATTATCCGTTGCAACTGCTCCTGGTACCCGTTGCAGCAGCTATTGCTGCCGGCAATTGTGTGGTGCTGAAGCCCAGTGAAATCGCTGGTAATTGCGCAAAATTCATTGCTGAAACAATACCCAAATATCTGGATAACGTAAGAAAACTGAGCAACTATGAAATAAAGTGCGTTGATTATATATCGTCATACAAACAGGATTGTTTTCCCGTCGTCTCCGGCGGACCCAGCGAAACCACTGAGCTGTTAAATCAACGTTTTGATTATATATTTTACACGGGTTCGCCGCGTGTCGGTAAAATTGTGCATGCGGCAGCCAACAAGAATTTGACTCCAACAACTCTAGAGCTGGGTGGCAAGAGGTAAACTATTAGAATAATTGTAATAGGTTGATAAAAATGTACGAATTGATTACTTAAAAATTTTTTATTTTGCAGTCCTTGCTATATTGACAAGTCGGTCGAGTTGCGCACAGCCGTTAAGCGCATTCTGTGGGGCAAGTTGATCAACTGTGGCCAGACATGCATTGCACCTGACTATGTGCTCTGCTCAAAAGAGATGCAGGACAAATTTGTAGCCGAAACGAAAGATGTGCTAAAGGAGTGGTACGGCGATAACATTCAAAGCAGCCCGGATTTAAGTCGCATTATCAATCAAAACAATTTCCAGTAACGAACTATTTAGTTTAATTACGTATAAATACTTGTAAAAGCTTTCTTTGCTATCCTTGCAGACGACTGCTGGGACTTATGAAGAGTGGCCGCATCGCTGTTGGAGGCAAATACGATGCCAGCGAGCGTTACATTGAGCCAACAATTTTAGTCGATGTCAAGCCCGACGATCCGATTATGGGCGAGGAAATATTTGGGCCAATCCTGCCCATTTTTACCGTCGAGAATGCCTTTGATGCAATTAAATTTATTAATTCCAGGTATGTTGATCGGTGCGCCAGACTTTAAATCTATATTGTCTTTAATGATTTCGTTGCAACGTTTTCATTTGTTGTTTTTTCACTTGTCTTGCTCATATGTCATTCACTTAAACATACTTACATGCAAAAATTATGGACTTTTGCTCAAATTCGTCTGTTCAAAAACGTGTTATACAAAATTAGAGAAAATCCGCTTGTACTGTATATTTTCACATCGGAAACAGAGGTTCAAAATCTGTTCGTAAATGGCACACAATCCGGCGGATTGTGCGTTAACGACACCATAATGCATTATGCTGGTAAGCAATCAAAAAAATGCAACAATCAATTAATGGTTGCTATGTACGACTCTAATTTTGGCAACGGTTTCTAATAATTATTATATATTATTTTATTTTATTATGTATACTATTATTATATTATTTAATTATAATATGCTGTGTGGTTAATTTCTTGACCCATAACTTTTCAAACTAAATGTGTAAAATCTATAATAGCGGTTTTGGTTGCCCTTCTTTTGATTAACTCCTCGCGCATTTGACGACAACGCTTGTTATATTTAATTAACGTAAATCGTTCTAAGTAAACAGTTATATAATCTGGTGACGGTTGTATTTGTCTTCAATCAATAAAGAGTTGTGAACAGCAGCAGAAGTCCTCAATCCCTGATTAATCCCTAATTTCACTTCTTTATTCCATTTCTTCTACACTTAAATCAAAACATTTATACAGTTTGTACAGTAAAGTACTAGCACTAAGCAGAAAATATTTATTATTATTTATTTATTATTTTCTGCTTAGTTGTACTAGTTATTGCAATTATTTATTCTTTTGTAATTTTTTTAGCAGATAATTATCTTTGTACCAAATTGTATCTTAACTGTTTTCAACTTTTTTCTATCTATCTTATAAATAGAGAAAAACCACTTGTAATATATGTGTTCTCAAACTCAAAAAAGTTAGTAAATAAATTTTTGAGTAACACAACAAGCGGCGGATTCTGCAGCAACGAGACTATTATGCACTGTGGAGGTATATATATATGTATAATGATAAAGGAATTCTTTTAATGTATTAATAATGCACTTAAAATGTAACACAACATTTACGTACTTTTTTAAATCCACCTCAAAATTATAAATCGAATATTTTGTTTTATATTAAAGCACTTGTGCAAAACACAAAGTACCAGACACTAAGACACTAATAGTTCTCGCAGACATATAAGATTAGTGAAATTGCATTGTATTAATTTAATATTGCTTTTTTTTTAAATGTACTCAAAAAACGCTTGCTAAAAATCTGCTAGACGACTGGTAAATAGTCTGGAACATTTAACTAACAAAATTGGGTCTGCATACAAAAATATTAACTTTATTTTGGGCTAATTTCTCAATGTCCGTTTAAAGTCGTAGTAAGTTAAACCTGGTATAAGTTAAATGCTCTATTTGTATTTACAGCCAATGCAAAGGTAACCTTTTTCGTTAAGATACTATCGCATTAATGGTGTTGCCAAACTTTATAAACGAATCAGCTGTTGTTTTGTTTTTTTTATGTGACTTCCAAATTTCTCTTCTATTGCCAACTTTAAATACTCTTAAAATTAAAATAAATAAAAAATTAAATCTATTACGCTCGGCTGAAAACCCTAAACGGCAACGTGGGAAAATTTTTCATGAATGTGAACCGGTACTCAGGTCTCGGTTTAGTTTTTGTCTCGGTTAGTCCTAAACGGACATTGGTAAACACAATTTTGACTAAACTCAGTTTAGTTAGCTAACCGGACATTCAAAAATTGGCCCATAACACAATAAATATATGTATATGTAGGAGCATTTCCGCGAATGAACTTTGTATGCAACTTAATTCAGCTGCAATTCTGCGAAATTCAGGAAAAAAAAACTAGTTTAATTTTAATTTTCTACAGACGATACTTTTCCGTAAATGCGTCAATTTAAACAGCTGCCAACAAATATTACTACATAGCCACTTTTTTTACAGGCCAACAAACAGTAATATAGTTTTGCAATTTTTTCAAGTTAATATAATTTTTATATTGCTTAATATTTCCTCTTAACATAAAGTATAAATTGTTATTGATACGAAAGTTCGATCATTTTTATTTAATAATGTGTTTTGGGAAAGGTGGTATAAAAAAATTCAGAAGAAATAATAGCACCACTAAAGCGTTCGTTGTTAAAATATTTATATTTACCGAATCTAATTAGAGATTTATGTTTTTTTTTTGCCTGTGGGAAAAAGTGCCTTCGCAGTGTTATTTCCTTTTATTTTTGCAGCTAAATATGCATTCTTTGCTTTGCCAGTTAATGTCTTAGTCAACCTAAGTGTAAAATTTTGGGATTTCCATTTACAGTTGACACATTGCCCTTTGGGGGCGTCGGCACGAGTGGCATGGGCTGTTATCATGGCAAATATGGTTTCGACACATTCACACACAAGAAGTCATGCCTTGGCAAGAATTTAGCATTAATCGGTGAAAAGATGGCGTCGTAAGTACTACTCATGAATATATTTTTATTTTGTCAATTCAATCGTTTAAATTTTATTTACAATAAAAAAAAGAGCTCGCTATCCGCCGTATTCGGATCGCAAAAGCAAGCTGCTTTCATTTCTAATGCGCAAACGACGCCCGCTTCCCAATATATTTCTGTCTCATATTTTTGCCGCTGGGCTTGGCGTAGGTCTGACTCTATTGGTCAACTACTATCTTCAGGTAAGCAAGGTATATATGGCGAGCTTGTTTTTGTGTCATACTAATCAATATATTTATTTTATATACCTATCACAATTTTAACGGGACTGCTCTTGAACCAAATATTTATAAATCTAATTAAATATACATACATACATATTTACATTATCATACGCCTAACTTTAAATAATAACTGATTCCCACTATTTTAGGGCAAGCTATTGCGTTAAAACAAATAACATCAATAGCGGACGGGAGATTCTACGGTTTCTTTGGCGTCACGGTTTGAATGTGGCTTCTTACGGAACACGATGGAAAAATAAAATACAATTTTTCGATATCTCGTATTGTCTATGAGATATTGATTCTTAAAATTTCTCTTATTTTCCTTTTTAATCTATTAAATTGCTTTCCATTAGTGAATTTATATTGAGGATAAAACTTCTATCGATGTAAACTATCAGCCTCACGATTATGATTTTTGACTCTATAAAGTTTCTTGAGCACAACTTTTCATTGAGAAAACCAAACTGATTTAACACGAGCATTAATTTTATGCCGAGTTTAACTAACTGGCATTTTAACTGGACATTGAGAAACCGGCCCTAAAACATTAAATTTATTGATCCCGGCCGAAAAATATAAACAGCAACGTTTGAAAATAGTTTCGGTTGCTGAGGAGCATGTAGATGATGTTCTTGTGGAGGCAAATCAAAATTAATTTAGCCCTAAACTGACATTGAGTAACTAAATTTTGACAAAACGCTAACCGTACATGGAGAATCACGGCCCAAGATTGGGAAAAAACGGGTCATTTCTTAGTATGGACTGAACGCAACTGATGATGTCTTAATTTTATTTAGTGTTAATTTCATCGGCTTTTGTCGAGTTGAATAAAAATCCACTTCGAACCATGGCTGCGAAGAAACCATAGACGTGATTGTTTATAATGGAATTTTTTGCACTTAAAGGAAACGCAAAAATTAATAAATAATATACGAGTATATTAAGAGAAAAAATAAGATCAGCACATTCACCCGGATTTAGATAATAAAGATACTTTAGGATATATTCAGACTTTTAAACCAAACTGATACATTCATTGATACATTTTGATTTCCATTTATTTGTTTATAATATACTTTAAATCACTGATTTATTTTTTCAGAAAGAATCAAACTAAATAAAAGCATGCGTCCTTTTAACTTTATATTTTCAAATCGGTGGGTGATGTAATGGATACTCTGCTTCATAATAGCTCTTGTTATTTAGTAAATATTTAATAAAATGTAAATTTTACAAAACGAAAACTTGATTGTTAATTTCGAACTTGTCGCTTTGTGCTTCAATCGATAGAAAGTGTTTTTATTTTTTGTATTTATCGATATATTGCAACCATGTGTTTAGCTATTTATTGAAAAAATATATAGGGACGCACTGGCCATAATAAGTTTGTGTAGAGCCGCACTGATTTTATGTCTATCATCGTCGTTTACTTGGCTGTGTAAATTATTGTGTTTCGGAAAAGGAAAACGTGTAAAATATCTTAAAAATGGCCGCTCGCGGCGATATGGTTGCACAATTTATTGAAATCACTGGCACTGATGAAAACACTGCCAAGTTTTACTTGACTAGCTCCGACTGGGACATTGAGGTAAATTTTACAAAAAAAAAAATATACTTATCAACAAAGGTTAGAATGTTAAACGTGCTATTGTACCTGTGACTCAAAGCAATCACTTGGCACCTACTGGAATACACAGTCAGACCCTGTTGCGGTCGCTTCCGAAGTAGTAGGCCAATCGACCAACATAACACCAACACCGGCAATAACTTCAACTGTTGCCGGCGCCGGGGGTGTTGCTGCTCCAGAAACAAAAGCGGAACCAGCATCTGCATCGAAGGCGTCAACTGCCAAACCTAAGTAAGAATACACATTGCTTGTAAAGTTGTAACTTCATTGACCCTATATGGCCTAAGGTTTGCCACGCTGAGCGACATGTCAAGGCAGCCGGTCAGCGATGATGAGCATCAGGCATTCTACGCTGGTGGCTCAGATCGCTCCGGCCAGCAAGTTTTGGGTCCGGCAAAGCGTAAGAACTTTCGGGAACAGCTTACCGATATGATGCGCTCCGCTCAGGAACAGAACATTGCTGAGGTGGGTACCGGTCCGTCTACCAGCGGCACAGCGACTTCTAGTGGTGGAAGTGTTTGGGGACAGGGCATGCGTCTGGGCATGACTGACAACGATCACACAGCTGTTGGTGCTCATCGAAGCGCAGAGTTATCAGAAAACAAACCCGTTGTAGTACTTAAATTGTGGAGTCAAGGATTCTCCATTGATGGTGGCGAGCTACGCCACTATGATGATCCACAAAATAAGGAGTTCCTTGAAACGGTTATGCGCGGGTAAGTAATGCGCCGCTTACTGACGCAACATAATCAAGTATTAAACTTTGCTATTTCAGTGAAATTCCACAAGAATTGTTGGAGATGGGACGCATGGTAAATGTTGACGTTGAGGATCATAGACATGAGGACTTTAAGCGCCAGGCAGCGCCACACATCTTTAAAGGATCGGGACAGAAACTGGGCAGTCCTGTGGGCAATGTTGTTACCAACACACCAACAGACACCGCCGCTGCTGCTATTGTTATCGCTCCTGAAGACGTAGTTAACCAGGAGGCTAATGCACGTGAAGCTTTGAATTTGAATGCCGAAGCTCCTATTACTACAGTCCAAATTCGATTGGCGGATGGAACACGTTTGGCGGCCCAATTCAATTTGACACACACAGTCTCGGACATACGTCGTTACATACAAACGTATTTGACTTTATATATATGATATATATGAACAGTTCATTAAAATAAGATATTTCTCTTGCAGCGCACGTCCACAGTATTCGAATAGCAACTTTGTGCTGGTATCTTCTTTCCCAACACGCGAGCTAAGCGATGATAGTTCAACTATTGAAAAGGCTGGCCTTAAGAATTCTGCTCTATTGCAACGCCTTAAATAATTTTTCGCATTCAAATTAACATAAAACTCAAAATATAAAGGATATGGTGCATTCAAATTTCAACCCAACCGCAGCATTAAAAAATTACTTGTATTGCCAACTCGGATGATAAATATTTCTCTATTTATTACATTTACATACAATAAATTCAATGGTGTCCATGAAAAACTAAACCTTGAAAATATTGGCTTCGTTTGCGGCAGACAATTTTATCAAAATCTCAATAGCTTAATCAAACTAGTGTGCTACTTACTCTACTTGTAAAACTTAAATAATCAAATCAACTTCATTGCGCAACTCATTAATATGATCCATTAGATCTTTACGCACTCCGTCACGCCAGTCATGAAGTCCGTCCTGTCCCACATGATGGCATTCTATATAGCGATGCGCAAACCCGTTGGACAATGGAAGTATAACAGTTTTTGCCGTAGGTAGTAACAGTTGCGCCGCCGACAGCTCCAAACGGTACAAAATTAATTTGTGGGGTGCCGTTACTTCGGAATCATACTGAGCGTTGTCAATTAGATTTTTTTTTCGATCGTCAAAGCAGACAACAAATGTGCCTAGTTCGAAGCGCGAAATCTCTGTGGAGTAATGGTGCAACTGCTGTTGCACCGAACCTGTAGCTTTGCCACCAGCGAATCGTGCACTCGGAAAAACAAGCTCATTTGGTGTTAGCAGCATTGTAAAACTGGCATAATTTACGTTGCGCAACAGGCAATCTGACTGTATCAGCCGTCGAATGAGGGCAGTTGTCGTATTCGTTTGTAAAAACGGAAAATTAAAGGGCAGTCCATATATATGTATGTTGGTGTTTTCTAATAGGCGTACAACCTCTTCCTGTAGCTTATCGTAGTTGTACACTAAAAAATGTTGTACACCCAAAGCTTGGTGAAACAAGAAGAATTGCAACATTGAATCCCTGTTACGTGAAAAACGGGAGCTCATGTTAAAGCTAACCAAATCAACGCATATAGTTGCAGCCACGGGCACATGTTGTACAGTTGAATTTACTGTTGCTTTTGTCGAAGGAATAGGTTTCAAACGGCGAAGCTGTAATTTGAACTGCCCTATTGTCGGCGATGTTGCTTCGCTGAATGAGACATACTCTGGCTGGCCAAAATTTCTGCCAACTTGACAGAAAAAATGATAACTGGTAAATGTAGTGCCTTTGTAATCGACCGCGCCCTCAGAGGCATCTCGTTGAAACCGAAACTTGCCTTGCACACTTTGTCTGCCAATATCGATGCTGCAGCGAAAGTTGACCACAGCCCCTTTCCTGCCTACAGCGATAATATGCGCTTCTCCGCCAGCAACCAGCTCGTTCTGTTTCCTAACAATACTCGACAATTATAACGAAAAAAAGGTACACAGGGTATTAATTAACGTACCAGAAGGCAGAGTAAGCGTGGAAGGAGTCGCCAATAAGCTGCCACACTGGGAGGGGCTTAGAAAACGCCGATTTGGAAAAGTGTTGTCCATTTTCGGATCCTGTGCCGCTTTGTAGGCGTCGCAAGGCAGCAGCATCATTTCGACCAAAGAAGTTGACATACTTTAAAACATATTTAAGGCGATTGTTTTCTGTTTTGTACATTAAAAGAATGGCTACGCTGAAGCAGGATATAACTAGAAGTACCAGTTGCTGGTACTTTCGCATTATGATAGCTTTTGAAACCCCCAATACATTATTGTGACAAATAATGTCAAGTGTTGCACTATTATACAACTGTATTAATGTACATATGTATATTATTAAATAATCCTTAAATATGCTTTGTGCATGTCTAAAAACATTTCGAATTTACTTTTAATCAAATCAAGCACCAGTATTCATTTTATGTGGGAACCTTCAGTTTAGTTATTTATTAATTCTTAAGTTTTTCAACAAATTTTTTTTGTGGGGACACACTTTTCTCTTACCTTTGTTACTAACCAAATAACATTATTCGGTTCTTTCGTTTAATTTACCAAAAAGTGTTCAAATTATTTCAACTATGAGTGCAAAGGAATCAAAAGCCATTATCAAGGATATTCGCGAAGCTATTAAGCTGGCAAAGCACGGCGACGCCATCCACAAGTGCCAAGTGATTACAAATGCCAACAATGTTTTTTGTTTCTGTTTTTTTTTTGCTGATTTGACGTTTATTGCAGCAACTTTTAAAAAGTGACCCAAAAAATCATATGGGCTACTTATTGCTCGGTGCCGCCTACCAAAATATTGACAAGATCGAGGCTGCGAAATATCTACGTAAATCCATTGAGTACACGGAAGGACCGGCAACCATTGCCCTGCAAGGATTAGCAAATTGTGCACCAACGGAGGAGTTACCTTATATTTATGACCAGCTTTTGGATTTACTACCGTAAAAATATTGTCTGCGCTTGATAGAAATATTGAAAAATTAAAATAATATTCTGATAACTATAGGGAAAAATGCACGGACTATTACGGGAAGCTCTTTGCCCTGGCTATGGATGCTGCACTGTCGTCCGTCTGTTTAAACATATTCAAAAGAAGGGCGCAAAACCCAAATGAGAGTAATCTCAATAAAATTCACGAGTACCTAGGCAGAATATGGATGTCCAGTGAAATTAACGTTAAACCAGCTGATATCGAACTTGTAAGTTTCCTATTTTCAATTTGAAAAATATTTTATTATATTAAATTAATTAACTTGATTTCAAAGTACAAAATGTGTATGGAACAGTTGTTGACGATAGATGATGCAAAGCTAAAGAGTATGGTTTATAAGCGATATCTTAAATGGCTGTACAAGCAACGAGATTTTGTGTCTTGCGTAAGGAACGCCTGCAACATGATAGTTTCGCATCCGCGGGATTCTTACGGCTACGAATGGCTATGCAAGGCATACTGTGAAAACTATGAACAGGCAAACAGTGAATCCTGGCAACGAGATCTGCATGTGTCAATTCAGAAATATGCCGAAAAACTGCTTGAGCTAAATCCGCAATCAAATTTGGCACTGCATATTAAGGCACTGGATTTGTATGCCCAGAAGCAATTTACAGCGGCACGCAAATTAGCGCTTGAAGCGCTCGACCACCAACCAACTTACAGGGTTACTCGACAGTTGTTGGCACGCATCCATATGAAATTAGGTGCTTACAGAATGGCTTTGCTGCTGTGGCAAGATCTCGGCGAGCAGCATGAAGAATATGCGCAGTGCCTGTCATATGAAAAGAACGCTACGAAGCTCCATGAAGCGGTCAACTTCCTAGACAACAACGGTGAAACAGATGTGAAAGCTTTGGCAAGGTTAGTTATTAACTCCAGTTTTGCTCTTGTAATACAAGGACTTTAATACAAATTTGTTTTTTCAGGTGTTATTATAAACTCGGAAAAATTCAGCTGTTGAGGTCGTTACCATTGGACGAGGTAACTCGAGCTGAATATTTACTGTAAGCTTTATTACCTTGTTAATTACATTTAAACCAATTTTTTGAAATTCTGCTACACGCATTTTCTGCACAAGGTTTTTTAACTGTGATAAGTCATCAATCAGTCATTTAGAACATACACTTTTATCCCTGTGGACGGTGAATGGTTTCCGAAGTAATGAAATATTTACTACCGATAAGATAAAGTTATGTACTAGAGAACTGCATGGCTTGATTCACAACGTAAGTTTTGCTGAACGCTATGAATTGAGTTGAATCGAGTGAGTTAGAGGCAAACAATGAATTGAATGAAATGAATTTGGTTTTGTGCTGCGACTCATAACCAAGGTCACTCAGTGGAGTGAATTAGAATGAATGAAGCGTTAAGCAGAATGAAAAATTTGGCTAAGCCGAAGAGATTCGAATTGTTCTATTCATTCTATTTATTGCATACAAATTTTGTGTTCCGCTTATTTCGTTAGAGACAATTGTTACACACATGTGTCCCTTGCACTCTGAGATATCGTCTACCTGCTACTATTTATGTTCTATGTTCTACTATTTATGTTCATGCCTGAACAGCCTTCTTCGTT
This sequence comes from Scaptomyza polygonia, assembly GCA_035044585.1. Lineage (NCBI taxonomy): Eukaryota > Metazoa > Arthropoda > Insecta > Diptera > Drosophilidae > Scaptomyza > Scaptomyza polygonia. Next base: position 20,739 of record JAWNNU010001032.1, read on the forward strand.
TTCTTTCAGCACGACAAAACTAAAAAAACTGTTTGGCATTCGAATGAATTCAAACGGCATTCTATCAATCTCTCGCATTCCCACTCATTCTATTTGATAAAACTGAAAACATGAAAGAGTATTAATGACCATCAAGTGAAAACTGAAATTTGGCTGTGTGGGAAAATATCAAATATATTAAAAACCTCGACAGGCACGCCCGGCAAGCAATGAAACAAACGTATATACACTAGAGAGCTGCATGAGTCCATTCACAGCTGTAATGTAATAGAATGTATTCGAGTTCAATAGAGTAGAACGAGTGGCAGACAAAACATTGTATGAGTGAATATGAATAGTAGCATATGTCGATACTAATATTCATCAACATTCATGACATTGCAGTTGAATACTATGAGTAGAAAACGCAATACATACTAAGGCGTAGACTGAATCTATTCATTTGTAATGATTCCATTCATTTCGTGGGGCTAGAGAAATTACGTATTTATGTATGCACGGCGCCAAAGTGACGCACAAGCTGACGGTCTGATCGCAAGCGTTGCCTCGTCAGCGGGCCGCACAAGCAGCTCGGGCAGTGGTTTTTGTGCACTTATAAAACAAACTGTAGACCTGCTTCTAAGAGAATGCGTGCATAGGCAAATTAGTGAACGATACCTCGCCAAATTGAAATTTCTTATTTAATTTACATGTATCATTTCGTTTAGTGCAAACATTTTTGGTGATATTTTCGCGCCGCTGACAATCGATTTATGACCTAATGGCATATGCACATACATATTAGCAGGCAAAAAAAAAAACGACGGTCTGTGCTTTCGGCTTGACCTACGGGCTGTGTCTCTAACACGGCCGCTAAGATTTTACGTAGAATACGTTCTATTTTAAATGTATCAAACCACTAAGCAGAAAATAATATAGAGCATTTATTCAGTACGGCGAAGTTTATCATTCAGTACCAGTGAGATCATGATGGAATAACATAAGGTGGTCCATTCCGTAATTTACAGTCCCTTATTTTGTGTACATAGCACTGTTAGTGTAAATGTAACGCGGACAGCGTCTGTTGATTAACCTTAAGCAGCCCCTCTTGATAAAACAAACAAAACTTAATATATTATAGTCTTATTTTAATTAATTTTGAATTTGCAATTAACGTCTTAGGGATCAAACTCTTCAGTATTATTTTCGTTGATTTTAATAGTATGACTAGTATTTAAGGTATTTGTGTTTAAATTGAGCCAGACAACAATTCAGTATTCTTAGAAAAAGAAGACAAACACAAAACACACAACATAGCTACCAACAATTACGGACAAAAATGAGTCTGCTGAAAAATATAAAAACATAACATATATCGGCACCTTAGGGTTAACAAATTTTACAGCAAAAATTCGTCCGTACACAACCTTTCTCTTCCATCATGGATGGAATAACATAAGGTGGTCCCGTCGGCAGTCGAAGTTTTACGAAGTATCCACTTATTTCAGTGCACATTTGCTTGTTGAAGAGAAAGGTTGTGTGCGGACGATTATTTTTCTTGTTCATTAACCCTTAAGCGCACACTTATTGATATGAAATATTGCAAATTTTGCTGTAAAGTATATATTTTAAATTTAAGTACCTAAACCACAAAATTTCCATTAAGAATCAAAAACAGCGTTTGATTGATAATTCAAAACTGTTAAAAATTTAACTTTAAAAAAATTTCTCGTCTTTTATTATAAATGCCATATTCAAACCCTACGGACATGCTAAGGGTTAATCAACAATCACATTGCCGCCTCACTCACACTCAATACGACACTCAGTATACTTTGTTCATTTCACTCGCACTTATTGCAAGCATACAATAAGTGGATGGCTGTTGCCGACGGGACCACCACTACCATATTATTGCATCATGTGTTATTCCATCATGATCCAGACCATGATACAATTAATATGGTAGTGTCATGCGAGCAAGCCAGTACCAACTGATTTGAACATGTGAGTGCGAGGGAGACAGCCATGAAGCTCTCTTTATTTTACTCTCTTGAGTCTGTTAAAGGGCTGTTTTGCAAGTGCGATAAAGTAAGGTATAGAAAATGTTGTTTTGTATGTGTACGGCCGATACATTTTGGTTGCTTTGTTGTGACATTTAAATTAAAACAAATATTCATATTCAAATAAAAAACATTTATTATTATTATTTTAAAGTAGTATTTTTAATAGTTTTTTATTTTTAATTATGTTTTGTTATTGTTTTTGTATTTTTAATACTAAATTAAGGTTTATGATACGAAAATGTATTCTTATCTTAAAATAAAATTTTTTTACTTCGTTGGGCAATGTAAACGGCACAAGTACAAATCTAACCTTAAAAACACACATGAACAGAAATAACAAACAGGAAAATAATTGCATGCATACATATGTACATACATATCATACAGACTCACACATTTCAGTGTGTTGACTCATTCTTTACTATCTCGCTATCTCTCTCTTTCGTACTCATTTTTCGTACTTTGTTTTAGGGAATAAAGAGAGGGAGTGCGGCCACCTTGTTAAGTATGCCTTGCTTCAACCCATGATACAATTAATATGGTAGTGTCATGCGAGCAACGCTCTCTTTTTTCTGGTACCAATCAGTGAACTGCAAGGGTGTCACTTTTCGGCACCTTAGGTACACCCATAAAATTATGAGTGCCGGTGGCACACTTCACCCTGAAAACTAAGTAACTATGCGCATACACACAAAAAACAGCGGGTTTTGCGAGTGGCCTGTACAACGCGCACTCTTTCACCCATTGTGTTTTTCCACTCTTTACCCGGACACCCGGGTTTTTTTTACGATTACGCGTGCTTATGTACCTGCACTAATAACGATGTGCAGTAGCAAGCAACAAGTAAAAAGAGGCACCCATGCAAAAAGGTTAGGTACGCAAAACACAAGTAAAACACCATGGTGTTTTCAAGACACCATGGTGTTACAGTTATATTTTTGTCAAAAAAGGGTGAATGCATTATTGCGTTGTTATTCTTTTTGCTATCGTTGTAACATTGGTATGTTTTGCCTTCATATGCATCATTGCGTTGGTTTGCTTTTGCCTTATTTTAATTTGCATTTGAATGTTCAAT
>JAWNNU010001034.1:0-69716 GCA_035044585.1 Scaptomyza polygonia
CATACTTTTAGGACGCAAGGACTGCAACTGGGTTCAGGGTATCTTCTGGTCGGGCTATCCCGACTAGAGCCTTCTTACTTGTTTCTCTTTTTTCCTTATTTAAATAATCAGCTATTTTTCATTGTTTAGCAGTAGGTTTTGAGTCAAAACTTTTGACATATAAAATCAGTAGTGCACACCATTATTTAAACAAGACACGCTGTTCCAGTTTTTCCTTTGTAATCGTTTGCTGATTATTTAGAGCTCTTGCCCAAACCGATAGAGGAATGTCATCTCCGATTTCAATATCATTTGAGAACGAGCTATTGGGACCACTTAAAGTTAAATCGGCAGCTCTTGAGTTTTGCTTCAATATGCTTATTAAAGCCAAAGTTGGAAGGGTAGTAGAACTTAATATTAACCTTGTGCAATTGAATAGCAAAACTTGAAATTCTTTAATATTATTTCAATTCTACATGTTTATTCTAGTCTGTAACAAGAATACAGACCGCACGTACAGCGTTGCCGAAAAGCAACTAAAACAAGTAAAAAGTACTTTTGGTTGTTGTACTTTTTGTTGCATTTTGGCAGCGATGCGCGGCGTATACACAGGCGTACACACATATAAACTTGCTGTTTGTGGGCAAAGAAATATGCGTTGATAGATTTTTGGGTGGCGAGACATTGTTGTTGCTGCTTGTGAGAAATACTTTATCTTGCATGGATTGCTTTGATATGATTCGATTATAAATTTATGACATTTATATGCAATCATCACATCGGTTATAATGTGTCATTGTATTTTTAATATATTTGCGGATTAAATGTAGTCAGCTGCTTTGCGACTAACAACAGGCTCCTAAAAATTGAGCGAGCTTGCTCTCTTGACATATCCATGTATAATTCAACCATGCCTGGATCTGATCCCACTGGTACTGAATGATAAGATTCGCCGCACTGAATAAATGCTCTATATTATTTTCTGCTTAGTGGTTTAAGCTATTTATTGGTTTTCCTTCTAAGCATAAATTCAAAGATCAGGGAATTGCTGCCAATTTCAGAAGCTACTGCGCGCAGCGATCGCGCTCACACACACAGTACGGCTGGGCTGGCTGTGCTACTGCAGCTCATGTCGTAGCGAAACCAGCAAGCCGAATGACATCGAATTCGCCCACAATTCACGAAGCAACAAACGGCAGTCCCGCGAGAGAGTAAAATCGCCAGATTCCAGAAATGTTAGGTTGGTTGGAATATGGCTGTTTGAACCCTCTATAAGTTTAACATCTCGTTGACGGAGGTTCAGTTACAGAGCCATGGAAACAGGTTTCGTAACTGACTGTTAAAATTTAAGGAAAAGGAGCAATGGAAATAGGCAATAAGATGATGTATACGTTTGTGCTGTAGGTGCTAAATCAAAACAAACTACTTTATATACTTATGTTGCCACAAAATGCATTTCGACATATATACCTTCAATTTCCTGAATGGATTGGGATGCTGTCCATTCTAAATGTGAAATTTATTTTTTTATTGCAGCAAAATAAATTTCTCAAAACGTAAGCAAACAGCTGTTTGTGCAAAAGTAAAAGACATCAACACTCACAAATTGAGTGTTCACGACACCAGTGTTGCAAATTCGCACTTTTGCAACACAAAGTGAACACCATAAATAAAACACGATTTTGAAAACTTGCACGCAAATTTCTGAATTCATTAAATTTGGGTAAACATATTTTATTGTGATATAATTGTTTGGAGCTGACGCTTAAGCTGAGCTTGTTCATTTACACCCCTGGCACGGAAGAATTTATGTATGAAAAATGTATTAGGCCCGAATATCTTAATGAAATTTCAGCATTTAGAAGATATCAGCCATGAACGCATGTTTATCAAACAAAAGAAAATCAAGTCAATTTTCTGTTTAAAAAAAATTTAATTCATCCTTGAGCTTTTGACCAATTTGCAATTGAATAATAAGTAGTGATTTTTGCACGGTTTTTTTTACATTTAAATTTTATAAATTTTATTTTATACATTTATATTTATTATTGTATACCGCAGTCGGTTGCGTCCGACTGCAACGTTTCTACTCGTTTTAACTGTGTTTGTTGTCATTTGGTTAATTTTTTGCTTTTACTGCAACACTGGTTAGCATCTCTGATATAAATAATACAAACATTGACTTGAAATATAAATATAATTTATTAAATCAAAATTTCTGCATAATTAAATCTAAAATCGTATTTATTTTTTTTTTTATTTAATGCAATAACTTTGTTACGGTTCACAAGTAGCGAAAATCAGGGCTGCCACCGTAAAGACGAACTATATATAGTTTAGGGCCCGATAGTTTATATGATATTTTTGCACGGGCATATTAATTGTTTTCGTGCAAAGCCATAATTAAATGTGCAACAAAAAAAAAAAGATGATTTATTAAACTTGCACGCCAAATTCCTGAATTTATCAAAATGGCGTTATGTATGAATAAATATGTTATATTTTATTGTGATATAATTATACTCGATACCGAAGGTAAAGAGTATATTGGGTTTGTGCAATGTTCTACGATAACTAGGGGGCTGGCAAATCGATAAACTCGATAACGCAAAATCGATAGATCCAGCTATTTCGCAATTTAAATTCATGAATTAATTTTAAGGTAAAGAGTATATTGGGTTTTGTGCAATGTCCGTCATGGTGTCTGTCCGTCGGTCCGTCCGTTTGTTCGCTACTTTTTTCCACACCCTTCAAGTAAGAGACTTGAAACTTTGCAAATGTCTTTATCTAAAGCGTAGTAAATTAAATTGTCAAGATTGGGGCTCTACGATAACTGGGGGTCGAGCAAATCGATAAATTCGATAACTCAATATCAATAAATCCTATTTCGTACGCCTTTACAGCTAGAACTAACAAATTTGGGGAGAAAATAGCTACTATCAATCCCCAAAAAACTGCATCAAAAATTTTGGAGCCACGCCCACCCATTCCGCCCCCAGCCCCCCCACAGTTTAAAAAATTACCATATCTTCTACAGTTTTTGAGCTAGAGCCATCAAATTTGGTGCCAAGATAGGTTTGACGATCCCCAACCAAATTCACTTTGGATGCCACGCCCATCTATACTGCCCTATCCGCCCTCAAGCACCCCAACGCTTCGCTAAAAACGGTAGTGCGTGTATCTTCCATAGTGTTTGAGCTAGAGTCACAAAATTTGGTAGGTAGATAACTGGTAACGACCCCCCAAAAACTGCATCAAAGTTTTGGAGCCCTACCTACCCATTCCGCGCCCAGCCCCCCCGCAGCTTAAAAACAGAAATGCTTATTTCTTTTACAGTTTTTGAGTTAGAGCCACCAAATTTTGTGCCAAAATAGGTGATTATAGCCTCCAAAAAAATGCATAAAAACTTTGGATGCCACGCCAATCCATACAGCCCAAGCCGCCCCAAACCGCCCCAATGCTTCACTAAAAACGGGAATGCGTGTATTTTCCAAAGCGTTAAAGCTAGAGTCACCAAATTTGGTAGGAAGATAGCTATTAACGATCCCCAAAAAACTGCATCAAAGTTTTGAAGCCACGCGCCCACCCTCCCGTTCCCTAGCCCATTGCATTTTGAAAACTAAAGTGCCTATATTTTCCACAGCTTTTGAGCTAGAGCCGCCAAATTTGGTGCCAAGATTGGAAGTGAAGAAACCCAAAAATTTTGGATGGCACCCCCACCCATACCGCCCCCAGCCCTCTTCCATCATATTCTACTAACTTTGAGCTAGAGTCACCAAATTTGGTATGAGGATAACAATTAACATCATAAATAGATCTGCAGCAAAACTTTGGACGCCACGCCCCCCCATAACAGCACCCAGCCCCCCTTCTACCATATTCTACTAACCTTGAGCTAGAGTCACCAAATTCGGTTTGAGGATAGCATTTGACATCATAAATAGATCTGCAGCAAAAGTTTGGATGCCACACCCCCATTTACCACCCCCAGCCCCCCTTCAACCAAATTTTACTATTTTTGAGCTAGAGTCACCAAATTTGGTATGAGGATAGGAATTGACATCATACACAAATCTTCAGTTAAAATTTTGATGCCACGCCCCCCCACCATACCTCCTCCAGCCTACCATCCACCATGTTCTTCTAACTTTGAGCTAGAGTCACCAAATTTGGAAGGAAGATAGCTTTTTGGCATCCCCATCTGCACCAGACAATCTTTGTGGCAGCCTACACCCCTGCCGTATCCACTCACCATTGCAATCAGCTCTTTTTTAATGTTTTACTACTGGTATCGAGTATACCGCAGTCGGGTGCGTCCGACTGCAACGTGTCTACTTGTTTTTGTTTGAAACTGACGCTCACCCTGAACTTGTTCATTCACGGAAGAATTTATGTATGAAATTTCATTATGTCCGAATATCTTAAGATTATTTCAACATTTAGAAGCTGTCAGTCATGACCGAATATATATCAAACGAAAGATCAAGTCTATTTCCTATTAAAAAAAATTAAATCGATTCTATGGTTGATTTTTTGACCAATTTTCAATTTTGGCACCAATTTTTCCTCAAAAAGTTGTATATTTGGCACAAGTATTAAACTTTTGAATTAAAGATTGTTTGTTTACCTCATCTCAACTTAAATTCCAAAAAATCAGAGTAATTGATTGATTATTGAGATTGCTGGAGCAATTTAAAGTCTTCAAAATTAAGCAAAATGTTCCATGTTTTTGGTCTCATTTTTATACTCGATACCGAAGGTAAAGAGTATATTGGGTTTGTGCAATGTCCGTCATAGTGTCTGTCCGTCTGTGTGTCCGTATGTGCGCAACTTTTTTCCACACCCTTCAAGCAAACATCTATCTTTGGCCGTGTAAGATAAAGTGTTAAGATTGGGGTTCTACGATAACCAGGGGGCTGGAAAATCGATAAGCTCGATAAATCAATATCGATAAAGCCAGCTATTTCACACGCCCTTACAGCTAGAACTACAAAATTTGGAGGAAAGATAGCTTTGGAGCCACGCCCACCCATTCCGCCCCCCGCAGCATTAAACCAAAAATGCCGGTATATTCTACAGTTTTTGAGCTAGAGCTACCAAATTTGGTGCCAAGAAAGGTGTTGACGGCCCCCAACCAAATTCAGATGCCACGCCCATCCATACTGCCCTAGCCACCCCAAGCCACCCCAAGCCACCCCAACGCTTCGCTAAAAACGGTAATGCGTGTATCTTACTTAGTGTTTGAGCTAGAGTCATCAAATTTAGTAGTAAGATAACTATTAACGATCCCCAAAAAACTGCATCAAATTTTTGGAGCCACGCTCACCCATTCAGCCCCCAGTCCGCCAGTGGTTAAAAAACAGAAATGCCTATATCTTCCACAGTTTTAGAGCTAGAGTCACAAAATATAGTGCCAAGATTGGTGATGAAGAGACCAAAAAAATTAGATGCCACCCTCCACCCATACCGCCCCCAGCCACCCTTCCACCATATTCTACTAACTTTGAGCTAGAGTCACCAATTTTGGTATGAGGACATCATAAATAGATCTGCTTGTTTTTTCTGCAGTAGCGCGATTGAGGTTGGTGAGCGAAGCGTGCAAAGGGGGTTTCCCCTAGTGTATGTACATACAAACAAGTAGACACGTTACAGTCGGACGCACCCGACTGCGGTATACTCGATACCAGTAGTAAAACATTAAAAAAGAGCTGATTGCAATGGTGAGTGGATACGGCAGGGGTGTAGGCTGCCACAAAGATTGTCTGGTGCAGATAAGGATGCCAAAAAGCTATCTTCCTTCCAAATTTGGTGACTCTAGCTCAAAGTTAGAAGAGTATGGTGGATGGTAGGCTGGGGGAGGTATGGTGGGGGGGCGTAGCATCAAAATTTTAGCTGAAGATCTGTGTATGATGTCAATTGCTATCCTCATACCAAATTTGGTGACTCTAGCTCAAAAATAGTAAAATTTGGCGGAAGGGGGGCTGGGGGTGGTAAATGGGGGTTTGGCATCCAAACTTTTGCTGCAGATCTATTTATGATGTCAAATGCTATCCTCAAACTGAATTAGGTGACTCTAGCTCAAAGTTAGTAGGATATGGTGGAAGGGGGGCTGGGTGCTGGTATGGGGGGGCGTAGCGTCCAAAGTTTTGCTGCAGATCTATTTATGATGATAATTGCTATCCTCATACCAAATTTGGTGACTCTAGCTCAAAGTTAGTAGAATATGGTGAAAGGGTGGCTGGGGGCGGTATGCGTCATCCACATTTTTTGGGTTGCTTCATCACCTATCTTGGGACCAAATTTGGCGGCTCTAGCTCAAAAAATGTGGAAAATATAGGCGTTTTTGATTTCAAAATGCAGGGGGCTCGGAACAGGGGGGCGAAGCTCCAAAACTTTGATGTTTTTTGGGGATCGTTAATAGTCTTAATATCTTCCTACTAAATTTGGTGACTTAAGCTTTAGCGCTTTGGAAAATACACGCATTCCCGTTTTTAGTGAAGCATTGGGGCGGTTTGGGGCAGCTTGGGCAGTACGGATTGGCGTGGCATCCAAAGTTTTTATGCATTTATTTTGGGGCTATAATCACCTATTTTGGCACAAAATTTGGTGGCTATAACTCAAAAACTGTAAAAGATATAAGCATTTCTGTTTTCCAACTGCGGGGGGGGGGCTGGGGTCGGAATGGGTGGGTGGTGCTCCAAAAATGTGATGCAGTTTTTGGGGGGTCGTTACCAGTTATCTACCTACCAAATTTTTTGACTCTAGCTCATTTACTATGGAAAATACACGCACCACCATTTTTAGCGAAGCGTTGAGGTGGTTGAGGGCGGATAGGGCAGTATAGATGGGCGTGGCATCCAAAGTTTTTATGAATTTGGTTGGATTGTCAACACCTATCTTGGCACCAAATTTGATGGCTCTAGCTCAAAAACTGTAGAAGATATGGTAATTTTTTAAACTGTGGGGGGGCTGGGGTTTGGAATGGGTGGGCGTGGCTCCAAAATTTTTGATGCAGTTTTTTGGGAATTGTAAATAGCTATTTTCTCCTCAAATTTGGTAGTTCTAGCTGTAAGGGCTTGCGAAATAGCTGGATCTATCGATTTTGCGTTATCGAGTTTATCGATTTGCCAGCCCCCTAGTTATCGTAGAACTCCAATCTTGACACTTTAATTTACTATGCCATAGATAAAGAGATTTGCAATGTTTGAAGTCTCTAGCTTGAAGGGTGTGGAAAAAAGTTGCGTTCATACAGACGGGCAGACGGTCAGACGGACAGACACCATGACGGACATTGCACAAACCCAATATACTCTTTACCTTCGGTATCGAGTATAAAAATTTTGATACAGATGATTTAGAAGCTATTTTTTTGTGTTCGGCCACACAAGTACTCAGAAAGCCACAACAAGAGTTTTGCTGGAAATCCAATAGTATTTAATTTTTGAAGCATCGAAAAATGTTTAACAGAATCAAATGCCTTACTTTAATATGTTTAAACGACGTCAGTTTGCACTTTGGCCTAAAACTCTTTGATAACAAGCAAGGTGAATTGAAGAAGGTTGATGGAACGTGTTGCAACTTCTATCCGTCGCAACGGTGCATAACACGAAAACAGAATATAAATATGCTCTTATTCAATAACAGAATGCTCTCTCCCTGATTACCAGAATTTCAACTCTATTCTTCTTTATTATCTATCGATATTTTCTCTACATTAACATAAAATCAGTTTTATTCAAAATAACATAATTAGTTTAACAGATCTGCGACATATACAAATAATGCATACATAAAATATTCAGTACACATATAATGCATATTCATAAGCATAATATAACAAGATTAATTTCATTAAGTGTTTTAATACCCTGAACCCATAAAATGAGTAAATCAGGGTATTGTAGAACTGAAACAAGTCGACCGTTCTTGTTCGCTGTCGCACTAAGACTATTCTCCGATGCGTTTCTCTTTATTCAATGCTTCGCACGTCTTGCACATATTGCGTTCTTGACGAAACCTTCGATGTGTTACAGTTATATTATTATATACAATTGAATGCTTATATCTATTTGGTACAGTGGGGTCTTACATGCTAGTTATTACTACAATTCGGCCGTCCTGACGTTGAGGATCTCCTGATACTTGCTGACATACTTCTTGTAAGTATTTTTACAATAATGTTTTGTTAAACTATTATTGTTTTCAATTTGACTTTGATTTTCTTCATTTTCTAAATTTTCTAGATATTTTAAATTTATATCAACGTTTACATCATTTTCTTCAATGTCTTCTGCACAATCATTTGATTTATTTTCAACTTCAGTTTTTTGATCACAAGTAGTTTTTATATCCTTAAGCCAAGGTTTCATATTATATATGGCCCATATTCCTGAATATGGCAATTGCGTTTGTTGAAAATTTTCTACATCTTTGATAAAATATCTATCATTATTTAATACTTTTGATACAACGTAAGGTCCCTTGTATTTCGGAATTAATTTACTTGATACTCCTTGTTGTGAATTAAAATTTCGTACCCCCACATAGTCTCCTACTGAAAATACATTTGGCTTTTGACGTTTGGCATCTACACAGGTTTTGTTGTATACCTGTATTTTTTCTTGATTTAAGTGGGCTTTTTGCCTTATGTCATTTACATCTTTAATTTCTATATTCTGATTTTCGTCTATAAAGTTTTCCTTTACACAATCTATTGTCGTTCCTCTTTGTTAAACTCCAAAAAGCATAATGCTTGGGTATTCATTTATGCTTCGATTTTTTGTATTATTCATTGTATACTCTACTTTATCTATAACTTTATACCATGCTTCATTCTTTTCTACGTCTATTATTTTAGCTAACATGGGGCCTAAATCTCTATTTACTCGCTCTACTTGTCCGTTGGCTTGTGGTGAGGCTGTGGCAACTTTACAATGTCTAACATTTGTTTCTTCAACAAATGTTTCAAATTCTTTTGATGTAAAGCAGCTTCCCCTATCTGATATTATAATTTTGGGCCTACTGTAAGATCTAACGTAATCACGTAAAGCGTCAATCGACTCTTGAACTCGTTGTCTTTGTTGGGTATAATCTTACATACTTTGTACAACCATCTATTATTACTAGTATATGTTTCTTTTTTGAGTCTTTGGTGTTAATTGGGCCATAGTGATCAATATGTATAGCCTCGAATGGATAAATACCTTTGGGATTGAGTGTAGAAAACCTTCAGTTTTTCCCGATTTGTTCGAAAAAGCAATACATTTTAAGCAATTTTTAATGTGTTCATCGACCTTTTTTCGTATCTTTGGGAACCAATAGCTTTTAAGAATAAGATCTACTACTTTGTCTACACCTACATGTCCCATTTCGTCATGATACTCGGTTACTATTTTAAACTTTATGCCTTGTACATAAACGCGAAATTTTTTTAATGCGCCTATAATTTCAAGCTCGAAGCTATGATACCTTGACTCTACTTCTGTTGTACGTTTGGAAAAATAGAAAACTGGGTGAAGTTTTCCATCACATTTTCTTTGAAACAATATTGCTCCGTAACCCAAGGAACTTGCATCACAGTGCAACTCCGTTTCATCTCTAGGGTCATATATTGCTAATATTGGAGCTTCTATTAACTTGTTTTTCAGTACATTGAAAGCATTTCACTCTTCTTTGAATTGGAATACTCTATTTTTCTTTGTTACATCATATAGTGGCTTTGCTATCAATGAAAAATCTTGAATGAATCTTCTGAAATACGAACACAGTCCTATAAAACGTTGTACTTCGTGTGTTCTTTTGGGCGCTGGAAAAGATCTTATAGCTTCTAAACCTGCTTCGTTTGCTTTTATGCCATTTTTCGAAACTAAGTAACGCAAATAATCGACTGAAGATTTTAAAAATTCACATTTGTCTAGCCTAAGCTCTAATTTGTTATCTACCAATCGTTTAAAAACTTTTTTTAAAATGTCGAAATGCTCATACAAACTCTCGGAAGCAATTAATATGTCATCTAAATATATCACTACTTTTCCTATTCTAACCATATCTGAAAATATCTCATTGATATATCTTTGAAACGTAGAAGGTGCATTCGTTAATCCGAATGGCATTCTGAGATACTCGAACTGACCCAGAGGAGTAGTGAAGGATGTATACTTTACTGACTCTTCGTCCATAAATACATGGTGAAACCCGTTTTTTAAGTCTAACTTTGAAAAAAGATTTTTATTTACTAACCTTTCCAAGAAATCGTCTATTAACGGAATAGGATAGTTGTCTTTTAGGGTTATTTTGTTTAAACGACTATAGTCTACACACATTCTTAATTCACCTGTCTTTTTCTTAACTAGTACTATTGGTGACGTATACTCTGATTTGCTTGGTCGTATGTATCCACAAGTTATGTTTTCATCTAATATTTTCTGTACTTTTAATTTTTCTTCATGTGACAGTCTTCGGGGAGAACATCGAAAAGGTTTTTCGCCCTCTATTAATATTTTCATGCATGTTTTTAAGTTTGGTTCAACCGGTCTTGTGGGCTCTACATAATAATTTTCGAAAAGCTTTTCAAATTTTTCTAAGTTCATTGCATTGATTTCATCTCCTATTTTATAAGTTTCTTTGTCTGTACATGCTATGTCAATTGACAATATTTGTGATTCAAAATCATTTTTAAATTCTGTGTTGTTATTGTAATCATATTTAGTTACTTCGTTAGCTATTTCTCGTACAATTTTCTGTCCTTGTCTTTTATTTTCATCGTTTTTAATTTCATTACTCATTGTTTCATTGACCACTACTCTATTGTTCTTATTTTCATTGATCGCTACTTTTTCTTTATTTTCATTTGTCACTACTTTTTCTTTATATTCATTTGTCACTACTTTTTTTTTATTTTTATTTGTCACTACTTTTCTCTATTTTCATTTGTCACTACTTTTTCTCTATTTTCATTTGTCTCTACTTTTTCTCTATTTTCATTTGACTCTACATTGTCTATTTTATTTTCGTACTTTATTTCTTTATATTTTTCATTATTAATATATGCTACTATTGGTTTACTATTTTCGCTTTTGTTCAATGCATATTTAACTTCGACTAATTTATAATTACTTAAGTTTAAAAAATCTCTACCTAACATCATAGAATATCCAATAGATTCATTGTTGACTACAAAAGATTCAATTTTAATATCTTTATTAAAGTTTTTAACAACACAATTTACTTTTCCAATTATTTTTAATTTGCTTCAATCAATGCCAAAATAATTTGTTCTTGAATCTTCATGATTTATTTTAATATGTTTGGAATAGCTGATTCCCTCGGAAATGTAATACGGCTTCCAGAATCTATTAAACATTCTATGTGAACAGAAATATTACAGTTACCTTGTACATTGTTAAATGTAACATAAAAATATCTTACATAGTCATTGGTCACCTTCTTCTTGTATAGACTGCATTCCTTAACTAGATGTCTGAACTCACCGCACGCGTAGCAGGCTCCATCAGCACGCTTCGGTTAACGGCATGTCTAAGCCAGGTGTCCCATACTATGGCAATTATAGCCTTTTTGGCTCTGCTTTTCTGTAGTCGGTGCATTTGCTGGTTTGCGATCTGAACCTTTCTGAATAGGACGACTAGGCATGTCGACGTTCTGGAATGCGTCTAACATTTGAGTCGACGATGTGAAGCGTTGTAACTTGGCTTGGTTTTTTAACTGTACTTTTCCAATCCCGTCGAGTATATACTGCACCACTTCGGCATCGTCCATCTTGAATGCATTAGCCAAAGCTAATTTGTCGAAATAATAGTTGGCAAACTTCTCGTCCTGTTGCCATTTGCGTTTTTCGAACTTGCGTCGGGTGTTCAAAATGTTTTTTTTGTGCCGAACCTTGTTTTCAGCTGCTCGAGAATGTAGTCGATCGGTGCAGAGAGCAACAGTGATTGAGATAACAGCCAAAGAATTGCATCTCTCTTAAGACGGCTGCAAAAAGTGGGCGCATGACGTCGTCATTTAAATTGAACGCGGCTCGAACATTTTGGACCAGCCATAACCATTCGTTTATGTCTTTATTTCCTTTGAATTCTGGCAAAAGTTCCTTAGCAGTGTTTAAATTGGTTGTAGACGCTTTATTGCGCAAGTCCACATTTTCGCACTGCAAACTCCACATCATTGGTTCGATTTCGTCGATTTTGGCGCTGTTGTTTGTATTGTTTGTATTGTTGTTCTGTATTGATTCGATGTTAGAAGTGCCGTTATCTTTGTCGCCGGCTAGCTCGCCGCTTGTATTGAATACACATTTTTATACCCTGAACCCATAAAATGGGTAAATCAGGGTATAATGGTTTTGTGCAAAAGTATGTAACAGGCAGAAGGAAGCATCTCCGACCCCATAAAGTATATATATTCTTGATCAGTATCAATAGCCGAGTCAATAAGCTTTTGTCTTTCGTTGGTGTCGGTTGTGTTTTTGAGTGCTCTCAATAAGCTATTGTTTTCTTGTGTTTGTGCACTAAGTGTTACTTGGTTTTATTTGGTAAACGATTCTAGCAGTGATCGCAAATATACGTTGTATATATTTACGTGTGCTTAATAATAGTTGCGGACTTAAATTACATTTGAAGTCGCAGTAGAACCAATGCTGCAGTTGCTTTAAAAAAAACATATGTACATACATACGTATTTGCATTTGCATTTGCTTATTCTGTGCTTGTTCTGTGTTTTTTTTCACCCAATAACAACAAACAGCTTGTCTTATTTTCTTGCTCTTGCACTCCAGCATCAGTCCTCTCACGCTAACGTCCGCTCTTATCCGATGTACTTGTAGTTGTATCTGCCAACGCACTCAAGCTCTTTTGGTTTTTACCGTTTGATCGTGCTCATTGCATCAACTCCTTCACACTTACTTTCGTGAACCCTACATCTTTTTGATAAAGCATATTACTTTTTTTTTTTATTAATATTTTTATTTACTCAACTTAAAATCAATATGCTAGTCTGTTGCAGCAACAACTGCAAATTGGTTGGATCATCCAACCAAGACTTTATTCTGTGCAGATTGTGTGACAATGTGATACACATGAAGTGTGTTGGCTTTACGGCCAAAATACGGGACTGCTTAATTGCAGACATAGGCCTTATATGGTTTTGTCAGTCCTGTAATGTGGTCGATAAGGAGTCTACTCAATTTATGAGACAGACATATGTAGGTTTTAAGACAATGCATACTGCATTTAATAACCTACATACTTCCTTTAAAGAGTTGCAGTCGAGCTTCAAAAAAGGCAAGTTGTTGAGCAATTGAGCAATTAAAAGTAAAATAGACTCTCCACTTATAACTGTTGAAAAGTTTAAGTTTAAACAAGCCCGAACCATATCTTCTTTCAAATTGAGTGTTCCGCCCGAACTTTTCTCGACAATTTGTTCTGGAAAGTTTTGGCCACCGCAGCTCATTGTAAAGGAGTATGTGAAGAGGCGTAAAATTAATAATAACGATAGTAGGTTCAGTAGTGCACCAACTGTTAGCCACCCTGTTGCCTCAACTTCGGCGGCAAAAAACTAACAAAAGTAGTTAGCTTGGCCTATCAAAATGTTCGAGGCCTTAACACTAAACTTTCTAAACTATATGTAAACAGCTTATCCTTTGATTCTCAGATAGTTGCACTGACAGAAACCTGGTTAAAACCTGATATATCTGATTATTCCGTTTTGCCTAATAAGTATACCCTGTACAGATGCGATCGCACCTCCCGCAAGGGGGGCGGTGTTCTCATTGCTGTTGATTCTTGTATTTCCTCTGAACAGATTCAATCTCATGATCATCCGGATATTGAGTTCATATGTGTTAAAATATTATTTAGCGGCCGCTCTCTGTATATTTCTTGTTCATATATTCCTCCCAATTCTGATATTAACATTTACACATCCCATCTGAATGCCCTGCAGCATGTGTCGTCGTTGTTGACGGATATGGATCAACTTATAGTGGTTGGTGATTTTAATTTGCCACATGTGTTATGGTCTGTGAATGACACATCTTCGGCGCAATTACCGGCCACTTCTGATGATTTTATCGATGGCCTTTTAGAGTTAGGCCTATCACAAGTTAACAGGGTGCATAACAGTAGTAATAAAATGCTAGATTTAATATTAGTTTCTGACTCTGATTGTAGTAATGTTAGTAGAGTACCCGCTCTAGTGCTTCCCGAAGATACCTACCATCCAACTTTAGAACTTTCATTTGAACTTTTTAACCTTAGTTCAACATCTAACAATTGTTTAAAGACCAGATGTTTTCGTAAAACTAACTTTACTAAATTCAATGACCTTCTTCAGCATACTAATTGGTCTCAACTTTATTCTTGTACTGATATAGAAACTGCCATTGCCATTTTTTACAGGACTTTGAATTCGTATTTGGATATATGTGTTCCCCTCACTGTTCCTTTAAGTGAAAATAAACCACCTTGGTTTACGAGGGAACTATCAAAATTAAAAAACCTGAAAATAAGATCCTATAAAAAATTTAAAAAATCTGGAAATACTATAGAATTATCTTCGTATATAATTGCAAAGTCAAATTTTATTTCTGTAAACACTATTTGTTATAACAATTATCTCAATCGTTGCAGATTAAACTTTTCCCGCGATCCGAAACAGTTTTTTAAATTTGTTAACTCTAAACGTAAATCTTCCTGCTTGCCTTCCTCGGTTTACCTTGATAATACAAAAGCAAATACCGATCAGGCAGTGGCCGATCTCTTTGCTGAGTATTTTCAATCTGTATACACATCGAGTTCATATAGCTGCACTAATTCCTATCCTTTTCAAGTTCAAGCGTCAAACTGCATTTATGTCCCAGTTATAACTGAGTGTACGCTGCTAGGCGACCTCAACACTATCAAACCCGGCTTCTTGCCTGGTCCTGATGGAGTGCCAGGTTGTATACTTAGATATTGTGCGGACTCACTTTGTAAACCCTTACACAAATTATTTAACTTGTCAGTTGACTCAGCTGTGTTTCCTGGTATATGGAAGGAATCTTTTATTATTCCACTCCATAAAAATTCTTCTAAGTCCAACGTTAAAAACTATAGGGGAATATCTAAGCTGTCTGCCATTCCGAAAGTCTTTGAAAAAATTATTTGCACCCAATTGCAGCACTTATGTACTTCAATTTTATCCCCTTATCAACACGGTTTTGTTAGGCGAAGATCTACTACCACCAACCTTCTTGAGTTTACCTCACTAGTTATCAAAGGGTTTCAGGACAAAATGCAAACTGACGTCGTTTACACAGATTTTAGTAAGGCATTTGATTCTGTTAGTCATTCTTTGCTGCTTCAAAAATTAAATATTATAGGATTTCCAGCAAAACTCCTGTCGTGGCTTTCTGAGTACTTGTGTGGCCGAACACAAAAGTGTTTTTAAATCTTCTGTATCCAAATCTATTTTTGTTACCTCTGGTGTTCCTCAGGGGAGTCACATGGGACCATTGCTATTTAATCTATTTATTAACGATCTTCCTGCTGTTATTACTAACTCTCGTGTTTTTATGTTTGCTGATGATGTAAAGCTATGTTTCACCTATAATGATGATTCTCTATGTAACTTACTACAGTCGGACTTGGGGGCACTGTCGGCTTGGTGCCGTTATAACTTACTTAATTTAAATTGTTCAAAATGTAAAATCATGACTTTTTGTAGAGGTTCCCCTTATACTGCTCACTACGTGCTTGATGCTTCACCACTTGTCCGCGTTTTTGAAATTAAAGATTTAGGCATCATTCTTGATAGCAAATTAAAATTTGATTCTCACATATCGTCGATGGTCAATAAAGCCATAAATGTACTTGGCTTCATCAAGCGGTGGTCAAAAGAGTTTGATGATCCCTACACCACTAAAACGCTATTTACATCATTGGTACGCCCCATCCTGGAGTATGCATCTTGTGTGTGGTCCCCGCAATACGGGCTTCATCGGGATAGAATTGAATCTGTGCAGAGGAAATATCTTCTGTTTGCGCTCAGATGTTTTAACTGGGTTCCTGGAATAGACCTACCACCCTATTCAAGTAGACTTCTTTTAATTAATCTTCCTTCCTTGTTGAACCGTAGAATTATGCATGGTGTAGTATTTGTCACTAATCTACTTAATGGTGATATCGACTCATCAGTTCTTCTAAGTCGAATAAAATTAAATGTTCCCATTAGATCCACACGTAACTTTTTACCCCTCAGCCTCGATCGTTGCTCGAGCAACTATTTAATTCATGAACCATTTCGTGTATTATGTTCTGACTATAACAAACTTTATTCTCTTGTCTCTCTGGAGACCTCGACTCCAGTACTAAAACGATCCATCCTTTCTGCCTTATCTAAACGTAACCACAAATCACTAATCTTCCACTGGTCTGATTGGGTTTTTCTGGGTTTTTCCCAATCCACGCAACAAATGTTGGACCAGTTATATTTATTTGGAATTTCCCAGAGCTTTAACGTTAACTTTTTAAATTTTTTATCTTAATTTTGAACTGTATTTCAGATATTATAATTACTTATTTTATATTATATTATTTTAATATTATAATTTAGTTAATTTTGATTTGTCAGCTGCTCATAGCTGACATTAAATAAATATATAAATATGGCCATGTCCGTCTGTCCGTCTGTCTGTCTGTCCGTCTGTCTGTCTGTATGAACGCGTAGATCTCAAAGACTACAAGAGCTAGAGACTTCAGATTTTGAATATAAGTTCTCCTATACCATGAGCAGAACAAGTTTGCTTCAAATTATCGATAACTACCCTGGTTTTCGATATACACATGGAATCGATAACAACAAAACTATCGAATTTGGAAAATGTAAAAATGGAAGTTGGTGTAATGGGTAACGATAGGCCTTTTCTCAAAATTTCGTCCAAATCGGTTAAGAAACACCAGAGATATCGTAAAGTTAAGTCAGTTATGAGTTTTGTGTAAAGTGATCATTATTTGAAGCATACTTTTAGGACGCAAGGACTGCAACTGGGTTCAGGGTATCTTCTGGTCGGGCTATCCCGACTAGAGCCTTCTTTCTTGTTTGTACTAGTTGACGGAAATGCATAGCACAACTGAGCAACAACTTGCTCACTGCTCTCTTCAAAACCTAAGTACGCCGCCACAGCGGAATAGAACACTTTTATAATGTTTCACCATGCTTATATCTATTTGGTACAATGGGGTCTTACCTGCTAGTTATTACAACAGTATAATGGTTTTGTGCAAAAGTATATAACAGGCAGAAGGAAGCATCTCCGACCCCATAAAGTAAATATATTCTTGATCAGTATCAATAGCCGAGTCGATATGGCCATGTCCGTCTGTCCGTCCATCTGTCTGTCTGTCCGTCTGTATGAACGCGTAGATCTCAGAGACTACAAGAGCTAGAGACTTCAGATGTTGAACATAAGTTCTCCTATACCATAAGCAGAACAAGTTTGCTTCAAATTATCGATAACTACTCTGGTTTTCAATATACACATGGAATCGAATTTGGAAAATGTATAAATGGGGGTTGGTGTAATGGATAACGATAGAACTTATGTCGAAATTTCGTCCAAATCGGTTAAGAAACACCAGAGATATCGTAAAGTTAAGTCAGTTATGAGTTTTGTGTAAAGTGATCATTATTTGAAGCATACTTTTAGGACGCAAGGACTGCAACTGGGTTCAGGGTATCTTCTGGTCGGGCTATCCCGACTAGAGCCTTCTTACTTGTTTCTCTTTTTTCCTTATTTAAATAATCAGCTATTTTTCATTGTTTAGCAGTAGATTTTGAGTCAAAACTTTTGACATATAAAATCAGTAGTGCACACCATTATTTAAACAAGACACGCTGTTCCAGTTTTTCCTTTGTAATCGTTTGCTGATTATTTAGAGCTCTTGCCCAAACCGATAGAGGAATGTCATCTCCGATTTCAATATCATTTGAGAACGAGCTATTGGGACCACTTAAAGTTAAATCGGCAGCTCTTGAGTTTTGCTTCAATATGCTTATTAAAGCCAAAGTTGGAAGGGTAGTAGAACTTAATATTAACCTTGTGCAATTGAATAGCAAAACTTGAAATTCTTTAATATTATTTCAATTCTACATGTTTATTCTAGTCTGTAACAAGAATACAGACCGCGCGTACAGCGTTGCCGAAAAGCAACTAAAACAAGTAAAAAGTACTTTTGGTTGTTGTACTTTTTGTTGCATTTTGGCAGCGATGCGCGGCGTATACACAGGCGTACACACATATAAACTTGCTGTTTGTGGGCAAAGAAATATGCGTTGATAGATTTTTGGGTGGCGAGACATTGTTGTTGCTGCTTGTGAGAAATACTTTATCTTGCATGGATTGCTTTGATATGATTCGATTATAAATTTATGACATTTATATGCAATCATCACATCGGTTATAATGTGTCATTGTATTTTTAATATATTTGCGGATTAAATGTAGTCAGCTGCTTTGCGACTAACAACAGGCTCCTAAAAATTGAGCGAGCTTGCTCTCTTGACATATCCATGTATAATTCAACCATGCCTGGATCTGATCCGACTGGTACTGAATGATAAGATTCGCCGCACTGAATAAATGCTCTATATTATTTTCTGCTTAGTGGTTTAAGCTATTTATTGGTTTTCCTTCTAAGCATAAATTCAAAGATCAGGGAATTGCTGCCAATTTCAGAAGCTACTGCGCGCAGCGATCGCGCTCACACACACAGTACGGCTGGGCTGGCTGTGCTACTGCAGCTCATGTCGTAGCGAAACCAGCAAGCCGAATGACATCGAATTCGCCCACAATTCACGAAGCAACAAACGGCAGTCCCGCGAGAGAGTAAAATCGCCAGATTCCAGAAATGTTAGGTTGGTTGGAATATGGCTGTTTGAACCCTCTATAAGTATTAAATTCTTATTGCAAATAGCTGATTGACATTTTGTATAAGACTGATTTCAATCCCTTTGGCTTTGTCACCGCACGCAAATTTTAGGTGTATAACTAAAAATAAATGAAAAATAATATGCAGGCCCTACGAAAGATAATGCAAAGTTATTGCCAAGAGTATATAATTAAGTAAAAATAGTTGTTGTTCAATTTTAAGGTTATGTTATTTTTTTAGAACTATGTTTATATGTTTTATACGTTTGTGATGTCCTTTTAGCCTCGTGATTGTGGAAGTACATGTTTCATGTCATTTTATTTCATTTACATAATCAGTTTAAATTGTTGTTTACACATGTAGCAAAAAACACAGAACGCTCTGAAATTAGAATCGCTGTTTAAAAATGTAAACAAAATCACACATCGTTCTATCTCTTTTTTCTCACTAAAACAAGACGATGAAGCAATATCGAGAAAGCAATTATGCTATCTCTCTTGCACTCGCATGGTCTTATCAACAGGCTCCTTCTGTTACGCATGACACAACCATGTATAATTCAACCATGCTCTGGTGTGCGGAAGAGTAATTTAGAGATAAGCGGACGTAAATTGGCCTCCTGTGATCTTGTGATTTAAAACTTTTACTTTTTTTGTGGGGCTACTCAAAAGATCGAACAATCTTCTAAATTTGGAGCATTTGAAAAACAGTACGCGTGAAGTCATGGCCGAGATATTGCCCGAAATGTGCGAAAAAGTCATCGAAAGTTACCTTAAAAGGAACGAGTCGTGCAAAACGTTCCGTGTTACTTTTAGAAACACGAATTGGATGTCCCTATATTAACTACGATAACTCGTATTTGCAAGGGACCACAGTTTAAATACGAGTTATGGAGTTTTTCAAGTTATCAAGGTTTATCAAATTATAGAGGCAACATACAGAATATACGAGTTAAAGAGTTTTTTATTTTTTTAAATATATATACATATGTTATACCATCAATGTATGTATGTAGGCTTTTTTAAAAAATATAACAAGTGTTCATATTAAAAAAATCCGTTATATGTTTTTGACGGACATTATTTTGGCGTATTTTATCTATGGCATTATCAATGCTTACAATGTCATTAAAAATAGTGTCTTCAACATTTGATGCCATGAAAAATATACGCAAATTTTCAATTGAAGCTTTCGCAACCTTTGTTTTAAGTTTCCACTGGAAACTGAGGGAATTTAAATGTTTCATCGTTTTTAATCGTCGATGTTTTTGGAATCCAGAATTTCACCATCTTTGAGGCTTCCAGTAATCACCAACTCATCATCAACATGAATATAGTTATCAAAGTTTACACGTGTGTCTGCATTTTGTGGTTTCCCAGTTTTCTATGCGAAGTAGATTTTGCATTTACGCGTACTTGACATATTGCGTCGTAATTGATACTAATCTACGATAGTTGCAGAAAACAAAGCAAAACTTATGAATAAGCGTTACGTTACTGTAAAATAATAACTGTAAAAAACTGTTTTTGTCTCGCTCGGTTTTTTTTTTTTGAAAAAAATACGAGTTGTAGAGGCTTTTGAGGAAACAATACAAGCTGTAGAGGCTTTTGATAGCCAATTTTTCAATTTTTGTGTCAAGAAAAATACGACTTATCGAAGGGACCGAAATGCATGCATATTTTACGAGTTATCGCGAATTTTTCAAGGGACCGAAGAAATACTACGAAATATCAAGGTTTTTCGCTTATCGAGGCTACGACTTATTGAAGTTTCACTGTATATTGGTTTGAAAAGCAGCGGTGTTTTAATAAAACAGCACTCAATAAGCAGAAAAGCAGACACTATCCTTGTTATCTTCCAGTTGCAAAAACAAAATATTTATTTTAATTTTGAACATTTTATAAATAGTTTCAATAATTTTAAATTATTTATGTTTTTTAGATAAATAGTATAGAGGCGGGAGGAAGAAGTGATTTAACAGAATTCAACTGTGGTATTTTAATGTTCCGATTTTATTGTTCGATGAAAAAATGTTTTTGGGTGATAAGTACGAAGAAAAAATGCAATAACTTTGTACAAACATCCGTTTGTTTGGTGGTAATCAATATTTCTTAAACAATTGCAATAATTTATTAGAATCGTCTATAACTTGATTGTTGCGGATAATTTCCGCGGTTTGGGTGTCGGTACGGAGCATGTCTTGGCCCATTGTATGTATTACGTTGCTGATAATTATTATCCTGATATCTTTGATTGTAAGGTCTGTTGTAGTTTTGATTTGAATAGTTGCCTGCAATATTGAAAAAAAATATATTATTTATGTGATGCTTTATTTGGTTTGACCTATTAACAAGTCTATACAATTATTCTTAACCGATTACAAATGAGATTTAGCAATCTTAATTCATTGATTTGTAGTCAGTAATATAGCTAAGTCACATCAATTAGTAAATTAATTCGTGAAGCTTAAGTACAGATAAAGCGCGCTTAAAGGAGTGCAGCTGTTATAACGAAAAAAATCCAAGTAATTTTCTCAGAGGCGCAGAGCACGAGGAGTTTAAGCCGGTAAAGGCATTAAAAAATGTAGAAAAGTAATTACTCGACACGTCGCGAAGCTTATAAAATAATTACATTTTTTGTGACATGAGAGTTTAACGATTTGTCAAACGATTGGTGCATGTATGTGTTTTAATTTAACTGACCTTGAACAGAATGATAGTTGTAGTTTACGTCATTTCTTCCATTATGATATCCCATACTTTGTCCAATGTCGAATCTCTGCGGTCTTATGCCGGATGATACCAACCGATGTCCACCGGGTGGAATATATGCCCTTTGCGAATGACCACCAAACCCTTTAAAAAAAATAAGAATTTCTTTTAGAAACTTGCGTTTTTATTATGAACAAATAAATTTCCAATTTTTAAGAAAAGTTACAAGTTTAAATGGATTTTTATATAAAAGTAAATATTTTCCTTTTTCCAAGAAAGGTTTTAATCTATGAAGCTTTGACAATAAAAGCGATAGTCTTTGGTGGGCAAGTAACGTGTTATTTGCAAATTTCGATTTATCAGTTCGTAGAAACTAATAAATAAACTTAATGGGTAAAAAAAGTAAGTGTGTAGTGGTTTTTTGTTACCTATGACAGGCCCATTTTTATTATTGTGGTTTTGAATAACTTGCGGAGGGTCCACAGCGTCAGGAAGCCTTTTAGCTAAAAATATGAAGTTTTCATCATACATCGGGTCCTCGAATACTGTTGTTACCACCTCATTATTGATAATATCAAGCAAACCAGGTATTGGCGACTTCAGATGTCTAAAATATAAATATAATTAGTTTATAACTTCGATTTCACAAACATTATTCGCTAAAACCCAAAAATCGGCATAAATTATTATATTGTTAATTATATTTAAATGTTTAACATACATACCCCTTTATTGCTGTATTCAGCTCAGATCTTGAAATCGTTCCACTCATTCCATCAAATGATGAACGATTGTTTTTTATCTGGGGAATTCCGTCAATTTCGTATATTTTATTTATAGTCTTAAAGTGAGGGCTCCATTTACTTATATACAAATTATTATCTCCTCTTTTATTACGAAGCACTTAAAATAGACAGAAATAATTAACATTTATATAAAAAAGTAGTTCTTTCATTTTCAATTTTATCAAGTCTTCTGTGTTAAGTTATTGCTGCAAACGATTTAATTAATATCAAAATCCGAACATTTTTGCAACCAAAACTCCCTTTCTTCCCCAAAATTGCAAAATTAATAAAAATTAATTGAGTAGCTTGCCTGGGATACACTCTGAGCTAACATTAACTGTGTCACCAACACGCGTAAGAAAGCCTACATCACGTATGACCTCTTTTGAGAAGTGGCTTTGATAAGAAATAAAACTTACCTTCTTCTTGTGTTAACTCACTGTGAAGCGGTCCGAGTGCTTTAAACAATCTTTTTTCGTCAACAAATGGTAGCAATGCAACTCCTTGCCAAGCAAACTTTTTGCCATTAAGATCAATTTTAAAATCTTCTGGATAAAAATCAATTATTGTCGATTCCTGAATATAATAAAGAGTTAAATCATGTAAGTACTTAGAAATTAACTTGATTAAGATTGATAAATCAAATAAATAATAAGATACACTCCATAAAATACTTCTAAGTTTAACGTTAAAAACTATGGGGGAATATCCAAGTTGTCTGCCATTCCGAAATTCTTTGAACAAGTTATATATTCTCAATTGCAGCACATTTTCATTCAGTTTAATCCCCTTATCAATACGGTTTGTTAGGCGAAGATCTACTACCACTAACCTAACCTTACCTTCTAGAATTCAAGTCGCTTGTCATCAGCGTTTTAGGCCAAAATGCAAAGTGAAGTGTTTTATACAGATTTTAGTAAGGTATTTGATTGTGTTAGTCATTCTCTGTTGCTTCACAAATTAAATATTATTGGATTACCACCAAAAGTCTGGTCGTGGCATTCGGAATACTTGTGTGGTCGAAGACAACAAGATGTTATTAAGTAATCTGTATCCAAATCAATTTTTGTTACCTCTGGTGTTCCCCAGGAGAGTCACCCAGGACCATTGCTATTTAATCTCTTTATTAGCGATCTTCTTGCTGTTTTTACTAACTCCCATACGTACACAGAGGTAGTCAAAAGTATTTACACAACGAACTTTATTTTTGCACATTCATCTCAAACACCTTTTTTGTTGTTGTTGCAGTGCAGTAATATGTTATGTTGTTTTAAAGCTTCAATTCTTAAGCGATTGATGTTACTTCGGAAAAATAACGGTTCATAGGACAGAGAACAAAGCAATGAACAGACGCCTATCAGTTGTCAAAAGTATTAACATACGTTTTATTTGCGTCAAAAGTATTCACACACAGCTATATGTTCTTTATTCAAGTTATTAATCAATGGTAACAAAAGATTTTCTTCATAATACTTAAAAATATAAATAATATGCCTTTGGCAGCAATGACATTGAGCATTGTCGTGCTGTAGAATCCAGTCATACGTTGCAAAAACTCTCTTTCCTGATTTGAAAGCATGATCATTAAGTATATGGAAATATCCGTTTTGGTTCAATGTCCCTGCTATCGGAACCAAGTCTCCGAATCCATAGAAAGAAAGGCGAGGTGGTTGGTGTGATGTCAATCACTTTACGGACAACATAGGTATTAAAATCAGCGTCTTTTAGCCTGCGACGCAGTTAAGATTCGCTTATCTGTTTGCCAATTATGTTTATTGAATCTGCGGCGGTTTTAACGGAACTTGCAGCTGGCTTATTTAGTACAACTCCCGGTATGTGCCTGCATTGTCTTTGGTCCAACACAGGTTTTCAGCCTGTTCTTTTAAGATTTTTTAAACTCCTTCTTTTTTTACTAAATTGTACACCGTTTTTCGCGAGGTTTGATACATCATAGCTAATTCGACTGCAGAGGTACCGGTTGTAAACCTAGCAACAATTTCAGCCCAGCGCTCAATGGTTAACTGTTTTGTTTTTGGCATTTGAGTAATTAATTGTAATAGTCAAATGATTAAATTAAATTATTTGAACATTAATTAAGATAACTAGAACCTTCTCTTGTCAGTACAAACCAAATACTAAAGACGAACTTGCCTTGTGTAAATACTTTTGACAACTGATAAACGTCTGTTCATTTGCTTTGTTCTCTGTCCTATGAACCGTTATCATTCTAAGTTGACATCAATCGCTTAAGAGTAGATCAAGCTTTACAACAGTGGTGTCCAAAATTGGAAAAGGCAGCCACGCGTGGTTGACAAGTAAAATTCTGCCGGCGTCGCAGCCGACAGATGTATAGAGAAAGAGAATATGTGTATTCTATAAATATAACGCTCGGCAGCTTGTTCTCTTACTATGCGCGTGTTCGGCTGAATTTGCTCTCACGACTCATGTGTTCGGCTAAAGCGCAAAAGTCAAACGCTCAGTTATTCGCTGAGCTACACGTTAAAAATAATATTAAGTAAAAGTCGCAACAAATTAAGCGATCAGCACCTATCAGATCTCTTACGGTTTAAAGAATACAAAGGAGACATCGATTTGGGTGAGTTATGCAAAAATTAATTCTCAATAAAAATAAAATAATGATAAAAATAAATAAAATAAAAATCCTAAACTTTGTTTTCTTCTTTTCAGCACGCCAATATCGACGATACAATACAAATAAAATATACAAATTTGCTTTATGTTTGAATCGCACGCATTTTATTTTTTAAGTGTAAAGCAGTAAAACGTCTCGTTCCCTTCGTGTTTCTCTGCTTCGCACACAAGCGCAACGCTATCATTGTGTGAGTTTGGACATCACTGCTTTACAACAACATATCATTTTTCTGCACTGCAACAACAATAACAATAACAACAAGTAGAAACGTTGCAGTCGGACGCACCCGACTGCGGTGTACTCGATACCAGTAATGGTGTGTGAATACGGCAGAGGTGTACGCTTCCTCGAAGATTGTCTGGTGCAGATGGGGATGCCTAAAAGCTATCTTCCTTCCAAATTTGGTGACTCTAGCTCAAAGTTAGAAGAATATGGTGGATGGTAGGCTGGGGGAGGTATGGTGGCGGTGCGTGTCATCAAAATTTTAGCTGAAGATCTATTTATGATGTGAATTGCTATCCTCATAGCAAATTTGGTGACTCTAGCTCAAAGTTAGTAGAATATGTTGGTAGGGGGGCTAGGGGCGGTATGGGTGGGGGGCGCCATCCACATTTGTGGGGTGTCTTCATCACCTATCTTGGCACCAAATTTGGCGGCTCTAGCTCAAAAAATGTGGAAAATATAGGCGTTTTTGATTTCAAAATGCATGGGGCTCGGGAACGGGGGGGCGTAGCTCCAAAACATTGATGCTTTTGATGTTTTTTGGGGATCGTTAATAGCTATCTTCCTACCAAATTACTTTATATATATATATATATATTACTTTATATATATATGACTCTAGCTTTAACGCTTTGGAAAATACACGCATTCCCGTTTTTAGTGAAGCATTGGGGCGGTTTGGGGCAGCTTGGGCAGTATGGATTGGCGTGGCATCCAAAGTTTTTATGCCTTTTTTGGGGCTATAATCACCTATTTTGGCACAAAATTTGGTGGCTCTAACTCAAAAAATGTAAAAGATATAAGCATTTCTGTTTTTAAACTCCGGGGGGCTGGGGGCGGAATGGGTAGGTGGGGCTCCAAAACTTTGATGCAGTTTTTGGGGGGTCGTTACCAGTTATCTACATACCAAATTTTTTGACTCTAGCTCATTTACTATGGAAAATACACGCACCACCATTTTTAGCGAAGCGTTGAGGTGGTTGAGGGCGGATAGGGCAGTATAGATGGGCGTGGCATCCAAAGTTTTTATGAATTTGGTTGGATTGGCACCAAATTTGATGGGTCTAGCTCAAAAACTGTAGAAGATATAGGCATTTTTAGTGTTAAACTGCGTGTGGGGGGGGGGGGGGGCTGGGGTTGGAATGGGTGGGCGTGGCTCCGAAATTTTTGATGCAGTTTTTTGGGAATTGTGAATAGCTATTTTCTCCCCAAATTTGGTAGTTCTAGCTGTAGGGGCTTGCGAAATAGCTGGATCTATCGATTTTTCGTTATCGAGTTTATCGGTTTGCCAGCCCCCTAGTTATCGTAGAGCTCCAATCTTGACACTTTAATTTACTATGCCATAGATAAAGAGATTTGCAAAGATTGAAGTTTCTAGTCTCTAATTTGAAGGGTGTGGAAAAAAGTTGCGTTCATACAGACGGACAGACGGGTATAAACGAGTATAAAAATCTGAATGTGCCTAAATAAAGCTCGATGTGTAAATACTTTTGACTACCTCTGTATATTTTCTGATGATGTGAAGCTATGTTATACCGATAATAATGCTTCTCTGTAAAAGTTACTACAGTCGGATTTGGGTGCCGTTTAACTAACTAAATTTAAATTGTTCAAAATGTATATTGAATCTTGTGTGAAGTTAAAGCTGGGTTCTGGGACATAAATTAAATGTTTCAATTAAATCTACGCGTAGTTTTATACCAGCCTTGATCATTGCTCGAGCAACTTTTTAATTTATAAATCATTTCGTGTAATATGTTCTGACAGGCTTTTATTCTCTTGTCTATTTGGAGAACTCAACTCCAGTACTATAAATATCGATCCTTTATTCTTTATCTAATGGTAACCACTTAGCACTAATGTACCTCTGGTCTGATTGTGTTTTTTCTAGGGTTTTCTCAATCCACGCAACAAATGTTGGAATACTAATTTCCTTGTTGAATTTCCCAGAGCTTTTATGTTAACTTTTTAAATTTTTAGCCTTAATTTACTTTCAGATTTATATATTTATACTCGATACCGAAGGTAAAGAGTATATTGGGTTTGTGCAATGTCCGTCATGGTGTCTGTCCGTCTGTCCGTCTGTATGAACGCAACTTTTTTCCACACCCTTAAAGCCACGCCCACTCATTCCGCCTCCAGCCCCCCCGCAGTTTAACACCAAAAATGCCCATATCTTCTACAGTTTTTGAGCTAGAGCCATCAAATTTGGTGCCAAGATAGGTGTTGACGATCCCCAATCAAAATCATATAAACTTTGGATGCCACGCCCAGCTATACTGCCCTATCCGCCCTCAACCACCCCAACGCTTCGCTAAAAACGGTAGTGCGTGTATCTTCGAAAGTGTTTGAGCTAGAGGTAGATAACTGGAAACGACCCCCCAAAAAGTTTTGGGGCCCCACCTACCCATTCCGCCCCCAGCCCCCTCGCAGCTTAAAAACAGAAATGCTTATATCTATTACAGTTTTTAAGCTAGAACCACCAAATTTTGTGCCAAGATAGGTGATTACAACCTCCAAAAAATGCATAAAAACTTTGGATGCCACGCCAATCCATACTGCCCAAGCTGCCCCAAACCGCCCCAATGCTTCACTAAAAACGGGAATGCGTGTATTTTCCAAAGAGTTAAAGCTAGAGTCACCAAATTTGGTAGGAAGATAGCTGTTAACGATCCCCAAAAAACTGCATCAAAAATTTGGAGCCACTTCCCCCCATTCCCTAGCCCCTTGCATTTTGAAATAAAAAGTGCCTATATTTTCCACAGCTTTTGAGCTAGAGCCGCCAAATTTGGTGCCAAGATTGGAAGTGAAGAAACCCAAAAATTTTGGATGGCGCCCCCAGCCCCCCTTCCACCATATTCTACTAACTTTGAGCTAGAGTCACCAAATTTGGTATGAGGATAGCAATTAACATCATAAATAGATCTGCAGCAAAACTTTGGACGCTACGCCCCCCCATACCAGCCCCCAGCCCCCCTTCCACCATATTCTACTAACTTTGAGCTAGAGTCACCTAATTCAGTTTGAGGATAGCTATTGACATCATAAATAGATCTGCAGCAAAACTTTGGACGCCACGCCCCCCATACCAGCACCCAGCCCCCCTTCTACCATATTCTACTAACTTTGAGCTAGAGTCACCAAATTCTGTTTGAGGATAGCAATTGACATCATAAATAGATCTACAGCAAAAGATTGGATGCCACGCCCCCCCTTACCAACCACAGCCCCCCTTCCCACAAATTTTACTATTTTTGAGCTAGAGTCACCAAATTTGGGAGGAAGATAGATTTTTGGCATCCCCATCTGCACCAGACAATCTTTGAGGCAGCGTACACCCCTGCCGTATCCACACACCATTGCAATCAGCTCTCTTTTAATCTGTTTTACTACTGGTATCGAGTATACCGCAGTCGGGTGCGTCCGACTGCAACGTTTCTACTTGTTTTTTTATACATTTAACTGAATTATTTTTACAATATATTAATATCAATTGCTCATGCCGGAGAATAAATAAATAACATTTGAGTTGTGTTTTACTTCAATAAGCTTAATATATCTAAAAACTAATTGTTTTGAGAAAAAAATCTTATAAACGCTTTATTAGTGTTTAGTACTTACAGGTCTAGACATTAACTGTGCCCACGGCTCCGGAACATGTGAACTACTAGCTGCTGGGAAAACACCCATTAGTTGTTCCAAAGGGTTGAACTAAAATCAGTTTAAAACAAAAATTAAAACGAACCGATGTTAATTTTATTAATGCTTTAAAACTTTTTGAGAAGCTGATCATTTTTGTTTTAAGTCTTACCGGTTTGGTTCCTTTTTCAAATGACGTAGACAGTCCTTGTATATTCACAAAATCCGATGCAAACGGCGCATAATGGTAAGGAAAATACCAGTTCCATGAAGCGCAGCCTTGATAGTAATACTTTAGAACCCAGCAGAGCCCTCTGACGTATTGAAGTGCCACAGCATATCGAAATTGAAGATTGACAGAAGATACGTCAAATTTAGATTCGTAATATCTGTTTTTAAACCCCTCTTCCCAAAGTCGCACTTCGTCATTATTTTCTTCCTCAATATCGTCTAAATTTGCATTTGAACTAGAACGTTTGGCGGCCTGTGAATCATTTGAACCCATTCGTACAGAAGATGCTTCTTGCTTATAATTAGTGATTGTTTGGACCTTAGCGCAATTTGGCCCAACTGGTGTTGGACCAAATACGGTTTGGTCAAAAGCCTTGAATTGATTATTTTCTCTTTTCTGCCTTGCCTTATACTGCTGCTCCCTTCTTTGTCTTTCCTTGAATATTTGATCCTCGACGTTTCCCAAGTCTGTCATAATCAATTGAACCCTGTCCAAGTTAACGTCACCGGAATCCGTTAAATATCCTTTGGTCTTATAGACACATTTTTTATATAGCTCAACCAATCGATCAACCGCTCCTTCTCGAATTTCCAAACTTGGTAGATGGGGTAAGAAATCGTTTCCAACAAAAAAACACATAAAAACCCAGTCGTCTAAAGCCCTGTCGAAATCATAGCTAAATGGTAAGTTTGGCATTTCTAAAGTTTTTTTCAAATATTCCCTTAATACACTTAAACGAACGAATATAAATTTAACTTCTGCTCCAATTGGAACATCGGCTGGAGCGTTAGCATTATTTGAGCCAACAGCACTAAGACCAGCACACTTGTCCATTTCATGTCCAAATTGATTACAAACATCACATGGTCGTGGCTTGTTAGGAAGGAACTCCTCACGAATTATAGTAAAGTTGGGCTCGTGAGTCGCCAGCCCAAGCATTATTAAATCAGCGTCAGCTCCACACAGAACATGATGCGTGTTGGGATCATGTTCAGGCTGTGCACGTTGTTTTCGAATATAGTCCATTATTTTGTGCTCTCCTTCTCCGGGTACATTTGCATCGGATAAGATAATTTTAATTCCTTTCCATGCCGGGTTATTATTCAGGCGATCATGTATATAATAGTGTAAGCATTTACTTAATCTATCCATGAAAGGTGTTCCTGGAGTTATACAGTTCGAGTCAAAATGTTCGCCTTTTTCTTTTTCTGCCGGAAGTTTGCAGCCTAAAGAGAAAAAACTTAAAATGTATAGCACGAACGAAACAAAAAGCTTTAAAAAGTTTATATGCAGTTAACAGAATTCAATCAGTACGCATACATCATCGACATTTAAAAAAGCGCCACGTTTTACTTTTTAACAGAATCAATAGGAAACATTTTTTTATACCCGATACCGAATTTAATGACTATATTAGGTTTGTGGAATGTCCGTCATGGTGTCTGTCCGTCTGTGTGTCCGTATGTGCGCATCTTTTTTCCACACCTTTCACGCTAAAGACACGAAACTTTACAAATATCTTAATCTATGGACGGGACAGAAAGTGATACCTGGGCGGCAGGCAGTTCGATAACTACTAGCAACTCCCACAAACGGCATCAAAAGTTTGGATGCCAAGTGGGATACTTCCCCAAGCCCCCTTCCACCACTTTTTTAAACTTTCTGCTAGAGCCAAGTATACCGCAGTCGGTTGCTTCCGTTTCCACTTCTTATAATTCTTTTTAAAAATCGCTGTTTTGGTTATGTTCTCAATAAAAATAATACAGTTAATAAAATGTGAGGTTATTATTTCTTGTCAAAAAGTTAAGAGCACTAGAAGATCCTTGAGGACTGGAAATAGCTAAGAAATTGCACAATTATTGTAATTGTTATTGTCCAGTCTAAAAGAACTTAATTTCAAAGCCAGGAGATATGAGGGAAGTTTTAATTTTTACACCCTAAACCCATAAAATGGGTATAATGTTTTTGTGCAAAAGTATGTAACAGGAAGAAGGAAGCATCTCCGACCCCATAAAGTATATATATTCTTGATCAGCATCAACAACCGAGTCGATGTGGCCATGTCCGTCTGTATCAACGCGTAGATCTCAAAGACTACAAGAGCTAGAGACTTCAGATTTGAATATAAGTTCTACTATACCATAAGCAGAACAAAATTGTTTCAAATTATTGATAACTATTCTGGTTTCTGATATACACGTGGAATCGATTACAAAATAATATCGAATTTTGAAAATTTAAAATGGGGGTTGAAATAATGGGTAACGATAGAACTTGTTTTTCGTCCAAATCGGTTAAGAAACACCGGAGATACTGTAAAGTTAAGTCAGCTTTAATTTTTGTTTAAATTAATCATTATTTGAAGCATACTTTTAGGGCGCAAGGAGTAAAATATTTATTGCAACTGGGTATCTTCTAGTCGGGCTCTCCCGACTAGAGCCTTCTTACTTTTCATATTTACACATATAAAACAAAAACAAAAAAAAAAGTTTGCAAAATTAAATTCCTTCGCATGTACAATTTGCATGAATCACATTGTGCACACAAAAACACGCATACATTAAAAACACTTTTGACGTTTGTGCTCACGAAAAACGGTCTTTGGAAGATATGAGCATGACGAATACGAAAAAACTATCATTGCTTGAGCATTCTCCTCATTGAATAACAGAATTGATTGTGTTTTTCTCTCCCTTTTTTAATTATATCCTTACCTTCGCCGAGTTTTACAGTTGGTATGACGTTTTCTACATTGAGCTGACTTTTCTCCACACTTTAGAGCACCATCTGAACCAAATTAAAACTTTGAATTATCACAAAACGTTAAGTGATTTTGCAAAGTCTAATCTCTTTTTTGTACTTGAATTGAATGGTTGGCTTCGTGCAGTGCGGTAGAGGTGTGTAATGTTTTAGGCGTGTATGCCGGCGTCTGAAGCAAGAAATCTTGTGGAATGAAGTGCTGGTTATTGTTTTACAAAACTTTACTGTAGATTTCTTTGAATCTTGGACAATCGTGGATACATTATCACGTTCCTGACGTTGATTAAATATTTTTGGTCTACCAAAACTAGGTTTAACATGTAAAAGACGGCTGTATGTTTGATATTTTTTATTGACTTTTCTTGTTCTTTTGCGTACAGTTTATGATTGGTTTGGACAGAGTTTAGGTGAATTTGCTGAAAGATGTTTGTCTTCAAGGTGGCATTTACTTTTTTTTTTTTTCTTTGAATTTTAAGGGTGTACTTTATTTTTATTGAGCCACTGATTGATATACATATAGTGTCAAAATCTCCATTTAATAACAAAAAAAATACACGTCAAGATAATGCAAAGAGATGACGAACAAATTGCCAAAGTTATAAACACAAAATTTTTTTGACATCATTTTCCGGCCGTCAACAACTAGCCACGGTACAGCGCACGGCCAGCAATAAAAATATCAAAAATATTTATTACTTTTGCTTTGTTGGTGCGCTTGCAAAGACAATTTATGGAGTTTTACCTATTAGTGCCCGCATATAATTTTCCTATGATTTTCACTCAAGATCAAATCGTCACTTCTACACTAAATTATACAGCTTTTGGTTACTGTGACTGTGCAAGCAGTATCAATATTGATAGTAATTCATAGTGCACCTGACTCCATTGTTTGAGCTGGAACCATTTTTTAATTAATTGTTCACTCGTGCTGGGCCTTTTATATGTACATTTTCTCTGAGATCGAATCGTTAATACATACGGACGTGCGAACAGGACATGAAGTTGTTGACTTGGCTGTCAATGCTGATCAAGAATATATGTACATATGGGTAAGAAAGGGAGGTCATTCGTTGTCTGAATGCGAATGCATTCGCAAACAAACTATATAATATGATTATCCATTCAAAGTAATTTTTAATAAAACATTAGGGTGACGACAGTTAAGCATGGCGGAAGAAACGTTACGGTACGGGGTTTTAAATTGAGGGCAAGATGGCACCTAGCAACACAAAAAGAACCTTGAAGCAAAGCCTGAAGCCTCAAGTGGCTCTTTCACTAGGATAACGATGCGAAGCATCAAGCCCCAATATTATGGGATAACCCCAAACCATTACTCCCCCACCACCGTGCTTAATTGTCTTGTGTTTGTTGGGTTTAACGCTTCTCCAGCTCTTCTCCACACCCGAAGTCGTCCATCTGATCCAAAAATGTTACATTTGGACTCGTCAGAGAATATAATATTACGCCAAAAGTCAGGAGACGCATTTTCAAATTGTTTTGCGAACTCCAATCGTTTTTTTCTGTTGACGGCATTGACAAATGGTTTTCGTCTTGACGTGCGCGACTTATACCCGGCATCCACTATAGCCAATCGAACAGTCTCGGGGTGTACTTGCTTTTGGCTTGATCGAAGAAGCTGTGCACTAATATTATTTGCGCTTATAAATGGATCCGAGGCCACCATTCGCTTAATAGCCAACTCATCACTGCTCGCCAAACTGTTTGGCTTTCCAGATTTTGGCATATTCTCCACCCGTCCTTCGTTTTTGAACCTCCCAATGACGGATTGGATAGTGGAACGACTGCGGCATAAAATCTTAGCAATTTCTGAGTAAGATTTTTGCTGCTTGACGCGCATGTTTAAAATATGCTGGCGTTCCTCAATACTCAAATATTTTCCTGGCATTTCGAAGCAAGATCTGCCCAGTTTTAGTCTAATGCACACAAAAATCTCTATAATATGCCACGAACAGTTGTCTAGACTCTAGACAAGCCTCAGCATACATTCAAAAACAACCGTTGTCATTTTCGCATTTGGTATGGAGCTAAAGTCTGAGCCCAGTACGGTGTACGAAGACTTTATTGGAGCCAAAAACGTGCCGAAGGTAAAGAGTATATTGGGTTTGTGCAATGTCCGTCATGGTGTCTGTCCGTCTGTCCGTCTGTATGAACGCAACTTTTTTCCACACCCTTAAAGCTAGAGACTTGAAACTTTGCAAATCGCTTTATCTATGGCATAGTAAATTAAAGTGTTCAGATTGGAGTTCTACGATAACTAGGGGGCTGGCAAATCGATAACGCAAAATCGATAAATGCAGCTATTTCGCAAGCCCTTACAGCTAGAACTACCAAATTTGGGGAGAAAATAGCTACTACCAACCTCCAAAAAACTGCATCAAAAATTTTGGAGCCACGCCCACTCATTCCGCCTCCAGCCCCCCCGCAGTTTAACACCAAAAATGCCCATATCTTCTACAGTTTTTGAGCTAGAGCCATCAAATTTGGTGCCAAGATAGGTGTTGACGATCCCCAATCAAAATCATATAAACTTTGGATGCCACGCCCAGCTATACTGCCCTATCCGCACTCAACCACCCCAACGCTTCGCTAAAAACGGTAGTGCGTGTATCTTTGAAAGTGTTTGAGCTAGAGTCTCAAAATTTGGTAGGTAGATAACTGGAAACGACCCCCCAAAAACTGCATCAAAGTTTTGGGGCCCCACCTACCCATTCCGCCCCCAGCCCCCTCGCAGCTTAAAAACAGAAATGCTTATATCTATTACAGTTTTTAAGCTAGAACCACCAAATTTTGTGCCAAGATAGGTGATTACAACCTCCAAAAAATGCATAAAAACTTTGGATGCCACGCCAATCCATACTGCCCAAGCTGCCCCAAACCGCCCCAATGCTTCACTAAAAACGGGAATGCGTGTATTTTCCAAAGAGTTAAAGCTAGAGTCACCAAATTTGGTAGGAAGATAGCTGTTAACGATCCCCAAAAAACTGCATCAAAAATTTGGAGCCACTTCCCCCCATTCCCTAGCCCCTTGCATTTTGAAATAAAAAGTGCCTATATTTTCCACAGCTTTTGAGCTAGAGCCGCCAAATTTGGTGCCAAGATTGGAAGTGAAGAAACCCAAAAATTTTGGATGGCGCCCCCAGCCCGCCTTCCACCATATTCTACTAACTTTGAGCTAGAGTCACCAAATTTGGTATGAGGATAGCAATTAACATCATAAATAGATCTGCAGCAAAACTTTGGACGCTACGCCCCCCATACCAGCCCCCAGCCCCCCTTCCACAATATTCTACTAACTTTGAGCTAGAGTCACCAAATTCTGTATGAGGATAGCA
The DNA here is from genome assembly GCA_035044585.1 of Scaptomyza polygonia. Classification (NCBI taxonomy): domain Eukaryota; kingdom Metazoa; phylum Arthropoda; class Insecta; order Diptera; family Drosophilidae; genus Scaptomyza; species Scaptomyza polygonia. The sequence continues at coordinate 35,249 of JAWNNU010001034.1, forward strand.
ATTAACATCACAATCAGATTTGCAGCAAAACTTTGGACGCCACGCCCCCCCATACCAGCCCCCAGCACCTAGCCCCCCTTCTACCATATTCTACTAACTTTGAGCTAGAGTCACCAAATTCTGTTTGAGGTAAGCAATTGACATCATAAATAGATCTACAGCAAAAGATTGGATGCCACGCCCCCCCTTACCAACCACAGCCCCCTTCCCACAAATTTTATTATTTTTGAGCTAGAGTCACCAAATTTGGGAGGATGATAGATTTTTGGCATCCCCATCTGCACCAGACAATCTTTGAGGCAGCCTACACCCCTGCCGTATCCACACACCATTGCAATCAGCTCTCTTTTAATCTGTTTTACTACTGGTATCGAGTATACCGCAGTCGGGTGCGTCCGACTGCAACGTTTCTACTTGTTTATTTTTAACTTTTTTGTTATTAGACATATTGGACTACTATTTTTTGATTTATACATTTAAATAATAAATAAAAAAACTGCATGAAAACTTTTTTTATATGCCATTCAGAAGTATGTTTTTTTCGATGTCAAAGAAAAACATAGTTGCTGTACGAAGACATTACTGGTACACTGTACGCCTCACGTATGGTGTGTATTTTTGACGTTGAATTAAAATGTTTAAAAAGGTATAAATAAAATTTAATTTTTCATAAAAGATAGTAAATTTCATAAGCTTTTTTTTTTTTTGGTATTTCCTTACTTAAAAAAATTGATTTATTTTCAAACAGAACACGTAAGGCTCTAGTCGGAAGAGCCCGTCTAGAAGATACCTTAAACCCAGTTGCAATTAATAATGAAAAGTTAAAGTATGCTTCAAAAAATGATTAATTTAAACAAAACTAAAAACTGACTTAACTTTACAGTATCTCCGGTGTTTCTTAACCGATTTGGAAATTTTGAGAAAAGCCCTATTGTTACCCAATATTTCAACCCCCACTTTTACAAATTCGATATTTTTTGTAATCGATTCCATAAATATATTGGAAACCATAATAGTTATCGATAATTTGAAACAAACTTGTTCTGCTTATGGTATAGGAGAACTTATATTCAAAACCTGAAATCTTTAGCTCTTGTAGTTTCTGAGTTATACGCGTTCGAACAGACGGACATGGCCACATCGACTCGGCTGTTGATGCTGATCAAGAATAAATGTATATACATTATGGGGTCGGAGATGCTTCCTTCTGGCTGTTACATACTTATGCACAAAACCATTATACCCTTTTTACCCATTTTATGGGTTCAGGGTATAAAAAGTAAGCGTACAGAACAATCTTTTTATACCCTGAACCCATAAAATGGGTAAATCAGGGTATAATGGTTTTGTGCAAAAGTATGTAACAGGCAGAAGGAATCATTTCCGACCCCATAAAGTATATATATTCTTGATCAGTATCAATAGCCGAGTCGATATGGCCATGTCCGTCTGTCTGTCTGTATGAACGCGTAGATCTCAGAGACTACAAGAGCTAGAGACTTCAGATTTTGAATATAAGTTCTCCTATATCATAAGCAGAACAAGTTTGCTTCAAACTATCGATAACTACTCTGGTTTTCGATATACACATGGAATCGATAACAAAAAATATCGAATTTGAAAAATGTAAAAATGGGGGTTGGTGTAATGGGTAACGATAGAACTTTTCTCAAAATTTCCAAATCGGTTAAGAAACACCAGATATATTGTAAAGTTAAGTCAGTTATGAGTTTTGTTTAAAGTGATCAATATTTGAAGCATACTTTTAGGACGCAACGACTGCAACTTGGTTCAGGGTATCTTCTGGTCGGGCTATCCCGACTAGAGCCTTCTTACTTGTTTTTTTTAATTTTTCCGCAAATATACACAATAATTGTGTACGCATATATTTCTGACATGTGTAGATGATTTTATTTAGCTTTTAAACTTGTTTAATCAGACACAAGAGGGTCGTACGTAGGCTTTTGTGCGTTCTAGTTAATATGAACAAGACACTTACTTTTTTTTGGTTCGGACAGACGAGACGATTGCGATACACTTGCAAAACTTACCTTTTGCTAAAAGTTCGCTGCGAATGCGCTCAACTTCTAGTCTTTTTTCTATTGTTTCTTTAGCAGCTCGAAATCTTCTGGATCTCTGTTGATTCATTTTTGCTCTGGGAGCAACTCCATCTATGGCCATATACAATAGTTTTCTAGGGCGAACAATACCAAAAAGTCGGTCAATGCATTCAAATATAGCGACCATCATTTCCTCTTCATTTTTGGGTGCCGGTTTGTCTTCAGGGTGAGTGCATGGGTGTATAATGCCGTTCATGTCAAGATAAAGGTTGTCAAACTCGACGCCATTCGGATTGGGCAACGTGGAATCCTCGTAAATTGCCTTCCCAGTTTCTGAATCTACTTGCTGTATTTTCTGGTTATTGGAAATCATATTTATTGCATATAACATTTTTACCTTATTTTCATTACATTCTATTATAACACATGGATACTTCTTGCTTAGCCATCGAAAAAAAGCCGGTACTCCCATTTCGAGTCGAGTTAAAATTTAGAATGACTCGTTTTTAACAAATGTATGTATAAACACACAAACATACATTAAATAAAACCTGCGACACAAACTGCAAATTAAATGAAACATATCGAATACTTGGTGTTGTGGCACACTTACGGTGGTAATTTTTACTATCGATAGATCGCGTCATATCAACAGTCTAAAATACAGAGATCCATCGTTTTCCTCTTTGTGTCAAGATAGCAACGGTTCGCAATCAACGATTTTCGGAACTGTGCCCTGAGACCACTAATGAACGTAAACGCTTTTATGTTTTTTAGAACGAAACCTAATAAACTTGTAATACGAGAATTATTATTTGTTTGTATGCAATATTTTGTCAATTTCAGCTTTAAATATGCATACTAATGCAGGAATAGTCAGCAATAATTTTAATCTTTTAGGCAGCCTTTTTTTGGCGTTGTTGCATTGTTTCCATCTATCAATAATTAATAATTAATTATGAGTTATCAAATCAAAATTCCTCTGAGACTTTATTTTTTTTAAACTAATACATTTGGTTTTTTATTCCGGATTTAAAAATCTTTTTCAGCACTTATAGTTTTTGAGGACGAGCAGGCAATATTGAAAACTATTGCCATTCCTTTTCTTAAAATAATTTTTATACATTTTTATTAATAGCTTAAAAACTTTGCCGAGCACAATAACTGCACCAGATTTTAGTAAGGTTTTACCAAATAATAGCAGTATTTTAAAAATACTGAATGCAGTTTTCACCGAATAAATGCAGTTTTCATTACATATTGAATTCAGTTCTTTTGTAATCGCAGTTTTCATGTATGTTGAACGAAGTTTTCATTGAATGAATATTACTGTAAGAAAAATCAAATTAATGCAAGAAAACACTTACTAGATTTTTACATTCATTCTAACTAAATTCTGAAAATATTAAACATTTTATTGGTATTTACATATTAAGATAATGACAAACCAGTGAAAACGTTGCAGTCAAACGCTACGGAATACTCTGATATTTCGAGTTCACTGGCGCCAAACATGTTTGGGGGACATTACCAGCTATATGGCCACAATATTTGTGACTCCAGCTCAAAAACGGCGAAGGACAAAGGCGACAAAAGGTAGGCGTTGCAAAGAAACATTTGTTGCCATTTTTTTATGGACGAAAGACTCAATATTCTTACCAAAGTCTGATGATCTAGCTGTAAGGATGTCAATATGTGGCTTAATCGGTTTTAAATCAAAGCCCCCAATGTTGAAAGCAACATAATCTTGACACTTTATCTGTTCCGCCAATACACAAAGATATTTGCTAAGACCCCTTTTACACGATGAACTTTTGTCATGAAGCATTTTTTCATTCTACTGCAGAACCAAAAAGTTCACCGTGTTAAAGGGGTATTAGTTTCAAATATCTAGCTTAAAGGCCCAGTTACCCGAACTTGACTTGAGTTGAATTAGAACTCAGAAAACAGCTGATCTGTTCAACTAAAGGTAAAACATTGTTTGCTGGTTACCCTCAACTTGAATTGAATTTTAATTGTGAACGTGAATTGGTACATAAAAACCAAGCGAGTGCTCAAACGTGTACTTGAACATGAACATGAAATTGAACCGAATACCAAGAACATTATCATTATCGAACAGCTGTTTGTCATTGTTTTGATATTTATTAATAGACAAGCAGACTTTATTTATTGCCTATCATTAATAATATTTGCTTGCTTTACTGTAGAAAAAATATTTTCCTGCACCAACCAAAAAGGTTTATGCTCGCACATTTTAAATCGTTATTGGAACGTAACTTGAACTGGAACTAAAAATTCTGTTTTCTGCCGGTTGTCAATTCAATTCAAGTTAATGGTAACCAGCAACAAGTGTTTTACGTTTAGCTGAACAGATCAGCTGTTTTCCAAGTTTTAATTCAAGTCATGTTCGGGTAACTGTGGCTTTAAGGGGTGTAAAGAAAATTTGTGTTTATGACGCACTGACGCTACGAAGGCATGCCTATCAGTGTATAAAAGGGAACTTAAAGATATTTGTTATTGTTTATGTATATTTAATTTTATTACAATCGATTTAAAGGATTTACAGGAATTTATATAAATACAAAAAATAATAAATTAGAACATAAGTATCGTTTGTGTTCGCAAATATGTGTATTTCAGCCTACAGCTTAAAAACAAGAAGTTTGTATATTCGGAATGTTAAAGCATTCCTTTTGTTTAATGTAAATGCATATATATTGTAAAACTTCCAGGCTCAAATATAAATAAATATAGATATTATGATTCGAAATGAGGACACGAACTGCCACGATATCGAATTTTGAATGTAGCACCATAGTGTATTAACAGGTGGTTTCTGGCATTGGTTTCGGCTTTTCATTGCTATTATATACTTTTGTTTTTCCAAGAACTGTGGAAAATTTAGGTTTGTGTTTTAAGGACTGTAAAGTGTTCTTAAGTTTCAACATCGAATTATAACCTGTTTTTCCCAATGTATGTAAATTATTTGTTGACGCGGGAAATTCGTTAATTTGAGAGCCCTGCAGAAATCTTTCATTATCATGACCATCAATATTTACACTGAAATCGTTTATTGAAAATTGATCAACGTTTTTTTGACTCATATGGTCAGATAGACTACGAATGTTAAGCTGAAGCTCATTTCTCGGCTGATTTGATACTGAAGAAAAGCTATGTCTGTTCTGTAATTTGTTAGTATGGTTCCAATTTAAATTTGTAGTGCTTTTGGACTGGTCTTGACTTGCAACAACATTTGGTGGAACGAAAAGCGTATTGCTATTGTCGTTGTCATTGAATGAGTCTTTAAATGGATTTGAGTATTGTTTACCCCGAGCCGGTGAAAAGCTAGCAGATCTAGTTGGCAAATTCTTTATTGGTGAATTGTTTATTGTACAGCTATTTTTTGAAAAATTTATAAAATTTGGTGAGTTAGGCGCCGAAACTAATGACTCTTTACTAACGTATTTGTGCATATTTGGTTTCAAATGAAATTCATTTTTTGTACACTCAGGTAATAGAGCATAGTGTGCTCCTCTTTTAATGCACCGTGTTGACACAGGAGAATCAATTGGGCGTTTAATCCACGGATCAGCAAAACTATCGCCAGCCTTGCTGGAACAATTAAATTGTACATCATTTTTCTTTAACCATGGATTCATAGATGAAACATTAAGGAAGGAATCTGTGCTTCGATTGTTGTAACTGTGTGCACCGTTCGACTGTTTGCTGCCCATTATGTTTGGCGAATTTTGTTCCGATTTACTTGTTTTAAATGTATACTTATTATGATTGTCTTGAACTTTAAACGAACGTGTCAGTTGCGGCTGTGTGTTTACATCTAATGCAATTGGAATAATTATTTTAAAATTGAAATCACTCGATAACTTTTTTTTTGAGGGTATAGGAATAACCTGATGCATATTTGCTTTCTGAATAGAAGTGTTTTCGGGCGCTGACTCTGTTAAGGTGGCTTCCTCTTTTTTAATAATAGTTTTATCGCCATTGGGTGATTTGATACAACTACATTTTATAATTGAGTGATTGGTTGTCAAACTTTCATTCTCACTGAAATCGTTTATTTTTTCAGTCAATTGTTTAGCACTGAATAATTTGTAAGCAGACTTTTTTTGAACTATTTTATTGTTTATATACCGACCAGAAAGTTTGTTTTGCATAACGCTGCAATAAGCATCTGGATGAATAGGTGAATGAGGAGATTGTATAGGAAGTGTGGGAGCAGGATTATTTATTTGTTTTAATGAAGCCACAGCCATCTCATCTGCTTTTCTATTGTTGTGTTGACAGATATTTTCGGGTTCGCTGCTGTTATTTGATAGTTGCGAAGAACAATTTGTTTGGACCGACGATGTTAGGCCCACCATTTTTTGCTAGAGAAATTTTTCTGCAAGATCTTTAATTGATGTCGAACTGGATGCTGAAAGTGTAATATAATTAGCACAGGTATTTTTAGTTATCATTATAAATATAATAGTATGTAACTGCATATTTATTTTGTCAAATGATTTTTCAAACTGACTAATAAAATCTATTTCTGAGTTAAGATAAAGTTAAACGTTTATAAAAACATAATTATATTATTACAGGCAAAATAATTTGTTCATGCCACACAGTGTGAACAACCAAAACCTCTATAATATGAACTTTTCTTAAGGAAAACGGAACAAAAAAGTTAAAATCTCTATTAAATTCTTTTTCAAAAAGGTGCAACTTATTTCATTTGCAGAAAATTCTACAAAAACACATACACGTAAAAAAGTTATTTTAACACATTTTAATGGCAATGGATTTTTTTATACTCGATACCGAAGGTAAATAGTATATCGGGTTTGTGCAATGTCCGTCATGGTGTCTGTCCGCCTGCCCCAACGTTTCGCTAAAAACGGAAGTGCGTGTATCTTTCATAGTGTTTGAGCTAGAGTCACCAAATTTGGTAAGAAGATAACTGGTTTGGGCTCCAAAAAAACTGGATCAAAGTTTTAGAGTCCCACCCACCCATTCCACCCCCCCCGCGGTTTAAAAACAGAAATGCCTATATATTCTACAGTTTATTAGCTAGAGCCACCAAATTTAGTGCCAAGATACGTGGTGACAACGCCCAAAAAATGCATAAAAGCTTTGGATGCCACGCCAATCCTTACTGCCCTCCGCCCCAACACTTCGCTAAAAACGGGAATGCGTGTTTCTTTCATAGGGTTTAAGCTAGAGTCACCAAATTTGGAAGGAAGATAACTGTTAATGACCCTCAAAAAACTGAATCAAAGTTTTGGAGCTACGCCCCCCGTTCCAAGCCCCCTGCATTTAAAAATCAAAAACGCCCATATTTTCCACAGCTTTTGAGCTAGAGCCACCAAATTTGGTGCGAAGATTGTTGATGAAAAATCCCAAAAAATTTGGATGCCGCCCCCCACCCATACCGCTCCCAGCCCCCCTTCTATCTTATTTTACAAACTTTGAGCTAGTCACGAAATTTGGTATGAGGATAGCAATTGACATGATAGTTAGATCTTCAGCAAAAATTTGGATGCCAAGCCGCCATAGCGCCACCAGCCCCCGTTTCCCTACCTTTAACCAACTTTGAGCTATAGTCTCAAATTTGAAAGGAAGATAGCTTTTTGGCATCCCCATCTGCACCAAACAATCTTTGAGGCTGCGTACACCCCTGCCGTTTCCGCACCCCATTGCAATCAGGTCTCTTTTTATCGGTTTTATTACTAGTATCGAGTATACCGCAGTCGGTTGCGTCCGACAGCAACGTTTCTACTTGTTTTTATTTATTTTTTAACCTTGAAATCGAACATTTGGAGTATTAAAATATTCGAAAAACACTGTGGGACATTTTAAAACAATTATTTTCATTATATATGGTATTTGTGGTACTAACCATCGTTATCATGATGCTTTTTGTTTTTGTTGTAAGCTTCAAGCTCTGTTGCTGTTGTAGACTGAGGTTTTTGAGAGATTTTCAAGCTGGCTGACATAGGATTTGAACCACTAGCTCCTTCAGAAATATTATTATAAATACCCCCCTCTGCATTGATCTTTAATTGTCATTTGATCAGTTCAACGGATAAAAATTTTCTTAGCCGCTCATAGTATTGGGGATGAAGTTCCACGTCATTATGACCAGCTCCCTGAAAGTATTACCAAAATGTTTTAAATTATATATGAAAAAAAACAGCAATGTACTATATGTAAATGTATTTATAAAAATCTGTGTTCTAATTGAATGACTGACTGACTGAATTAGTAGTGATGGTATATGGACCATTGATACCAGAAGGGTTTGGTTTGCTAAAATCAACCAGCTAGTGCGCAATTTCGAGGTAAAAGGTTATAGCACATTTCGGGTTTCGCACACTAAAAGAAAAAAGTGCCCCTTAGTTTGAACTTAAAAATAAAAGAACTAACTGAAATCAATGGTTTAAAGATCTTTTTGTGTTATTTATTGTCTTATATATTTCAGTTATATTTTTAACGCCAGAGACTTTAAATTTCTTTTGTTAATCAGCAAAGCTTGCTTAAATAAATTGACGAAGTTAGTTTTTATTTGCTTTATACGGTTTAAGAAATAACTTGCAAGCGTTATAATGCTGACGGAATAGCTTACAAGCCTATCAATCCTGTTACCGACTGTTAAAATACTGATCATTATCCTAATCTAAGTCGAATTATATCTTAAAAACAACGATCGCCAACAATTTCACCTACTTAAGATAAAATGAAAAGACTGAAATTATGTCCACAAAGCGAAGCTTAGAACTAAAAGAAATAATTTTGAATGAGCGTTCATATTTTTACAATAAATTTCCTTCTGTGATTCAACAAACTTAAATGATCTTCAAAATAATAAAGGTATATGTAAAGAAATATTTTGCACAAAGTTACCTCAACCCAAAATGGTTCCACAGTCTTAGGACATCGCTCGTATATACCAATTCCATGAGAAAAGTCAATAACCTCGTCATCCGTGCCGTGAATAACCAAAACTGGCGATTTTACTTTAGCTACTTTGTCAATACTATTTTTTTTTTTAAAGTGTTAGAAACATATTTTAAGTTTGGATGGTAATAAATGAATTTACCTTGGAAAGGCATCAAAAAACCAGGTTCTTTTTGTATTTCTGAAAACCACTCTTAGGCCGGACATTAACGGTGAATGAAGTATTACTGCACCAACTTCGTGACGAGATGCGAGGTCAACAGTTGGAACAGTTCCTATACTTTGGCCATATAAAATTATGGTTTCTGGACTTATATTTAACCTTAAATAAAAACTTTTGATGGAACAACTAAGATTTGAGTTTAAATTTATTACCTAGTCCGCATAGCTTGCCAAGCAGCTTCGATATCTGCGTACAGGTTCTTTTCGGATGGTTTGCCACCACTCATACCATATCCCGAATAATCGTATCCAAATATATTGCAGTTGATTTGTGACCCCAAAGTCAAATAAAAACTACTCATCTGACCCAAATCCACTGCATTTCCATGAGAAAAAAGCAGAGTGTACTTTGCATTTTTGCTGCATCGGACATATGTACATGTTATTAAATTGCCACGCGATGTACGGGTGAAAAAAGCCTCAATTTTGGATTTTTCACGTTCAGAGTATTGCCATTCAGCACGATCGTAAAGCTGTAAGTTGTATTTGATATTTGTGTCGTCCGCTGGAGTTAATTTGTAAGTTGGCTCGGGAGGCTGAAAAGCGAGTTTAGCTGCTATTGGCCCTGGGCAGGGAGGGCAGCAAAACATGCAGCACAATTCACTTAAACTAAACATATTCTTTGTAATATCAACACACGGGAATGTTAATTTCTGTTTAATTGTGCACCTCGGTTTTCAAAAACTGAAACTAAGCTGAATGTTAATGCTACTGGCAGATTAATAGTTGACTTATTTCTGCAATATTATTACAAAACGGACATAATTAACTTTTTCAATGTGATTTCCTCAAGAAACATAATGTTAGCGTAATGTATTGTTCTCACAACATTTACAATGTGTAATGGCCGCACATTTAAGATACATATACTAAGTGCAAGATGCGACGCCCCCGTTTCTAGTCGTTTTATAAAAATTTGTAAGCAATCGATATATTTTAGAAACAATATCGAAAACCTTTTGCTTATCAAATATACTGATTTTCGAAACAATTGAATAGAACGAGTTAAGGCCCTGTTACCCGAACTTGAACTGAATTGAATGTATATTAAACGTGAGCGTGAATTGTTACATGAAAACCAAGCGATTACCCAAACGTGAACTTAGCTTGAACCTAAAAACGAAAATGAACTTGAAATTGAACCGATTACCCTGAACGTTAAATTATCGAATAGCTGGTTGTCATTGTTTTTATTTTTATTAATAGACAAGCAGCCTTTATTTATCGCCAGATCATTAATAATATTTGCTTGCTTTACTGTAGAAAATATATTTTTCCTGCACCATCCAAATAAGTTTATGCTCGCACATTTTAAATCGTAATTGGAACGTAAATTGAACATTTTTAGGTTTCGGTTTCGGTAGCTGGCTGACTTTGCGTCGGTTGCCACCTACAACTGAAGCTGAAACCGAACGGAGTATATGGAAAACATAAAGAAATGACCAGCGTTAAGTTGGCTGCGTTTTTAGAAAACAGCTGATCTTCGGTTGGCAGCAACCGATAAAGTCAAAAGTAGTTGTTTCGTTTTCGGCTACAAATGTACTGAATTCGGGTTAGGTTGCAAGCAACGGAAAAATTACGATATTCGTTTTCAGTTTCGGTTGCTAATGTACTGAATTCAGTTTCGGTTTCCGTTGTATGTGACAACAGGCCTTTAAGAGTGCAATTTGAGGTAAAATTCGATCACTTTAGCCGCGTTCATTATGGTAATTTTCATATCTCGCAAATAACTGTTGACTCTTTTTCGTTGTCTGCAAATAAGTGTCTTTATCTCACACAAGAAAAAACACTCAGACTGATTTTGTCGCGTCTGACTTAGCTCGCTCGCGCTCTGAGCAAGACATTTATTTCTGTTTTCTTTTCGCTCAAGTGAAACACTGATCGTATATTGGGTTTGTGCAATGTCCGTCATGGTGTCTGTCCGTCCGTCCGTCCGTATGTTCGCAACTTTTTTCCACACCCTTCAAGTTAGAGACTTCAAACTTTGCAAATCTCTTTATTTATGGCATAGTAAATTAAATTGTCAAGATTGGAGTTCTACGATAACTAGGGGGCTGGCAAATCGATAAACTCGATAACGCAAAATCGATAAGTCCAGCTATTTCGCAATCCCTTACAGCTAGAACTTCCAAATTTGGGGAGAAGATAGCTACTAACAACCTCCAAAAAGACCCCAGCCCCCCGCAGTTTAACACTAAAAATGCCCATATCTTCTACAGTGTTTGAGCTTGAGCCACAAAATTTTGTAGGTAGATAACTGGTAACGACCCTCCAAAAACTGCATCACTGTTTTGGAGCCTCACCCACCCATTCCGCCTCAGCCACCCGCAGTTTAAAAACATAAATGCTTATATCTTTTACAGTTTATTAGCTAGAGCCACCAAATTTAATGCCAAGATAGGTGATGACGAGTTACAACCAAATTCATAAAAACTTTGGATGCCACGCCAATCCATACTGCCCAAGCTGCCCCAAACCGTCCCAATGCTTCACTAAAAACGGGAATGCATGTATTTTCGAAAGTGTTAAAGCTAGTGTCACCAAATTTGGTAGGAAGATAGCTGTTAACGATCCCCAAAAACTGCATCAAAGTTTTGAAGCCACGCCCTAACTTTGAGCTAGAGTCTCAAAATTTGGTATGAGGATAGCAATTGACATGATACATAGATATTCAGCAAAAACTTTGATGCCACGCTTCCATACCGCCCCCAGCCACTACCTTTAACAAACTTGGAGCTAAAGTCACTAAATTTGGAAGGAAGATAGCTTTTTGGCATCCCCATCTGAACCAGACAGTCTTTGAGGCAGCGTACTCCCCTGCCGTATCCGCACCCCATTGCAATCAGGTCTCTTTTAATCTGTTTTTTTACTGGTATCGAGTATACCGCAGTCGGGTGCGTCCGACTGCAACGATTCTACTTGTTTTTGTTTGCATTATACATATTTATTGCGTTTTAAATTCAGTGTGTGCGGAGTATTATATTTATTGCGAAATGGGAAGAGTCGAAAATAAACAAGTTCATAATTTTTTTCGATTTGTTGTCGAAGAAAATAAATCTATATGTAATGTTTGCGGTTTTAAAATGTCTGGGACATATTATACCATGTTCTGATATACCAGTTAATCACGCGATTAGCGTCGTCGACGTGATTTAAGCGCTAATCATCTTGTAAACGCGCGTTTAACTCATTCAAGAACTGTCAAACGTAATCACTTCACTGACGTGTTTAACTTTTAATCATGATGATTATTGGAGTGCAACCCTGTGTTTGTTTAACAAGAACCACAGATGGCGCTGTTTTAGCATATTTCAAAGCTGATTGCTATGAAAAAACTTAAATTTGCTAGAAGTAACCATATGCGAACAGCTGTTATCTGTCACAAAAAGAACAAAGAAGTAATGGCAGCAAAAAAAAAAGAGTTAATTGGTGCGATGGGGCAGAAATTTGCCTCATAGAGATATGGCAGAGCAGATTGCAACATCTGCGATCTGCCAGAAAAAAATCGCACAAATCCCTCACATAGGCTGCACGCAACTCGAGGTGCATTTTATATTGCATTTACGCAATACTTATGTGTGCTCTTGATGTTTTGAGCAGATCCTCCATTATTTTTGCCATATCAAAAAATCTTATCATATAAAATATAATTTGAATAACATTTGGCGCCATCTTTATTCACTTTTCTTTAATTTAGATTTTTTCTGCTGTTTGCTATTCAGTTTGCTTGATTTATAAATGTAAACAAACAGCTGTCAAACTTAATCTTGTGCGAAACAGCTGTTTGATGTGTGAACGCATAAGTTTATCGCAAGTAGATTATCGTACTGACGAGATTAACTTTTCATAGTGTGAACATGTAATGTTTGCGGTTTTAAAATGTCTGGGACATATTTAACAAATTTAAGACGGCATTTGACATTAAAACATGCTGACATTTTTAATGAGTGGAGCAAGAGCGGGGACTCCCAAGTACAACAAAGTGTAAAAAAAAAGGAAAATATCATACCACACGAGTGAAGAATCCATTGTTTCTTCAATTATTAAAATAGTGACTACGGATGGAAAGCCACTTCTTTTTCTGGACAGTGAAAGCTTTAAGGATATAATGGATCCAATTTATAGTTTAAATGGCATGAACCCAATAACCTCGCGCAATGTAATAAATTTTGTAAAAGTCAAAGAGCAGTCAATTAAAGAAAACATAAAGGCATAGAATGGATAAATCTATTTTAGGTGTAAATTTGCAATTAATCGATGCAAGCCTTTATACAACTGAGATCGTTGTAAAAACGTTGGGCATGATCCAACTCGCGGATTCCCACACAGGTGTATACATTAAGCAGAACACTTCAGAAATTTTAAAGCATTATGAAATAAAAGTGGAACAAATTTTCAGGTAAAACTTGAATTACAGAAAATATATGTATGTTTTAAAATAAATTTACATTTATGCATACAGCATAACATTTGACAACGGAAGAAAAATGATAAAAGCAGTTCAAGTTTTAAACGATGCTAAAGAGGAATCTCTTTTTAACGATGATACGCAAGGTGAAACTGTTATGGGTGAACTAGACACCATTGATTTGGCCAATATTCACCTAGTGAGATGTGCAGCACACACGTTGCAATTGTGTGTAATTGATGTAAATAAGGTGAACAAGATTAACGATAATATTTGTTCTCGTGCAAAATGCTGCGCACAGAAACTAATAGGTAAGTAATGTTTAGTTGTTTCATAAATATATATAAATACATCTTTGTATATATGCTATCTGTACAGATGTTTATCAATCGAACACAAATAAAAACATACCATCGCTTGAAGTCATAACAAGATGGAATTCAACTTATTTGATGATGACAAAATTGGTTGATTTAAAGGAGTTTTTGACTACCCAGTCTTATTTTTATGTTGATGCTGATTGGGACTGGGTGTAGTCGTATATTGACGCCTTTAAGGAAACATATGAAGCTACTCTAAAGTTACAAGATAAAAATCTAGTTTTAAGTGAGTTTTTATTATTTGGATGAAACTTAAATTAGCATGCGATAATAGTCAAAATTTCAAAAAAAAGAAACTATTGGCCCAGATTAAGATAAGAGTGATAAAGCTTTTAGAAAATGAAGCATTGTTAGCTGCGATTTTCATGGACCCAAGAGTTAATTGCATATTGAGTAATGATCAAAAACGGCTAAGCTAAATTTAAAAAAAAATGCATATAGGTTATTCGAGTTAAAGAATGTAAGTTGCAGAATGGTTAAAATTGTTGTCCTGTGTCTTTTATGTTTGATGTTAGTAGTTACTTATATTAACAGTTAAAATTGTCTTTGTGAAAAACTAATACAAAACTAAAATCAAAGAAAGATGTTAAAATTATTATCGCTCTATTATTACAGGCAGCCCATAATGTTCCAGAGCTTCAAGCTCCTGCTTCTGAAGATATGGACTTATCGTTATCTTCAACTTTTTCGATTGTATCCTCCTTGCATCCAGCTAAGGCGAGTGACGGCCGTGCCGGTCAGGAAGTATGCGAACTTGCTGACGCGGTCAAAATGATCAGCCTCGAAGAGGATACAGATGATGAGGCTGATCTCACAGTGGTGGAGGTGAAAACGGAAGATGTCTCTGACACTACTCCAGATCAACCACCACCACTGTAAAGCGGCTGCAGCCGCTCTTCTCCTCCGCATAAGCCAATGCGGAGCAGACATTGTCCTTATTCAGGAACCTTGGGTCTGTGGTGGCAAGGTTTCTGGACTGGAGACTAAGGACTACAAGCTACTTGTAGCCCGAAACGAAGGTAAAGTCCGCACTTGCATTCTAGCAAGAAAACACCTAGAGATTTTTCTGCTTCCTAATTTCAGCGATGGTGACAACATGGCTGTATGGCTTTGAGCTGAAGTCTGGACAGGTCAGATTTAGCTCTACCTACATGGCCCACGACCATCAGGGGCCCCTACCACAGCAACCACTACGGGCGTTAATTGCTGACTGCGAATTAACTCACACCGGGCTCGTAATATGCTGCGACGCCAACGCTCACCACCATCAGTGGGGCAGCTCGGATATAAATGAACGGGGTGAGTCACTCTTTAATTATATTCTAACAACAAACTTAAACATTTGTAATATAGGTAACGACCCTACCTTTATTATAAAGAATATAGCCACAACCTCCCTCTATAACCGACTAACAAAATGGAGGGTACTAGTAGAGCACTCCTTCTCCGACCATAGGTATATTGACATAGAGTTCTGTCTTGATATACAAAGACCCAAATGGTGCAGAAACGTTAAACATACAAACTGGACCAAATTCAAAGAATGCCTCGAAAGGCTAATCCCAGAGCTCCCAACAGCGAGGCATGCAAGTCCGCTCTAAACATGACATGCCCCGAGAATAAACCAAGAGGCAACACAAAACCACCATTGTGGTCCCCGCAATCATGGAGTCTCTACAAAGCCAGCTTATCCAGGTTCAACAAGAATCTAAGACAAGCTAAACGCTCCATATGTCAAAATTTTTGGTCCAAAATCGTGAGCACTGCAGAAGCAAGGCTCGAGAAGGTTCTCTCAAGTACTCAAACAACTGTAGGCTTCCTTAAAAAAACCTGATGACTCATGGACAAAGACCAGTCTAGAGTCACTGGAACTTTTGAAGGAAACCCACTTTTCCGGTACGATCCAAAAGCAATGGCTCGAATCTAGAGAGAAAGGTTGCTGGGCCTACATATTAGAGATACGATTAAAACCGATCACTTCTCCCAAGCACAACATCCTTACCAAAAAGGCAAATCTACCGAGACAGCACTTCATGCTGTTGTCTCCACAATAGAAAAAGCACTCCACCACAAGAAGTATTGCCTCATAGCCTTTCTAGACATTGAGGGCGCTTTCAATAACGTCGTACCGTGGGCGATTACCGAAGCATTGTCAGGGCTGGGGGTTGGACACCGCGTTGCGGGACTGATTGATCAACTGCTCAAAAGCAGGATAATCAGGGCCACTCTGGGGTCCTCAGCCATATCCGTGTCTGTCAACAGAGGCACCCCGCAAGCAGGTGTTCTCTCCCCTCTCCTTTGGAATGTGGCGGTGAACAGCCTGCTGCGCTCTATAGAGGGAGGGGGCTGTCGTATCCCCAATCCTTGTGCGAATGCATGACCACTGCACTTCATACACTGCCCTCACGGGCCACATCAAAGGGACTAGGGCTGAACCCAGCCAAAACTGACTTAGTCCTCTTTACCAGGAGGTATAAGATTCCTCCCCTCAGACCACCATCCTTGAATGGGGTAGAACTTACCTTCAGTAAACCAGCTATATACCTAGGGCTCACTCTTGATAGTAAGCTAGACTGGAACCTCAACTCGGAGGAACGAGTTAAGAAGGCTTCAGTCGCACTATATACATGCAGGAAACCCTTTGGATTAAAATGGGGAATGGCACCTCACATCACCCTCTGGCTGTACACAGTCATCGTCAGGCCTACCCTACTTTACGGAGTGTCGGTATGGTGGCCAGCTCTGTCAAAGGAGAAAACAGTCCACAAGCTAAGCAAGGTACAGCGTGCCGCTGGACTGACTACAACAGGAGCCCTCAGTACGACTCCAACTGAAGCTCTTGATAACATACTTAATCTTCTGCCAATAGACCAAATGGGGAAGTTACTAGCAACTCTCTCTCTGCCCTCATGAGGGAAACAAAGCAGTGGTCCGAACAGACCTACAGACACTCCAAGGTTCTTGTGGGAAACCCGCTTATTCCCAAAAACACGGACTATTGTCGTCCTCAGGAATTCCCCAAAACTCCACTCCATATACTAATCCCCCCTAGGGAGGATTGGTGCTCAGGCACGCCAGGGCCGACAAACTCGATAAAAATTTACACTGATGGCTCAAAGCTAGACGACCGGGTAGGGGGCGGCGTCTTCTGCGATGAACTATCTATTAACATATCGTTCAGCCTCCCTGACCATTGCAGTGTTTTTCAAGCTGAAATCTCTGCAATACACGAGGCACTCTCCTACATCTCCGAAATAAATTGCTCTGCAGCCAGAATCTGCATATTTTCTGATAGCCAGGCGGCTATCAAATCTCTCAAGGCAATATCATCTAACTCGATATCTGTCACAAACTGCCGCAGATCTCTGAAGGAGATGGCTGAGCAGTTCGAGATACACCTCAAATGGGTGCCCGGACATAGGGGCATCTAGGGCAACGACAAAGCAGACGAGCTGGCAAGGCATGGTACTACCATGCCTCTCCCCACAGACAAGGAGAGCATGGGTATCCCCATGGCCAGCTGCAAGCTTAAAGTCCGACCGACTTCGAGCTTGAAGCAAACAAGAGATGGCAACTTACCACCGCCACTGGTAGGATTGCCAGGCAAACCTGGCCAACGCGCTGTTAAAAGTGGTCCTCAGGCCTTGCTCACTTGAATAGCTTAGGCTGTGCTGCCTTAACCAGGGCCATTATGGAGCACTGGTTAGTGGGGACTCACGCAGCGAGACTTTAAGCTCCCTTCAATGATTTCTGCAGAAGCTGCCGAGGAGGAGGAGGAAACGGTCTCCCACCTCTTCTGCGACTGTCCAGCTCTCTGCAAAAACAGAAATCGCTACCTTGGTTCTTTCTTCTTATCGGACCTCTCTCAACTGGCGGACACTAAACCGAAAAATATCCTGTCCTTTATTCGAGCCTCGGGCTGGAACCACGCCCTAAGAAACGGTGTGACACACTCTGCGTCTGGGTAGACGGTGTCTGTGGACCATGTCCAAGACGAGGTATCACAACGGGCCAATATGTGGCCTACGTGAGTGGTGGGTTTATTTCAAACTGCTCACTACCGCTCTTACCTAACCTAACCTACTTTATGCATTTTATGCGTCTCAGCTACGACAAGTCAGCACCAACAACACGTTTTTGTCTGTTTTAGACTACTTGTGTATGAATGATTCGTGAGCCAAATATTTTTGTGTGTGTATTTAGAAAAAATAAACCAGTGCAAAACATTCGACACCAAAATACAAAATAATAAAAATATAATAAAATGCATCCTAAAAACTTTAACAAAATATTTTTAAAGTAAAAAGAAATGAGTGTGAGTAGAAAATACTTCTATATTATTTGTATATGTCATATAATACTTAAGAAATTTATCAGGAGCGAATACAAACCCTTCTTGGAATTTATGGAAACAACACTCATTTATTTATTTATTTATTTATTGTCAGCTATGAGCAAGTGACTTCAATCTTCAATTAAAATCACTCATCGCATCCACAACCAATAAAGGCACATGATGTCGAATGCCAGTTGTTGAATTTAAAAATATATTTGACTCATATAAATTTCATTGTTCTGTCATTCGTCTATTTTCTTTGATAAATTTGAAATGGAACGTATACTACGCAAAATCTTAAGGCAGAACAAAACGTCGCTTACGTGCTTAAAGGCTCTAAACCCGGAAAGTTTCAACATATGCTACGCCAAGTACCTGCACGAATTCGTTCTTTTTTTTAACGAATGCTTATACGCCATGCATGATTGCTTGGCGTCACAGAGTTGTCGTTGTTTTTTATTCTATGGAAAATATTCAAAAAATTGTTAAATCTTCTTATTATTGTTTATAAACACATTGATATAACGCACTAGATCTCTAAAAATATCTATAATATGTTTTTAACATGGTATTACATTATATGTTAACATATTTTTTAAATAAAAAAAAAAAAAACACATGGCAACAATGTACCACTGCTAATGTCATATGGTTTGTTTCTCGTTAAGCAACGTTTGGCTATAGCCGTTGATGCTTAAAAGCCCAGTTACCCGAACTTGAATTCAATTCAATAAGAACTAAGAAAACAGCTGATCTGTTCAACTAAACGTAAAACACTGTTTGATGGTTACCCTCAACTCGAACTGAATTGAATTGAATTAACAACCTGCAGAAAACAGTATTCTTAGTTCGCGTTCATATTCCAGTTCAAGTTACTTTCCAATAACGTTGAACAGCTGATTTAAAACTTATTTGGTTGGTGCAGGAAAAAGACTTTTTCTACAGTAAAGCAAGCAAATATTTTAAGGATCCAGCAAAAAATAAAGTCTGCTTGTCTATTATTAAATATCAAAACAATGACAAACAGCTGTTCGATAATTAATGTTTAGGGTAATCGGTTCAATTTCATGTTCAAGTTCATTTTCAGGTAAAAACTAAGTTTACGTTTGGGTAATCGCTTGGTTTGCATGTACCAATTCACTTTCAATTAAAATTAATTTAATTCAAGTTCAGGTAATTGGGCCTTAACGCTTAGGCATGCTTTTCGATAATTTTGCTTAGAGCCTTAAATAACCTAAGGAACGTTTGGTTCTGCCTTTAGAGACAAAGCCCGTACGTCAAGCCAAAAGCAGAGACCGTCGATTTTATATAACAGTCTTATTTTCTCAAAAAATCATTAAATTAAACATAAACATCGTAATAACAGATATAGCTTGGCCCGGCTAAAAGTATTATTTTTTTTTAATTGTAAGCCGATGGTATTTTTAATTATATGACAACTATAAATTCACACACAACATTCAAAAGAAAAAAGACAAAGAAAAAGAGTGGGAATGCGATAGAATGATAGAATGCCGTTGGAATTCATTCGAACGCCAAAATGTTTTTTTTTTGTTTTGTCGTGCTGAAAGATAACGAAGAAGGGTGCTCAGACATGAACATAAATAGTAATAAAATAAGACTAAAAACATGCCTTGTGCTCACTCAAGGTCAAGTAGGTAGACGAACTGAGAGTGCAAGGGACCATGCGTGTAACAATTGAGCGAAACACAAAATGTGTTTGCAATAAATAGAATAATTCGAATGTCTTCGGCTTAGCCAAATTTTTCATTCCGCTTTACGCTTCATTCATTCTAATTCACTCCACTGAGTGATCTTGGTTATGAGTCGCAGCACACAACAATATTCATTTCATTCAATTCATTGTGTGCCTCTAACTCACTTAATTCAACTCAATTCATAGCCTTCAGCAAAACGTACGTTGTGACTGAATACATGCAGCTCTCTACTCGATACCGAAGGTAAAGAGCATATTGGGTTTGTGCAATGTCCGTCATGGTGTCCGTTCATCGGTCTGTCTATATAAACGCAGTTTTTTTTCACACCCTTCAACCTAGAGACTTAAAACTTTACACATATCTTTATCTTAACAGATAAAGTGTCAAGATTGGGGTTCTAAGATTCCACCTACTTCGCACGTTCTTAGAGCTAGAACTACCCTAATTGGGGAGAAGATAGTTACTAACAACCCCTAAAATATTGCATCCACAATTTTGGAGCTTCGCTCACCCATTCCGCCGCTATCCAACCCTAGTTTTAAATCAGAGAGTCACCAACTTCGGTAGGAAGATAACTGTTAGCGACCTCTAAAGAACTGCATCAAAGTTTTGGAGCCACGCTCTCCCCGTTCCTCAGTATGATGTATGCTTGCAATAAGTGCGAGTGAAAAGAACAAAGTATACTGAGTGTCGTATTGAGTGTGAGTGAGGCGGCAATGTGAATGTTGATTAACCCTTAGCATGTCCGTAGGGTTTGAATATGCCGTTTATAATAAAAAGACGAAAATTTTTTTTAAAGTTTAATTTTTAATAGCTTGGAACTACTAATCAAACAATGTTTTTGATTCTTAATGCAAATTTTTTTGTTTAGGTACTTAATTTTAAAATATATTTTTATTTTAAAATAAAAAGAAATAACAAATTTATCCAGCTCTAGCCAGGCTGCACCCCAGGCTTTGTTCCCACAATTATTTTTTCATATTACACTTCGGTACATGAACAAAACTTAATCCCTCCACAACTTTGCAACAAAATTTGCAATATTTCATATCAGTGCACGCTTAAGGGTTAATAACAAGACAAAAAGTTGTCCGCACACAACCTTTCTCTTCAACAAGCAAACGTGCACCGAAATAAGTGTATACTACGTACAACTTCGGCTGCCGACGGGACAACCTTATGTTATACCATCCATACTGTCTGACAGTGTGGCCAGATTTCGAGCACGCAAATAAGCTAGATCTGTCGTAAAAAGATGCTAGAAAATGCTAAAAATATTCTGAAAAATAAGCTTAGTCTAAACAAATGATAATACACAAAATAATTTATTTATTATATATTTAATTCCGTTAAATCCGTTTCGACGCAATCCATATCTAAAATTGAAATGAACGTAAATATATGTTTTATTCTAATTTTCATATGCAAACCTTATGCTTAATATCTCGTTTAATGTTTTTAAATGCATTTTGTTCCTTAATGTGCTTTTGACAATACTCATCTGGCTGAAAACCCGTTCAACCACCGTATTTGACCACGGTAGCGATAATATATTTATAGGAAACAATGCTATTTCCTTAAATGGGTTTTGGGCTCCTGCATCTTTATAGGCTAGCACCTCTGCCCGAAACTTCGTAGTATCCAGAATATGCTCTCATTTGATCAAATCAATATTGGGACTTTGAAAACATTCTAGTACTTTAATTAACTCTGGGCTATTTTTTTGTGCTCGCAGAATATTTTCAACAGCAAACATATTCACTGTTTTCAACGTCTCAAAATTATCGGGCAGTCTGAATATAAACAAAAATAATGTTGACATGACATTAATCGAATCAGTTGCAGCTTAATCGTACCTGTCTTGAAGCTGAATAATCAATTCCTTAACAAAATAAACGCTTTTTTTCCTTATTTCTGGAGCTTGTTGTTGAAAAATGGGATCCTTAATTTAAAGTGTAGCTTTAGCTCAGTCCACTGATGTGTGATTCTCGACTTCGCAGGTTCTATCGAAAGCCATCTTGTATCACATACTCTACGTATTTTTAATGGCGTCTGCAATAATTTAAGCAATCAGTCAGTATAACCAATAAATGCAACTGTATAGAAAACAATACAAGAGTTAATAAACAAACAACAAAAATAAATCTACTAACCACAATTATTGACGAATATGGGATAAACCTGTTAAACCTATTTAAACATTGGACAAACACGATTTACAATTTAACTGCACACGTACATATATACCTGATCATTATTGATATATTGATATATTTTTTTATAATTTATTTGACGCTGGGAACTTTTAGAAAACCAGGAATAGGTGTCCGAAATAATGAATTCCAATGCGTCCGGCATAATTATTTTCAACGCTTGGTTCACAGCCAATCGAATAGAATGACATACACATTTTATCAATATTAAAGTTGGCACACTTTTTTTGAGTTCTGTGTACACGCTCTTCTTCGATCCTGTTCCAATACCAATCATTTTAGAAATATTTAAATAACTTTTTTTTAACTCCCGTCTTAGGCTGTCTGCGATGGATATAGCGTCCCCGGACTCAATTTCAACCAGACTTACAAATATAGAAACCATACATTGTTTTGTAACACTAAAGTAATTTATCACGATTCCTAAAGATTTTAAAATGCACACATATACAAAAACAATTAATGTATGAGCCTATTCAAAAATGCAACAAAGGAGGAAGTAAAGTAATGTAATATTTACCAATCAATTTCGTCACACTTATATCAGTTGACTCATCCAGCAATAAGCTATATTTTGATGACCCAATATCCATCCGTAAATCTTCCATGAAGTGCACTGCCTACACATTGTTTATAATATGTGTGCATTTTGTTCTTTTAAACTTTATTTGAGCTGATGCACTACAAGATTTAAATTGAGTTGCACACAATTCTGACAAATGGTCAATTGGTGCTATTGCTGTGTGCTCCGCTATATACATGCAGAGCGCCGCTTCCTGCTCCTCCATTTTCAACGATTTTTGGGAAAATCTATTTTTTGCGTCTGTTTAACAAAGCCTACAGCTGATGTGTGTTTTTTTTGCTTCCGCATGCTGCCGGAGATCATACATTTTGGCTCCTACTGTACATTTGCAATAGCAGCAGTACGCTTTTGTTGCATCGCATTGGACTTTGCGTAGCCACTACTTAAATTCGTCCATTTGCAACCAGGCAATGTACGCGATAATTTATGTACGTAGCCATCGGCACAAAGTAACAGGTTTCGATATTTGTAGGCCCGTGAAATACAAATATCGAAACCTGTTAATTTGTGACAATGGCAACGTTTTAAACTTATAAAATATTTAATTTTGATGCAATATATTTTGTAAGCTAAAATAAGCTTAATGAGTATTAAAATATGCTAGATTTCAGGCTATAAGCTATTCGCTAAATTTATATGCTATTCCATTTTGAAAAATGCTAGAACTAGCATGAAAAATGCTAAAATGGCAATAGTACTGTGCGCAGCGATCGCGCTCACACACACAGTAAGGCTGGGTTGGCTGTGCTACGGCAGTTCATGTTGTAGCGAAGCCAGCAAGCCGAATGACATAGAATTTGCCCACAATTCACGAAGCAACAAACGGCAGTCCCCCGAGAGAGTAAAATCGCCAGATCCCAGAGCTGGTAAGTTAGTTGGGAATTCGCTGTTTGAACCCTCTATAAGTATAAAATCTTGTGGCCTAGTTTTTAGCTCAAGATACTTGGTTGGCTAGGTGCATATCAGTTGCTAGTGCATGTGTGGAGTAGGGCAGGTATCAAAAGGTTATAGAATACGTAAAGCAGGCAAGCTATCTTTCATATCCAAGAATCTTATTTATTGCAAAAATAACTAAATTCAATTAACTATTCTTTTCTTTTTAATTCTAATATATAGCAATCAAACAAGTACAAAAAGGTGTTAACACTTCGCTCGTGAGCTCTAACACTCATTAGTTTTTTTAATAATTGTTGATTTCTTATAGAAATTATTTTATTGAAAAACACCTTAATGTAAAGTTGATATATGTGCAAAGTTAAAAATACTATAAATTTAGGGAAAATAGTAGTTTATGTAATGTACTTAAAAAAACTAACTTAGATTAAATACAATCCAAATTATGTTTTCCAACCAAAAGAAAACGGTGGGGCATCGAGTTAACTAAGTTTTAAAATGTGTTATTGTCGATAATTGCCTATTTATGGACAATAACCACTTTTAAGTCCTTCAAGAACTCAAATCGCCTTTCACACTCATAAGACTTTGCCGTATGGATGCCCCAAAAGTCTTCAATTGGATTTAAGTCCGAATATATTGCTGGTCACTGCAATAAGGGGACATTTACTTTATAACTATTATTTGCGGTCCCTGCTTTTGCCACAATTCAATCGCAAAATTTGTACGAGATAAATATAAAATGAGCCTATCTTTAGTTTATTTCTGAAGATATTATCTTTCAAACAGAAAAACAAATGCAAGCCAATAGAAACCAATCACTCAACATCAATCAAGAATTGCTCCGAGAAACTAGCTATGATATCATATCCTTAGCGCACCGGCAAAACATTCATATTAAATTTACTATTTGCTGCAATTCGCAAACAACGATACGTAGCACCCGTCACTTTCTCCGCAATAGCAGCTTCGTTATTGTATGGTGGTAAAAAAGAACACTACATTCTAGTTGCCCTTGAATATAAATCAAACTGAAACACCTCTTTGTTATATTTTGAAAAGAAAGTTACATGGCGCAAGTTTTGAAAGAATGTAAGTTAATTGTTTGTGACGAAAGCACAATGACTTATAATAGTAGATTTAAAGCGTGAAATAGATCACTTTAATACATCAAAGAAAAAGAATTCCTCATGGGCAAAATTACAGTCCTGGTGGAAGGATATTTTCGTCAAACACTACCAGTGATACCAACAGAAACCATACCAGTGATAGAAACACGAGCTGACGAAATCCATGCCTGCATTAAATCTTCAAGTATATGGTCACGTGTAAGAATGCTTTCTTTCCAGAAAAATATGAGAGTACATGTTGGAGGAAATTCATCAGAACAAGAGTATGCAAACACTTTTCTCAAAATTGGCAATGGTAATTTTCCATCAATGGATCATTAAATAATTATTCCTGAAGGCTTAGGAACTGTAGTCAAATCCTAGATTTTGTTCATATTGAAAATAATTATTTCAAGTCTAATAAAACAACATACAGAAAAGTATTTGGAATGACGATGGGGAAACCGCTGTCACCGACAATCGCAAATATAGTTCTAGACAAAATCTTAGACGACGCGATTGATGAGCTGAAGCAACATAATTTAACAATTAAATATATCTCTAAATACGTTGATGACATTTTTCTGATTATAAGTAAGACCGAAGCACAAGTCATATAAGAAACGTTCAACAAACAGCACAAAAGAATACAATTTACAATGGAAACAGAAACAAACAAAATTATCTTGATATGGAAATAGAACGAAGGGAAAAAAGACTTACATTTGACTGGTACACCAAAGGAACAGCGTCGGGACGAATAATGAATTACGTCTCAAACCAGCCGATGACACAAAAAATAAACATAATCAAGAATATTATTAGAAATACCTACAAACTATGCAATATACAGCACCGACCAAAAAACTATAAAAAACTCAAAACGATGCTTATTAAAAACAGCTATCCCTTGTATTTGATAAACAAACTAATAATTGACGCCACAGCGAAACCTGATAGCACAAAAAGTCAAAAACCAATAAGCCAAAAAACGATAGGTAAACAATACATCAGCGTCCTGTACATAGAATATATAGCGAACAGAGCAAAGCTACCAAAAGACAGCACAGAGCACATCACATATGCTTTCAAAGCTCACAAAACAACAAGAAATTTGTTTACGAACACAAAAGACAATATTGACAGATACAAGCAGAATAACGTCATCTACGAAATCCAGAGCAATAGAAAAGAGGGAGAAGAGTGTAATAGAATTTATATTGGAGCAACAAAAAGATTGCTAGCTACAGGAATAACAGAACATAAAGGAGCCGCAAAGAACAGAAAGACTAAGACATCACTAGCTCAACATTTGAGTGAAAATGACCACTCAGCTGACATTGATGCGGTCAAAGTACTTGACATAGAGAGAAGAGAGCGAACAAGACTAGCGCTGGAGAGCTTGCGCATACAGCAAAAGGGGAACGACGCGCTTAATCACAAAGAAGACATCAACCAGTCAAATTACATTTACGCGGCTGAAATAAACATACCAGACGGCGGCAAACATCAAAAACAGCTGGACATAAATTAGGATTAGGACTGACGACACTAAAATTAGATGACAATAACTAAAATGAATGTATAAAATAGGAAGTGCTATATGTATTAATGTTTTTATATGTGAATTTAATATCAGAACATTTTTCATTCTCTGGATCACTTAATATCCAGGAATTCCTCTCATTAGAGAGAAATCGATTGGTTAGTTATGTGAACGTGCCATTTTAACGCCCAAAAATTCAAAAGCTGCTGAAATAAATAGCATTTGTTTAAAAGCTTTCTTCATAACTTCTTAATTTACTCAATCGTCCTGGACTTCCAGCATATAAGCTGATCTTAAAAGTTGGAGCATCTGTCATGTTGCTGCGAAATTTGAAGCATCTTAAGCTATGCAACGGCACAAAACTGCAAATTAAAGCAATACATGGCAACCTTATAGAAGCAATAGCTCTTACATGCGGTGTTGGGGGAGAATGTGTTTTCATATCATGGATTCCATAGATTCCATTCGATTACACATTTGAATTTAAAACACAACAGTATAGATATAAGAGAAAGCTGTTTCTCCCATGAAAAATTTTATGTTGCTTGATCAAGAGTCAGCTGTCCGAAATCTTTTAATAATACTTGCTCCTTGAGGAACCACAACGAACGTGGTTTACAAGGAAGCCCTTCAAAAACAGAATAATTCTAAGCCAAATTGAACGAGGGGATGGCGGATTACTCATACAATTTCTCGCAACTTCATTGTTTTGCTGACAAGTGGCGTGTCGTTAAGAATAATTAGATAATTAGAATCGTTTGTTAAAATGGAGAAAAACAAAAAAACAATAATAATGGAGAAATTTAATTAACATGTTAAAAAAAAGTATTTAAAATTAAAATTACTATAATATTATTGAATAAGAAAATATATATGTATATCTATTTATATAAAAATGAGTCCCTGTTTTCTTTGGCATGATATAACACGTAAACGGCTGGCCAAATTTCACTTTTCGAGAGATTTTTGATATTTTTCTATTACTTTGCCCTGCATTGAATGTTTTAATACATTAACATACGTAGGCAAGCGGCAAAAGCGATAAGCAAGCAGGCATAAGTACAGAAGAAGAATATACACGAGCACATGCATGCAATATTCGGGCGCACAGCAAACTCATAAGCTACTAGTGTACATAAACTTGGCCGCATTGTGTATTGTAAACAAAGAAGCAATAATCAAAACAAGAACAGCCGATTGTCGTTCAGGGGAACCGACTTTTTTACTCGATCCTTCATTCGCTTGCCTCTTGCGTCTATTTCCAAAGGGCTGTAAAATCGCCAGTTCTGTAGACTGGTCTGGTTAACATTATTAGTCTATGCACGTTGTGTGTACGCATCAAACCCTTCTAACACACGCTTCATACCCAAATTCATACATTTTTACTCCAGTGTGATGATTCAAATCAATCCAACAATACCCGAGAAAAAATTATCTACATTTAAAGGCCTATTCCCAGCAGCTCCGAAACGGAATTTTTATCTGCAACTCTATTGGTGTATTCACTAGTCCTTGTAAAGTTGCAAAGCATAATTTTGTCACACACGAGCTAGTGAGCACCCTTTTTAGCTTGACAGTTGTAATTGTCGTCGTAAAACAGCTGTTTTTACCAGCTGTTATTTCAATGCAAAACCTTGATTCGTTACTTTTTAGGTAAGCATAAGACAAATTATGAGCACTTAGGCTCATTCTGGTAGACCAACTAGAGTGCAAGGGACACATGTTGGAAATTCAAAGTATTTAATCATGAAATATATTCGCATTTAAGGTCAAATAGGTAAAATGTGACCAAAGTTTTTTTTTGACAAAAATATCGAAATATGCTCGATACCAAGTATTTTTACTCTATTCTTTTTTTGCAATTTACGACAGTTTTTGTATAAATACTCAGAGGTATCAAAAACGTCGTTAACTTTTTCTCATGAATTTTGCTATTTTTTTTTTTACACTTCAGAGTTTGCAAATTTTCGCTTTGCCACTTTACAACGACTAGAGAACACTTTAAAAAAAAGAAACTAATTAAAACTCCCGAGCGATGCGCTCACCTGTTTGTACCTGTTTGATTGCTATATATTAGCATAAAAAAGAAATGAATAGTTAATTGAATTTAGTAATGTTCGCAATAAATAAGATTCTTGGATATGAACGATAGCTTGCCTGCTTTACGTATTCTATAACCTTTTGATACCTGTCCTACTCCAGAAAACATGCACTAGCAACTGATATGCACCTAGCCAACCAAGTATCTTTAGCTAAGAAAATAAGCTTTGTCTTCCAAGGCAGTCAAATATCAGTTTTGCTATTGCTGATCATACATACTCTTCCCAATTTTTACCCTATGACACTTTCTAACAATCCATGCAATACAGTTATGCAAAGATGTACACAAATTACGAAATTATTCAGTGGTGAATTGGTACATATGTAAATGTAAGCGTGCGTTTGCCGCTGACACAGCAAATGGACAAATATCAAAACTAACAAAAACCTCGATAAGCAGGCACAGCAAGAAATATACGTATTTTTCAAACGCACTTGCATACAATATGTACCAACAACATTTTACCGTTCTTGGTGTCCGCTGACCCGCCGCCTCTCCTTTAATCGACGGGCCGCTGAACGCAAAGGGAAACTGAACAAAACAACAACGTGCTGGCTTGTCGTAGCTGAGACGCACAAACTGCACAAAGAAAAAATACCCCTTGAAGCAACATTCAATGATTGTCAATGAAAACTTTAATATATATATATTGTTTATGATAGATTATAAACAATAAACAATGCTAGAATATAAGCAAGCATTCAGAATTGAAATTATATTAAGGCGGCGTTTACAATGTCAGCGTGAGATTGGATTAAAGCTTTTACCAACCTGAGACGTACGCTGGTAGTTTACAATGTCAGCGTGAAAGTATGTTCGAATTTTCGAAATCAGCAGTTAGCCGTCTATGAGCTGTGAACAGCTGATGATTGTTTCATTTTTGTGGCAAAAATTTTTAAAGTGAAGCAGAATTGATAAATAATAAAAAATGAGAAGACGACAACAACAAAAAATTTTAGTAGCTCATCATACAATGATGATGCAAGCAGCTGTTGCTACTGCTGCTGAACTTGAAGAGGAGCAGCCGCAGGGAAGTGCCCGACATTGTTGGGCGCGAGAGCATTTGATGCAGCGGGATAGGCTCGGGCATGGGCAGCTGATTCGAACACAGCTGACACACGTGAAATGGCGCGAAAATTAAACGATTTGCTTTTTTTACATAACATGGATTTTATTGTTATATATTCGTTAATATGTACTAAATAAATATTAAAAAGTGAATTCTATTAACATTTACCTCTGTATTGAGTAAAATTGAGGTAAAAACATTGGAGCTAACGAAGATGCGACACCTATTGACTGCCATTTTGAGTAAAATAGAGGTTTAGAGCTTTGGTGCTTTCAAGCACATGTTGCTAATTTCGAAAATGCGACACCTATTGACAGCTTTTAAAACTCCATTTTCGAATTGCTTTTTGCTGAGATGCATATGAGACCGGTTACAGATTG
Organism: Scaptomyza polygonia; assembly: GCA_035044585.1. NCBI lineage: Eukaryota > Metazoa > Arthropoda > Insecta > Diptera > Drosophilidae > Scaptomyza > Scaptomyza polygonia. The sequence continues at coordinate 65,231 of JAWNNU010001034.1, forward strand.
CAAATGAGGGAGACAAACTTATGTGAAAAATAGGTGTGTCAGACTGAAACAAAACATTTTCCAATCTCACGCTGACATTGTAAACCCCGCTTAAAGAATCTCAAGTTTTGCTATTCAATTGCACAAAGTTCATATTAAGTTAACACTACCCTTCCAACTGTATCAAGCAGATTGAGGCAAAACTCTAAAACTTGTATTTTGCAGTTATTCTCTGCCCCTACACCAATACAATCATACTCAGATGAATATGTATATGAAAATTTTCAGTCGGTCTACGACAGCACTCTTAATTTGTTAGTAGGTCGAGACCAGCGCAGCACGGCCAGCTGCATTGTTTGCAGAAGTAGATACCCGTGCTTAAATATGTTTACACATCAAAAACAGTTGTCAAAAATTTTCCGTTTTGTGTTCCGTTTCTAAATTCTGAAACAGCAGAAAAGTTAATCGATATTTCCGATAGTGGAGCAGTTGTGAATTCCATAATCAAATGTTCTGAAAAACGGAATAGGTTAGGTTAGAGCGGTAGTAAGCAGTTCGAGATAAGCCTCCCACTCACATAAGCCATAGATTGGCCCTTTGTGATGCCTCGTCTTGGACATGGTCCACAGACACCGTCTACCCAGACGCAGAGTGTGTCACACCGTTTACGAGGGCGTGGTCCCAGCCTGAGGCTTGAATAAAAGACGGATATTTTTCGGTTTAGTGTCCGCCAGTTGAGAGAGGTTGAGAGAGGTAAGAAGAAAGAACCAAGGAAGCGATTTCTGTTCTTGCTGAGCGCTGGACAGTCGCAGAAAGAGTTGGGAGACCCTTTCCTCCTCCTCCACATCTCGGCAGCTTCTGCGTAAATCATTGAAGGGGACTAGAAGTCTCGCTGCGTGAGTCCCCACTAGCCAGTGCCCCGTAATGGCCCTGATTACGGCAGCACAACCTAGTCTGTTTAATTGAACAAGGCCTGAGGACCGCTTTTAACAATGCGTTGGCCAGGTTTCCTTGGCAATCCTACCCGTGGCGGTGGTAAGCTGCCATCTCTTGTTTGCTTCAAGTTCGAATTGCGATCGGACTTTAAGCTTACAGCTGGCCATGGGGATACCCATGCTCTCCTTGTCTGTGAGGAGAGGCATGGTAGTACCATGCCTTGCCAGCTCGTCTGCTTTGTCGTTGCCCTAGATGCCCCTATGTCCGGGCACCCATATGAGGTGTACCTCGAACTGCTCAGCCATCTCCTTCCGAGATCTGCGGCAGTTTGAGACAGATATCGAGTTAGATGATATCGCCTTAAGAGATTTGATTTGATTTTTGGGGAATTCCTGTGGACGACAGTAGTTCGTGTTTTTGGGAGTAAGAACCTTGGAGTGTCCGTAAGTCAGTTCGCACTACTGCTTTGTTTCCCTCATGCGTAGGGCAGAGAGAGTTGCTAATAACTTCTCTATTTGGTCTATTGGCAGAAGATTAAGTATGTTATCAAGAGCTTCAGTTGGGGTCGTACTGAGGGCTCCTGTTGTGGTCAGTCAAGCAACACGGCATACCTTGCCAAGCTTGTGAACTGTTTTTTTCTTTGATAGAGCTGGCTACCATACCGACACTCCGTACAGTAGGATAGGCCTGACGATGGCTGTGTACAGCCAGAGCGTGATATGAGGTGCCACTCCCCATTTTAATCCAATGGATTTCCTGTATGTATATAGTGCGACTGAAGCCTTCTTAACTCGTTCCTCCGAGTTGAGATTCCAGTCTAGTTTACTATCAAGAGTGAGCCCTGGGTATTTGGCTGATTTACTGAAGGCAAGTTCTACCCCATTGAGGGATGGTGGTCTGAGGGGAGGAATCTTATACCTCCTGGTAAAGAGGACTAAGTCAGTTTTGGCTGGGTTCAGCCCTAGTCCCTTTGATGTGGCCCATGAGGACAGTGAATGAAGAGCAGTGGTCATGCATTCGCACAAGGATTGGAAATACTTGCCCGAGAAGGCTATGGCAACGGCATCTGCGTAAGCGATCACTCGACAGCCCCCTCCCTCTATAGAGCGCAGCAGGCTGTTCACCGCCACATTCAAAAGGAGAGGGGAAAGAACACCTCCTTGGGGGGTGCCTCTGTTGAGAGATCCGGATATGGCTGAGGACCCCAGAGTGGCCCTGACTATCCTACTTTTGAGCAGTTGATCAATCAGTCCCGCAATGCGGTGTCCAACCCCCAGCCCTGACAATGCTTCGGTAATCGCCCACGGTACGACGTTATTGAAAGCGCCCTCAATGTCTAGAAAATCTATGAGGCAATACTCCTTGTGGTGGAGGGTTTTTCTATTGTGGAGACAACAGCATGAAGTGCTGTCTCGGTAGATTTGCCTTTTTGGTAAGGATGTTGTGCTTGGGAGAAGTGATCGGTCTTAATCGTATCTCTAATATGTAGGCCCAGCACCCTTTCTAGTGTCATGAGTAGGAAGGATGTTAGGCTTATGCGTCGGAAATCCTTGGGGGTCGTGTGTGAGGCTTTTCCATCCTTGGGAACGAAGACAACTCTAGATTCGAGCCATTGCTTGTGGATCATACCTGTTGTCAGGGTATCTGAGAAAATTTTCTCAACCCAGTTTATGGAGATGTCCCCCGCATACAGCAGTTAGGCTGGGATAATTTCATCCGGCCCAGGGTACTTGAAAGGCGAGAAGCTACTAATAGCCCATGAGATTATATCTCTGGATAATAAGTCGGTGGGAACGAGTTCCTGAGATTCTCAAGTGGGCTTCCTTCAAAAGTTCCAGTGACTCTAGACTGGTCTTTGTCCATGAACCATCAGGTTTTTTGAGGACTTGCGAGAACCTTCTCGAGCCTTGCTGTTCTGCAGTGCTCACGATGTTGGACCAAAAATTTTGTGATGTGTAGCGTTTAGCTTGTCTTAGATTCTTTTTAAACCTGGATAAGCTGGCTTTGTAGAGACTCCATGATTGGTCGTCTCCTCTCGACTTAGCTCTATTGAAGAGCATTCGCATTGCATGCCTCCGTGAGCTTGCTTGTGAGTAACTCTGTGTACTCGGGAGAGGGGAGTCCCGCTGTTTGGTGCTCTGGGATTAGCCTTTCAAGGCATTCTTTGAATTTGGTCCAGTTTGTACGTTTAATGTTTCTGCACCAATTGGGCCTTGGTATATCAAGGGAGAACTCTATGTCGATATACCTGTGATCGGAGAAGGAGTGCTCTACTGGCGCCCTCCATTTTGTAAGTCTATGATTAAGGGAGGTTGTGGCTAGCGTCATGTCTAAGACCTCTTCTCTATTCTTTATAATAAAGGTAGGGTCGTTACCTATATGAAAAATGTTTAAACTTGTTGTTAGAATATAATATAAGAGTAACTCACCCGATTCATTTATATCCTAGCTTCCCCACTGATGGTCGTGCGCCTAGGCGTTGCAGCATATTACGAGCACAGTGTGAGTTTATTCGCAGTCAGCGATTAACGCCAGTAGTTGTTGCTGTGGTGGGGCCCCTGATGGTAGTGGGCCATGTAGGTAGAGCTGAGTCTGACCTGTCCAGACTTCAGCTCAAGGCATGCAGCCGTGTTGTCACCATCGCTGAAATTAGGACGCTGAAAAATCTCTAGGTGTTTTCTTGCTAGAATGCAAGTGCGGACTTTACCTTCGTTTCGGGCTACAAGTAGCTTGTAGTCCTTAGTCTCCAATCCAGAAACCTTGCCACCACTGACCCAAGGTTCCTAGATGAGGACAATGTCTGCTCCGCAGAAAAGCGGCTGCAGCTGCTTTACAGTAGTGGAGTTTGATCTTGAGGAGTGTCAGAGACATCTTTCGTTTTCAACTTCACCACTGTGAGATCAGCCTCATCGTCTGTATCCTCCTCAAGGCTGATCATTTTGGCCGCGTCAGCAAGTTCAGATACTTTCGATTGCTGACCGGCCTGGCCGTCCCTCACCTACGCTGCCGGCGCTTCGCTTGTGATGATTCCGTTGGCAGTGGTATCATCTGCGACAGCCTCCGGCAGTGGCTGTTATAGGGGGGCAGCAGCTTCTTGTGCCACCGGTGCTTGCTGGCTGCATCCAAGCGATAAACTCTTATCGTAATCGGCTTAAAGCCATAATTTTCCGCTCCGTTGGCTACGGCAAGGGTCTCGGCTGACTCGTCATTGATTATGAGGATCACCTGTCGGCTTTTGCCTTCCGGCGCCTCGACTTTGGCAAGCCTCCAATCCTGGGTAACCAGGTCTGGGTTATTCATCTGTAGAAGCGTGAGAATTCTCTCGGGCTTCTCTGGCTTAGCAGAAACCCAAACTCTCCCTCTGGGTCGACTTGGCACGTCTTTCCAACCACTTCAAACAGCAAGGCCACCGCTTTTTTATAAGACTCTGTGGTTTTGTCGTCATCGTAGGTTATTGCTCTGATATTGACCTGATGTCAACCAGCATCAGAGCAACGAGGAGGCGGTCCACCAGACAGCTCCATGAGGTCGACCACCTTATCCTGCAGCTTTTGAAGTAGGCCCGGCGCGA
>JAWNNU010001036.1:0-18368 GCA_035044585.1 Scaptomyza polygonia
GACCTCAATTCTAGTACTAAAACGATCGATCTTTTCTGCCTTATCTAATCATAACCACTAATCAATAATCTTCCACTGGTCTGATTGGGTTTTTCCCAATCCACCCAAAAAATGTTGGACCAGTTATTTTTATGTTGAAATCTCAGAGCGTTAACGTTAACTTTTTAAATTTTTTATCTTTGTTTTGAGTTTTATTTCAGGTATAAATTTAATTTTTTTTAAATTTATTAATTTAATTAATCAGCTGCTCATAGCTAACTATAAATAAATAAAAAATAAATTGCATTAATATGTAGGACATTTCTTCGCTGTGTTGTAGTCCTTAACGGACGTCAACTCCTGTATAAAATCAACTTTTTGTCATGATATTGGTTCATAACACATTATTTATCTTATGAATTTGTCCTTTATTAATATTTTTTGGTTTTTGGTATTAATTTAATCGAAAACAAAACGAATCAATCTGTGAGATTTTCAATAATATAACATTTTTTATGATTTCGTCCTTTTTCAACGTTACAGTGCATTTTTCGATCAATTGTATTTAAATGTTGCCCTTGTTGCCCCTCAATGATCGAAATAACAGTAAAAAGTTGTAAAAAATACTAAACAAATACTTTTTTTTTAAGGAAGATCTGATAAACATGACGATTTTTACGAAGATTGCATTATAGCCTATTCACACTAGGGCACATATCGGGGGACGATGAGAAGATGTGAAATTCGTGTTCACATTGCAACATCTAACATTTAACATCTTGCGTCTTCTTCTTCATTTGTAAAAAAGACGCTTATTTCACCACTCTTTTTTTTTTGTCGTAACAAAATATTATAAAAGAATGGATAAAAGAAATTTAGAGATAATATCTATAGTTGCTCAGCAGCAGCGTATGATTGTTGAATAAACCCTGTGAAGACGAAGGTTTTCGACGATGAGCAACTTTATGCACTTGTTGCAATGCTTAGGAGGATTTGGGCGCATGTGAGTGAAAATAAAAATTAATAAATACTAGGTAAATAATCAAAAAACTTTAGGATGCGGTTTGGACAGTTTTGGGAAAAGGATATTCCCAAAAATAATGAAGCCTTTTTTAAAGAAAGTTTTCGGATGGAGATAACAGATGATAACAACATTGCCTCTGACTTCGAATCTCCTCCGGAGCAAATTAGATCAGCCATTGATAGATCAATTACAAACAATTAAAAATCAAACAATAATCAAATAAAAAAATACCAATACGAAGATATTAATAAAATAACGTAAATAATTTGCATTTTACTTACCGTTGCCGTTGCCCGTCATGATTTATTTGCCATTCATTTGCGTAGACATCGTATACATTTTTGCCCTAGTGTGAATTGGGTATAACATCCAGCGTGTGCTTCTTCATTTGTAAAAGTGACGCTTATTTCACCACCTATTTTTCTTCTCTTAACTAAATATTTGTTAAAAGAATGGATACAAGAGATTTAGCTATATCTATAGTTGATCAACAGCAGAGCATGCTTGTTGATCTTGTTGGCCATTTGTAAGAAGCCTGTAAAGTCGAGCATTTCGACGATGAGAAACTTGATGCACTTGTTGCAACGCCTCGGAGGATTTGGGAGCATGTGAGTGAAAATAAAAATAAATATAAACTAAGTAAATAATCGAAAGCTTTTACATGCAGTTTGGACAGTGCGTTTATTCGATGGCCACGCTAATCTTCTATATTTTCTAGCTACAAGTACAGGATGAATGCCTCCTTTTCGGGCGGCCAAAGTGTGCGATTTGCTGTGTTTTTTCTTATTATAATTATTATTATCTTTGGTGTGAATACACTGCGACCAGATAGACCTATTGTGACCCAGGTCTTGCTTGAAGGCAAGTATTTTTGTTGGGTCAGTGGTTTCTAAATCGCTAAGCTGCACAATATGTTTTCCTAGAAAACTGCTTCTTTTCCTTACTAAGGCTACACATTCTACTATTATGTGCAAGGAGGATTCTCCTTCCATTCCACAGAATCTGCAAATCTCACTGCTGGCTAGTCTACAATGTCCTGTCAGAAGACCGGTGAGTACCCTAAGTCTATTTTTACCCATTGATATTACTTGCTTAAGCCGTTTGAGGTTATAGCTACCCAAGAGAAGCTTTGCTTGTCTGCTCATACTGCGTAGTCGTCTCTCTTCGCTCCTGACGTATTGTGCTTCTTCCTACACCACAGTACGGCTCGGGTCCTATTAGGGGTGTCGCTTCCCCAAGTCTTGCTTGCTTATCTGCCTCTTCGTTCCCCGCTATGTTGACATGTCATGGGACCCATCTTAGGGCAAGCCTATTTTGTGATCCCAGAGTGTCTAGTTTAAATAAAAGTCCACACACCTCCCTATTGCACATACCTCAGCTTGGAAGATGTTAGTGTGCATACCTAGGGCCTGGTAAATTAGCCGAGGGCCCACCACACCAATCCCGGAGCCTTGTTGTGTTAGGGATCCATCAGTGTACCATTTAATAGTGTGCGGCTTCATGTTGTGGACCTCTTCTAGAGATTTCCACTCCTTTTTGTTGCACAGGTGAACTTGAAACTTTTGCGCGAACATGTGTTCGGCTTTCAATTCGTCCCTTGGCTGTGCCAGTAGGGGAAGTTTACCCGATAGCATATCTGCCTCCACTCGACTAAGAATATGTCCTCTCTAAACTCCTTCAACGGACATTCTTAAAAGGGTTGCCTTCTGTTGTAGCCTAATTGTGTGATGGAGTGGTGTTAACTCCAACAGAACCTCAAGCGCTGATGTGAGACAGGTCCTCATCGCTCCCGTGATTCCTACACATGCCATTCTATTTAGCTTTTGAAGCTGCTTCTGCACAGTGATTTGCTGTGCTTTATCCCCCCATGCAATCACTCCGTACGTGAGCATGGGCCTTACTACCATAAGGTATAGCCATCTTATTATCTTTTGTGATGTTTTTTCTTACTAAATTCGAAAATATTTTTAATTTACATACATAATTTGCATTTGATTTACCGATCTCGTTGCCCGCCATTATTTATTTGCCATTCATTTGCGTAGACATTGTTTACATTTTGGTTTTGAATGACAATTTTTTTAGTGGTGGAATCAAAAATACCGAAACTTACTAAATATAAACAGTTGGGAAAATTTGGAACGGGTACTGGATACGTAACATCATTGATGTTAGATGTGCCCTAGTGTGAATTGGCTATTACCAATAAATTAAGTTACACTGATATCAGCTGACTCATCAGAAGTTTTAATTTTAAAATAATTTTAAAATATATACAGTGGCGGACTTAAGTCTACCTACGACCCCTTTTTTAAATTTACCCGTCCTAGGGCTTTTTCAGGAAAAGTAATAAAGCAGTTTTGTTTTAAATCTACTAAGTCCAAATTTCCCCCATGGCTTTATAACTCCTGAACGCACGAACCGATTTCCACGGTTTTGCATTTGTTGGAAAGGTCTCGGGCTCCGTAAGGTTTGTAGCCAAGAATTGTGCAGGAATTTGTCTTTAAGGTTGTAAGTTGAACTGTTTAAATTATGTGGATCGGAGTCAGTTGTTTCATCAAATGCTTACCAAATACGAACGCTGTTCGCAATTATCATCACCACATGTTCGCCATCACAACCAATTCAGTTATGGAATAAATACAAAGACGTCATATGTGAAGATATCTTGCATCGCAAGACCGAATGACCGATGAAATCTACAACGAAGGATTGATTCTGATTGAGAATCAATGCTTGACTATTGCAAACAAGCTACTGATTGAAGTAGGAATGACTGCGCCAAATTGATCCATGCTCGATGCATTCAGCCTAGCACATGGAGGAACAGGGAAAACATTTGTCATTTCATTGATTTTGTCCACTATTCGATCGAGATGTGACATTGGTTTGGCGTTAGCATCATCTGCAATTGCGGCGACTCTCCTAAATGGCGGTCGTACTGCACATTCTGCGCTTAAGTTGCCACTCAATATAAACAGAATTTATACTCCAACATGCATTATTTCCAGATCCAGAGCAATGGGAAAATTGCTGATGCAATGCAAACTCATTGTTTGGGATGAGTGCACAATGGCACATAAGAAATCACTTGAAGCACTTAACTTCACACTGAAGGATCTTCGGCGAAATAACAAAATCTTTGGCGGCTTGATGATGTTGTTGGCAGGCGATTTCAGGCAGACGTTGCCAGTAATTCACCGTGGAACGCCTGCAGATGAATTGAATGCTTGCTTGAAGGTATCACCTTTATGGAATAACGTAAAAACATTAGCGCTAACCAATAATATGAGAGTTCAACTTCAAAACAACAACAATTGTTAGCTATTGGAAATGGAAAAGTCCCAGTTGATGCGACATCTAGATTAATTACACTTACCAACGACTTTTGCCGATTCGTAGACTCTCAATTAGCTCTTATTGAAAATGTTTTCCCAAACATTAGTGAGAATTGTTAGAATTATGCTTGGTTAAGTCAACGAGCAATTCTGACCGCAAAGAATAATAATGTTCACGCACTGAATTTCACCATTCAATCAAAAATTGCTGGCGATTTGGTGACATACAAATCCGTTGATTCTATAACAAATCCCGATGATGTTGTCAATTATCCAACGGAGTTTTTGAACTCTCTGGAGTTACCAGGATTTCCACCACATAACTTATTGCAACTCAAGGTTGGTACAGTTATTATGATATTGCGTAATTTAAATCCACCACTACTTTGCAACGGTACTCGACTTTCTGTAAAAAGACTTATGCCGAATTTGGTTGAGGCAACCATTATTAACGGAAAGTACGCAGGTGGAAGTGTATATGTTCCTCGAATACCAATGATTCCGACTGATGTTCCTTTTGACTTCAAACGATTGCCATTTCCAGTTCGCCGAGCGTTCGCAATGACAATTAACAAGTCGCAAGGCCAATCGCTTAGTGTTTGGGGGATAAATTTAGAAAATCATTGTTTTTCACATGGGCAGTTATACGTTGCGTGTTCACGAGCTGGGAAAGCATCCGCTTTGTTTGTGTTAACGTCAGACCAAAAAAAGAAAAATGTGGTTTACAAATGAGCACTCCAATGAAACTGATAATTTGCGGACACGTATAACGCTTCGATTCAGTAGTTACTTTGGATTTACTTTTATTTCATTTTTTAGAAGTTCAACTAAGTAACACCACTAAGCAGAAAATAATATAGAGCATTTACTCAGTACGGCGAAGTTTATCATTCACTACCAGTGAGATCAGATCCAGGCAAGGCATACTGAAGAAGGTGGCGTAACTCGCTCTCTCGCCCTCTTTTCACTTCTTAAATTGTCAGTCTGTTAGCAGCAGTTGTGAGCGACGCATCTCCGCGGACGATTTTTTCGTGTTTAACTTTTTGTGCTACAGACTTTACGTGTAATTGCAATGGCGCCTCCATATTACGCTGTATGCAAAACTACTTGTGAAATGAGTTTAAAGTGTGTTCATGTTATTATAAGAGAAAAATAGAAATAAAAATAAATTAAAATTAATAATTTCCTTTGTTATATTTATTATATCATTCTGGTCGTAGTTGCAGCAAAAAACTCACATATGTATACACATATGAGCAAATTCATTATTCTCTTCTGTCATTCTGACACTTAAATAAGAAGTCGTGAGCGAGCAAGTGCGGCTACCTTGTTAAGTATGCCTTGGATCCAGGCAGAAAAAAGAGCGAAATGAGCGGTCTCTCGCCGCAAATTTTTGTCGACAAAGTGTGCTGCGCAAAAACTGCAAGTCATTCATTTGCCTGCTTTGCTTGCGAACGTTGGGCGACGGCAGACTCGAGCCGCTGGATCCAATCGTTGTGCATATGTATGCGTTCATATGTGAGCGAGCTCGCAGCCAGTGTGAGCTGTTTGTAGATAGAGAGGGCGCGCGGGGGGTAGGCAACCAACCAACCAACCAACGGGCATAATGCATTAGTATGTGAATACATGTGAGTTTGGTTTGGTTGGGCTACCTGCTTTGTGCTTTGCCTAGATTTTTTATATTTTTCTCTATGCCTTGCATTTGCATGTGTGTGTTCATGTATGTATATCCAGCTCATTTGTATGAGTGGTTATTGCTATGGCATTAACTGACCTGCCGCACTTTTAGGATTTTGGCAATTTATAAACTGGTTGAGGAACATAAAGAAGTGCAATGTTAACAATATGTGTATATTTATTATTAATTGCTATATTTGTTACTATTTATTACAGGTTTCTTATAACTATTGAAATAACTTAGAACTAATAAAACATATACAAACATAATTACATTTAATCCGCAAATATATTAAAAATATAATGACACATTATAATCGATCTGATGATTGCATATAAATGTTATAAATTTATAATCGAATCATATCAAAGCAATCCATGCAAGATAAAGTATTTCTCACAAGCAGCAACAACAATGTCTCGCCACCCAAAATTCTATCAACGCATATTTCTTTGCCGACAAACAGCAAGTTTATACATATGTGTATACGCCGTGCATGGCTGCCAAAATGCAACAAATAGTACAACAACCAAAAGTACTTTTTACTAGTTTTTGTTGCTTTTCGGCAACGCTGTGGGCGCGGTCTGTATTCTTGTTATTTTCACAAAATTGTAAATCGGCAGTTCTTGAGTTTTGCTTCAATATGCTTATTAAAGTCAAAGTTGGAAGGGTAGTATAAACTTAATATTAACCTTGTGCAATTGAATAGCAAAACTTGAAATTCGTTAATATTATTTCAATTCTACATGTTTATTCTACCATTGTTTATTGTTTATATTCTAGCATAAACAATATATATATTTAAATCATATATTAGATTTTTCATTGACAATTATTGAAAATTGGTTCAAGGGGTATTTTTTATTTGTGCAGCTTGTGCCTCTCAGCAGCGACAAGCCAGCGCGTTGTTGGTTTGTTCAGTTTCCCTTTGCGTTCAGCGGCCCGTTGATTAAAGGAGAGGCGGCGGGTCAGCGGATAGCAAAAACGGTAAAAAGTTGTTGGTACATATTGTATGCAAGTGCGATTGATACATATATTTCTTGCTGGGCCTGCCTGCCGAGGTTTTTGCTATTTTTGATATTTTCCCTTTTACATATGTACCAATGCACTACTGAATACACTTTCGTAATTTGTTCGCAACTTTGCGTAACTGTATGGCAAGGGTTGTTGGAAAGTGTCATAGAGTAAATATTGGGAAGAGTATGAATGAGCAGCAATAGAAAAACTGAAATTTGACTGCCTTGGAAGACAAAATCAAGCCAGCTCGTTGTTGTTTTGTTCAGTTTTCCTTTGCGTTCAGCGGCCCGTCGATTAAAGAATAGGCGGCGGGTCAGCGGAAAGCAATATTTACATGTACATATATGAGTTCATTCATATTGATTGCCGTTTAGCGCGTGCCAATGTTTTGATTTTTATTATGATTTTATTAAATTTATATTTATTTATTTTTGTTAACGTAATTTTATAATTGCATGTACATTTTATTGTTACATTCATATATAAGTATGCACAAAATATTACACAGACCCTCAAAAAAGAAAGAGTTGGAACGATGTTAATCACATTGCAAGTCCTCCCAGTGCAAGAGATAATACAGACCGCGCCCACAGCGTTGCCGAAAAGCAACAAAAACTAGTAAAAACTACTTTTGGTTGTTGTACTATTTGTTGCATTTTGGCAGCCATGCACGGCGTATACACATATGTCTAAACTTGCTGTTTGTCGGCAAAGAAATATGCGTTGATAGAATTTTGGGTGGCGAGACATTGTTGTTGCTGCTTGTGAGAAATACTTTATCTTGCATGGATTGATTTGATATGATTCGATTATAAATTTATAACATTTATATGCAATCATCAGATCGATTATAATGTGTCATTATATTTTTAATATATTTGCGGATTAAATGTAATTATGTTTGTATATGTTTTATTAGTTCTAAGTTATTTCAATAGTTATAAGAAACCTGTAATAAATAGTAACAAATATAGCAATTAATAATAAATATACACATATTGTTAACATTGCACTTCTTTATGTTCCTCAACCAGTTTATAAATTGCCAAAATCCTAAAAGTGCGGCAGGTCAGTTAATGCCATAGCAATAACCACTCATACAAATGAGCTGGATATACATACATGAACACACACATGCAAATGCAAGGCATAGAGAAAAATATAAAAAATCTAGGCAAAGCACAAAGCAGGTAGCCCAACCAAACCAAACTCACATGTATTCACATACTAATGCATTATGCCCGTTGGTTGGTTGGTTGGTTGCCTACCCCCCGCGCGCCCTCTCTATCTACAAACAGCTCACACTGGCTGCGAGCTCGCTCACATATGAACGCATACATATGCACAACGATTGGATCCAGCGGCTCGAGTCTGCCGTTGCCCAACGTTCGCAAGCAAAGCAGGCAAATGAATGACTTGCAGTTTTTGCGCAGCACACTTTGTCGACAAAAATTTGCGGCGAGAGACCGCTCATTTCGCTCTTTTTTCTGCCTGGATCCATGGTTGAATTATACATGGTTAAGTCGTGAGAGCATGCTCGCTCAATTTTTAGGAGCCTGTTGTTAGTCGCAAAGCAGCTGTCAACGTGATAAGTTGTGAGTGCGGACGAATTTTTCGTGGAATTTTAAGGTTACGTTACTTTTTTAGAACTATGTTTATAAGTTTTATACGTTTATACATGTTTCATGTCATTTTATTTCATTTACATAATCAGTTTAAAAATTTAAATTACACATGTAGCCAAAAACACACAACGCTCTGAAATTAGAACCTCTGTTGAAAAATGTAAACAAAATCACACATCGTTCTATCTCGTTTTTGCACACTAAAACAAGACGATGAAGCAATATCGAAGCAGCAACTATGCTATCTCTCTTGCACTCGCATGGTCTTATCAACAGGCTCCTTCTGCCGCGCATGACTTAACCTTGTATAATTCAACCATGCCTGGATCTGATCAAGGTATACTTAACTAGGTAGCCGCACTATTGCTATCACCCTCTTTTTATTCCCTTATTCGTCAGTCTCGTTGCGAGCTTTGTTAGCGACGCACCTCCGCGGACAAATTTTTGCCGATCGTTGCCTTATTCGGCAGTCTCGTTGCGAGCATTATAAGCGACGCACTTTCGCGGACGATTTTTTCTGCATGCATACATATGTATGTACATACATATCATACATACTTACACATTTCAGTGTGTTGACGCATTCTTTACTCTCTCGCTCTCGCTCTCTTTCGTACTCATTTTTCGTACTTACGTTTTAGGCAATAAAGAGAGAGAGTAATGCTACCTAGATAAGTATACCTTGGATCTGATCTCACTGGTAGTGAATGATAAACTTCGCCGTACTGAGTGAATGCTCTATATTATTTTCTGCTTAGTGGTAACACTTCATTTTTGTAATCGAAATGAATTCATGAATTCATTACTGTTGTGAAATGAAATAAAGTTTGGTGGCGAGACGGAGTTCGCCGGGTTTGCTAGTATAATTATAAAAACAAAGACAAGAAATTTTATTTATTTTTAATTTTACCTTTTAAAGTTAACAAAAAAAAAAAAAAATTCTTTTACTTTTTGATTATCTTATTTTGTTCAAAAGTTATGCCTTTTGTAACTAACTATCTTTAAGGGTCCCACTGTGGTCTTATTTAAGCGTTCGGATGTGTCTGGGTTATAAAAATGAATATCTTTTTTCGGTTCGCTTCACCAAGGTTCCAGCGAACCCGATCGCTCAGCTGTTTTAAGTGCTGTATGCCAAAATTGGAAGGTGCCTTAAAATTCCACAGATTTTTAGTTAAAGTCGTCTCCAAATACCTGTATCACCAAATTTTTAAACGCCACAACCTCCCCGGCTGACCCAACAGCTCCCTATTGCACCAGACTCTTTAGCAACGTGTCACTAATTCGAAATAGTATTAAGTCAGTTTTCTAAATTAAATTCTTAGCAACACATCGCAGACATAGAAATAAAACTACTTTAGCTATATTTTTTAAGGTTATAATAAGATACGTTCTGGAGTACATTTATACCAATATACGAGTATTCGAGCATAATTAAATCTTAAATCTATTATACAGCATCAGCAGGGCTTTGGAATTCAGATAGAGCATGTATGGGATTTTGAACTTTTTTCTGCGATCCTTTTCGAACTTTAGCACGAACTTCTTCCGGCTTTTCAGGTCGCACGAGTGGTTTTTTCTCTGGTGCTTTCATTTTCCACACAACAATCGGAGACTTTAAATATAAAAATCAATCAATAAATTTTGGAATGTGATAATGAATGCATTTAACAAGAGCTTAATAATAACATTAATTTCTTTAAATTTATTGTTTTGTTTTATCCTCTGATACCAAAGTCAAAGAGTGTATAGGGTATGTTTGTATGAACGCAACTTTGCTCGGCACTTTTCAAGCTAGAGACATGAAGTTTTGCTAATATGTTTGTCAATCGGCTTTTGAGATACAGTGTGAAGATTGCAGCGTTGCTTGGCGGTTATAAAAGCGGTAGCTGAAAATATATTTTCTTCTTATAACAGCTAGAATTACCAAATGTAGTGAGAAGAGCGACGATTCCTTTAAAAACTGTATCAAAGAAGGCACGGCCAACCCATCCGCCCGCATTTTGTAATCGGAAAAGCCTATTTCATACATAACATTTCAGATAGATAGGTGATCGAAATCGCCTTTATCTGCCACAGTTTTTGAGCCAGTCACCAAAGTTATACGAAAATAGCTGGTGATATACTTAAAAACTGCATCAAAAATTTGGATGCCACGCTCACAATTTGATAACACGCTTTGAAACAGGAAATCTCCATGTCTTCTAAAGTTTTTAGTGAAACTAATCAATTTTGGCTGCGAGTTAGCTAGCTAAACTTCTGTGTCGTTCTCTAATAATCTCCACGAAACAATTGTATTACGCCACGCCAAATCTTGACTCCACACGCTCCCTTTGCAAGCAGCCTTCCTATTACCTGTTTTATCACAATATTCAGAAGACGGTACGGTTTTTAATTTTTTTATGACATTAAATGTTTTAAAATTATATAATAGAGCTTAAAAGTTTTACTTACAGTGACAGTGCCTTGTCTAGTATATTTCGTGGATGCTACATACGAGTATTTCACTGTTAGTAGCACGGCATTCATAAGATTTTTAGCTGCTTGTATTAAAGAGGTTGCACTATCCAGCTAAAACGAAAAGAATAAATATCTTTAAAAAAAATCCACAAATAATCTTAGGTTATGCTTACCCCAGAAACTATCAGTTCCCCACTTATGTTTTGGACATCAGCTTTGACTTTAGAAGTTATTTGAATTTGGTGACAGTACAAAGCGATACGTTGCAAATATGCTAACAAATCTTTTTTGGTGCTGCTTTCTGGGCACTGCTCGGCTATTTCACGTGTTAGCTTATCAAGTTTTGTACCGGCTTCTGATATTTTCTTGGCTGCGTTGATAACATCCATTGTGGTTTTTAAAGGTCCACGACCTCTAAAAGTTGTTAATACAAAAATATTAAATTTAGTTGTCTTAAAATAATTTAAAATACCAAATAACAGAGCAGGAAAATTGTTTTTATCAGATATATATTGACTTTAAGACCAAAAACTCACTTCGTTTTAATTATGAGCAGAAAAATATGTTACGTTTTAAAAAATAAAACAAAAACTGAACTATCGTTTTTTATTTCCGCTTCCTTTAGGCAGCAGTATTGAAGGTTTATTTTTCTTAAACAGAAATGCCTAATAGGCCAATTAGACAGATCTCGAATACGAAAAGGAACTGGTGTTAGGTGCTTTTAAAATATGTTGTGATAAAAGCCTCGTAAAATCTGTCATCTCCATCATTATCATGCACATATGTTTAGCCAAGAAAATTATGTCGTTGCCAGTATCGTCCCATTTTGCAACTTCTGAATCGAATGTGAGTTTTTCTCTTCGAAATAGCTCTACTTGTTGAGCAATTTTTTGCTTGTCTTCTTCAGTCATCTTACGCATTGCTTCCTAATAAAAGTAAATTTGCTACAGTTAGTGGCCTTTTATTATTACACCTACTTACTCTAGCAGTACATATGCCACTTATGTCCGGATTTTCGTCAACAGTTTGGTCACCAGTATGAGCACTCGCTATAAAAAATTCAACTTTTTAGTAATTCAAATAATAGCTAGTCATATTTACACTTAACGCAAAACGGCAATAAAATGAATAACTCAACACATGAAGGAAACATTTTTTGGTTTATTGTTGGGATAATTTGGCTAGTATACCAAGAACCCTACATCATAAGCACATTGGAAATGCGTCTGCAATGCTGTTCTGTTTGTTATTTCTGTTCATGTGTGTTTTTTAGGTTAGATTTGTACTTGTACCAAAAAACAGTTGGTACAAATTCAAACGTTTTAAAAAATTAAGAAAACTTGGCGAGAAATGTTGACTTGCCCAACGATGTAAAAAAAGTTTATTTTAAGATAAGAATACATTTTCGTATCAAAAACCTTAATACTAAATTAAAAATACAAAAACAAAATATAATTAAATAAAAAACTATTAAAAATACTACTTAAAAATAATAAAAATAAATGTTTTTTATTTGAATATGAATATTTATTTTATTTTAAATGTCACAACAAAGCAACCAAAATGTATCGGCCGTATACATACAACAAAACATTTTCTATACCTTACTTTATCGCACTTGCAAAACATCCCTTTAACAGACTCAAGAGAGTAAAATAAAGAGAGCTTCATGACTGTCTCCCTCGCACTCACATGTTCAAATCAGTTGGTACTGGCTTGCTCGCATGACACTACCATATTAATTGTATCATGACACAGAGTATGCAAACGCAAATACAATAAGAATGTAATTCATATAGAGGTTCCAAACAGGCATATTCCAACCAACCTAACATTTCTGGAACCTGGCTATTTTTCTCTCTCGCGGGACTGCCGTTTGTTGCTTCGTAAATTGAGGGCGAATTCGATGTCATTCGGCTTGCTGGTTTCGCTACGACATGAGCTGCCGTAGCACAGCCAGCCCAGCCGTGCTGTATGTGTGAGCGCGATCGCTGCCGATTTCAGAAGCTACTGCGCGCAGCGATCGCGCTCACACACACAGTACGGCTGGGCTGGCTGTGCTACGGCAGCTCATGTCGTAGCGAAACCAGCAAGCCGAATGACATCGAATTCGCCCTCAATTTACGAAGCAACAAACGGCAGTCCCGCGAGAGAGAAAAATAACCACGCTCCAGAAATGTTAGGTTGGTTGGAATATGCCTGTTTGGAACCTCTATATGTTTAACATTCTCATTGGCAAATATATGTTTGCATTTTTATACGCTTGTATTCTATAGTGCAAAGCACTGCACTGCAATTAATGCACACAAAAATATATATAAAGTATATTTGCAATCACTGCTAAAATTGTTTACCAAATAAAACCAAATAAAACTCCGTAAACAAACACAAGAAAATATTAAATTATTGAGAGCACTCAAAAACACAACCGTCACCAACGAAAGACAAAAGCTATACGCGGATGCGTTCGTAATTTTACTCTCACATTACACACGCCCACGCAATTTAAAAGGCGTGTGATTCACGCTCACGCATGAAGGAATTTTGAAAATCATTATGACAACAAGTAAACGTTGCTTTCGGACGTTGCAGTCGGACGCTACCGACTGTGGTGTACTCGATACCAGTAATAAACAAGTAGAATTGTTGCAGTCCGATGCACCCGACTGCGGTATACACGATAAACAGATTAAAAGAGAGCTGATTGCAATGGTGTGTGGATACGGCAGGGGTGTAAGCTGCCTCAAAGATTGTCTGGTGCAGATGGGGAGGCCAAAAAGCTATCTTCCTTCCAAATTTGGTGACTCTAGCTCAAAGTTAGAAGAATATGGTGGATGGTAGGCTGGGGTGGTATGGGGGGGGGGGGGGCGTGGCATCAAAATTTTAGCTGAAGATCTGTGTATGATGTCAATTGCTATCCTCATACCAAATTTGGTGACTCTAGCTCAAAGTTAGAAAAATATGATGGATATTTGGCTGGTGGAGGTTTGGGGGGGCGTGGCATCAAAAATTTTACTAAAGATCTATTTATTATGTCAATTGCTATCCTCATACCAAATTTGGTGACTCTAGCTCAAAATTAGTAGAACAATCCAAATTTTTTGGGTTTCTGCACCTCTAATCTTGGCACCAAATTCGGCGGCTCTAGCTCAAAAGCTGTGGAAAATATAGGCGTTTTTGATTTCAAAATGCAGGGGGCTGGGGAATGGGGGGGGGCGTTGCTCCAAATTTTTGATACAGTTTTTTGGGGATCGATAACAGCTATCTTCCTATTAAATTTTGTGACTCTAGCTTTAACGCTTTGGAAGATACACGCACTACTGTTTTTAGCGAAGCGTTGGCGCGGTTGAGGGCGGCTAGGGCTGTATAAATGAGCGTGGCATCCAAAGTTTTTATGATTTTGATTGGGGATCGTCAACACCTATCTTGGCACCAAATTTGATGGCTCTAGCTCAAAAACTGTATTTTTGGGTATTCAACTGCGTGGGCTGGGGGCGGCATGGGTGGGCGTGGCTCCAAAATTTTTGATGCAGTTTTTTGGGGATTGTAAATATCTATTTTCTCCCCAAATTTGGTAGTTCTAGCTGTAAGGGTTTGCGAAATAGCTGAATCTATCGATTTTTCGTTATCGAGCTTATCGATTTGCCAGCCCCCTAGTTATCGTAGAACTCCAATCTTGACACTTTAATTTACTTGGGCTTGGCAAAGTAAGTAAAATATGTGGGAAAAGGGGCTGGGTGAAATGGGTGCTGGTGGCATCCAAATTTTGCTGCAGATCTGTGTAAAATGTCAGTTGCTATCCTCATACAAAATTTGGTGAATCTAGCTCAAAGTTAGTAAAATATTGCGGAAGGGGAGCTTTTAGTAAATGCGGAAGGGGAGCTTTTTGATGCCGCCATCCAATTCATAAAATTTTTGGATGCCACGCCCATCCATACTGCCCTAGCCGCCCTAAACCGCCCCAACCCTTCGCTAAAAACGGGAATGCTTGTATCTTCAAAAGAGTTTAAGCTAAAGTCACCAAATTTGGTAAGAAGATAATTGTTTATCCAAAGCCCTTTGCATTTTGAAATCAAAAACGCCCATATTTTCCACAGCTTTTGAGCTATAGCCACCAAATTTGATGCCAAGATTGGTGATGAAGAGACCCAAAAAATTTGGATAACACCCTCTACCCATACCGCCCCCAGCCACCCTTCCACCATATTTTACTAACTTTGAGCTAGAGTCACCAAATTTGGATGGAGTATAGCAATTGACATCATAAATAGATCTGAAGCAAAAATTTGGATGCCACGGCCCCCAATACGACCCGCAGCCTTCCTTCCCACAGATTTTACTATTTTTGAGCTAGAGGATGCCACCCTCACCCATACCGCTCCTAGCCACCCTTCGCAAACCTGTCACAATTTTTGAGCTAGTCACCAAATTTGGTAGGAGAATAGCAATTGACATCAAACACAGATCTGCCGCAAAAGCTTTGATTTCATGCCCCCCATACCGCACCCAGCCCTCTTCCACCATATTTTACTTACTTTGAGCTAAAGTCGCGAAACTTGGTATGAGGATAGCAATTGACATGATACACAAATCTTGACCAAAAATTTGGATGCCGCGCCCCCAGCTCCCCTTTCCTAACCTTTAACGAAACTTTGAGCTTAAGTCTCCAAATTCGGTAGAAAAATAGCTTTTTGGCATCCCCATCTGCACCAGACAATCTTTGAGGCAGCGTACACCCCTGACGTATCCGCACTCCATTGCAATCAGGTCTCTTTTTATCGGATTTATTACTGGTATCGAGTATATCGCAGTTGGTTGCGTCCGACTGCAACGTTTCTACTTGTTTAGCCTTAATGTTGCTATTATAAGCAGAGCAACTGCAACTTTTTTTTTCTTCAAATAATCCATAATAAATAAGAAATTTTACTGCAAACAGCTGATTGAGCACAACAGTAAGACCGCGATGCGCCGATCATCGTAGCAGCTTATTTAGCGCCGATATACGCCGATAAAAAATGTAACAATATGCGCCGATAGTGTGACTGCTAAAAATTGACTCAAAATTTATTTTGCTTTTTGCGCCGATGTGGCACAATAAAAATCGGTACAAATTGTGCTATTTGCGCCGATAGTGGGACCCGGGCTTTATATTGTAATTTGTTTTTTTTTTTTTGTTTTTGACTTAATAGAACTGATGAGTCGATTTCACCATTAAGTAGATTAGAGATGAATACTACACGATGCATAACTCTATGGTTCAAAAGGGAAGGAAGATTAATTAACAGAAGTCTACTTGAATTCTGAGGTAGGTCTATCCCAGGAACCCAGTTAAAACTTCTAAGCGCAAACAGAAGAAATTTCCTCTGCACAGATTCAATTATATTCAGGTGAAACCCGTCTTGCGGGGACCACACACAAGATCGATACACCAGGATGGGACTTAATAGAGATGCCAAAGCCAATAGATTTAAACGTGGACATTATGAGCTACTAGGAGAGCAAAAAGTTCACGTACCCTCGGCTGTACCGCCTGGCTTTTATACTTCATTCCGTGCCTGCTACACAGGTATCAGTGGAAAGGGATTTTTCAGCACTTAAATTTGTTGTGACTGATTTAAGATGCAACCTTTCCGCTGAGTCAATCAAGAAGTTAAGTAGGGTATTCAGTTGCTATGCTATCGACTCAAAGTGTTATGTATAACACAGTGTAGCTAGTGAATGCACTTTTTACGTTTCTTTTGTCGTATTTGTGTCAAGTCTGCTGTTTGCCAGTTTAATGACAATACAATCGATAGTTAAATTGAATTGAGCAAATTTTTTAAGCTGAAAGCAATAAAATACAAGAAAAAGTTATTGAATATTATCAATATGCCAAGAGCAGGAGTGAAAAATGAATTAATTAAGCGGAAGGTCGATTTAGCCCAACTGGAGTTGGAGTTTGTCGATGGTACGACTGAAAATATGGCAAAAACATTAAAAAACAACTAAAGCATTTGCAAAATTTCAGATGATGACCATGTAACGCACGATGAAGTGATGGACGAGCTCATGAAGGAGTTGTCAATAATAACATCGTCTCGTCGGGGACAAAATTATCATGTTCCAAAGCCTTTTATGTATTTGGCGAACAACAGTTTTGCCGCACTTGAATGAGGAGCGATTTCTTCACATGCTGCGGGTTACAAAAGTTGAATTTAAGGCTATTGTAAATTTAGTGCGCCATGATGATTGCTTTAAACCATCAATATTGCGGTCCCAAATGATGGTTGAGCAACAGGTTGCAATTGTGTTGTTTCGCTTGGGCTCATCAGGGGAAGCAGCCTCTATCAAGAAAATTGCAACGTTGTTTGGAATAGGAGATGGTGGGACGATTGGCATGATAACAGACCGAGTTTTTGGTGCCATTATCAGAAAGTTGCCGCAACTTATCTGTTGGCCAAGTGCAGAAGAACGAAGAAAACTTGCTCTGGAAACAATGGACGAGTTGCCTTATTGTATAGGGTACATCAATGATACGAAAATAAAACTTGCGAGGAAACCACGAGTGGACCACGAAGTTTATTTTTCAAGAAAAAGGATTTACGCGATTAAGATGCAAGTTGTGTGTGATCACCACTGCTGATAAGAAATGTTGTTGTTGGTAGTCCGGGCAGCTATCATGACGCAAAAATATTGCGGAAGAGCGCCCTTTTCAAAGAGCATGACAAATATTTTTCCGGGGAGGAGTGGATTGCTGGAGACTCTGCGTTTCCCTTATCAAGGTACATTCTAACACCCTATCGGTGCAACGCAACATCCGCTGATCCCACAACCCAAAAAATTTGCAATACGCTGCATAGCCAGTAGCGAGTAAGAGTTGAAAATTGTTTTCGATTGCAAAAAATAAAATTTACTTACTTTTACAACCAAAACTCGCCTAGTGTGACCTAATTTCATTACATCAATAATATCGAAAAACAGCTGTTTTACGTGGATAGTCTGGCAACCCCACACAGAGCAAATGTAACACATATAGTACGATAGTAGCAAACATACCCAGGGGCACGTTTGCTGTGTTAAAAATGCTTCCGTGTGTTTGTTGTAATGATTTCAAATAACACTTTGGTACTTTGCGACGATAGCATAGCAACTGAATTCCCTAAATGTTTCTTAAATTAATTAAAAATAGCTATCTTATATCGTATAATATACCCGTATTGTTTTCATTTTGCAAGTTCCGACCTAGACTATTGTGTCAACATGCATATAAG
>JAWNNU010001038.1:0-35477 GCA_035044585.1 Scaptomyza polygonia
AAAACTTTTCATGGCATATTGGGTAACGATACCCTGAAACAGCTTAACGCTGTAATCGACGTACGCAATCACGTCCTAGTAATAGATGGGAATTATTAAATAAAAATAAACAATCGGCTACTCAAGCGGTTAACAACATAAAAGTCAGGGCAGACCACATGTCTGCGAAACAAAATGAGCTCATGGATAGGATGTCCGAAATGCATGCAGAGTTATTTGCTGAACCTGATGAAAAACTTACATACACAACGGGGGTAACTGGCGAAATAAGAACCACTTCAGACACCCCAATATATAGTAAACACTATCAGTACCCCGCCTTTAAAAACAGAAGTAGAAAAACAAATAGACCAATTGCTGCGAGACGGCAACGCGTACTGAAGTCGATTTCTTAGGAGTCACAATTTCAGCAGATGGCGTAAAAATTAATGTGGAAAAAGTTAAAGCAATGCCACAGTTCCCACAGCCTGAGACATTGAGAGATTTGAGAGCTTTCTTAGGGTAAGGTAGTTATTATAGACGACTCATTCCCGATTACGCTAAGATAGCGAAACCGCTCACCAACCTACTCAGGGGAGAGAATGGCCGACTCTCAAAGAACGTTTCCAGTAAAGTTAAAATTTCTCTAGACCAGAAGCCTTCCAAAAAATAAGATATACATTAGTTTCAGAAGATGTAACACTCGCTTATCCCGATTTCAAAAAAGAGTTCCGACTGACACTATAGCCGCAGTTCTGAAACAAAACCTGAGGCCAATCACTTTCATTTCACGTGCGATTCAAAAACCGAAGAAAACTATTCCACTAACGAAAAATAAATGCTGGCAATAGTATGGGCACTTTATAGCTTACGCATGTACCTTTACGGTACCTCTAAACAACAAAACCTACAACGGTAAACTCAAACGATGGAAAAGCTACCTCGAAGAATACAATCATGAACTCCACTATAAACCAGGCACATCAACCGTAGTGGCAGATGCTCTTTCGAGAAATCCCATAGACCCGCAAATAAATATCACAACTGCATCAATGTATAGCGAAGAAAGTTGCTCGCACAACTTAATACCGGTCATGGAGGTCCCAAACAATGTCTTCAAGACCCAAATTCTTATATTAATTTCCGAAGAAGAATCAAATAAATTCGAAATACCCTTCCCACAATATTATAGACACATTGTTAAAAAGAAAAAATTATTCAGAATCAGAACTAAAAACGATAAAGAAAGATTAGATCCAAGATAAATTAACGGATTACTCACTTCCGAGAGTATAATGGGTAAAATACAAAACTTATTCCCCACTCACTTAATAACTACAAATTAAGATATACTCAGAAACAAGTAACGAGCATAAGGTTAGAAGAAGAGCAAAATGAGATAATCATAAAAGAACACACTAGAGCACACAGGAACCCAATTGAAAATAAAACCCAAACATTAAATAGTTTCTTTTTCCCTGGTTTAATAAAAAAAGTTACTGTAATAACTAAAGAATAAGAAACATGTTAGTTAGCGAAATACGATAGGCACCCACAACAAGGCGAAATACAAAAAACTCCAATTCCTACATACCCTGGACAAATTATACACATAGATATGTATACGACAGAAAAGAAGTTAGTCCTCACAAGCAATGGGCAAGTAGAGCGAGCTCACTCGACCATGACTGCAATCATGAGGGGTATTAAAAGAGATGACGACAACAAGATTTTATACTTATAGAGGGTTTAAACAGCGATTTCCCAACTAACTTACCAGCTCTGGAATCTGGCGATTTAACTCTCTCGGGGGACTGCCGTTTGTTGCTTCGTGAATTGTGGGCGAATTCGATGTCATTCGGCATGCTGGTTTTGCTACGACATGAGCTGCCGTAGAACAGCCAACCCAGCCATATTGTGTGTGTGAACGCGATCGCTGCCGATTTCAGAAGCTACTGCTGTCACTCGTATGTATATGTTGATATTAATATATAATATATAGTGTATCTTTAGCTTTTAAAATATGTCTTAATAACAATAAAGGTGAAGATATGAAGTGCCTTATTCAGTTTTGTAAAAACCAGTTTGTAGAAACACAAACAGAACATAGGCTTCTAAAATTTTAAAAGATTTAAATTTATATGAAGATACCAGCTCTATGTTAGTTTGGAAAGAGATCTCTGAAATAGTTCTTAATGGAAATCCAGCTCTAGCACCTGTAGTACTTTACATAATAAACAAGCTTTTTCTTCTTTTACGACGCACAGTGGCGCTTTTTCTGATATAGCCTTGCAAAAAGAAAACAATGTTTTGCCCCTACAAATATTGAATGAACCTATTTTATAGAAAATTCTCCAACGATTTCAAATTTTATATCTCGAATACAACCAGATTTTTTTTTTTAGAAGATATAGCCCTTCAAAGTTGACTGTTTTTCAGTGATAAAAAAAATCACAATTTTAGGTAATTTGGTCGGCTTTGAGATACAATATCTCCAGAACTAGGAAACGGATCATCATTAATTTTATTTCCATCGATAGATAAATAAACTAATAAACTAACAGGTACGCACCAAATATAGACATTGCGTTTGCGTACAAGTTGTCTTACATCCCATTCAGGTAGGCACAAATCTTATTCGGATACGTGCGTACTATCTAAATTGCATAAATTGACCTAACCCCTAATGCATACAGGTAATATCTAAATTTTGACGCCTGGAGGCATAACCCTTTTCATAAATCCCAAATGCATACCGTATCTATCAGGTAGTATACATTAGACTATATATAAAAAAACAAGCATAATCCCTGAATTAGTCTATGACTGAAAGTTGGCGAGACAAGTACTTCATTACACTTCAAACATGTCGTTAAACAACCATAAATTATTTATAAAAAATACAGATCGCTTAACACTTTCAAATCATCAAGGGTGAGACAAAAGGATTACCTTTTCAACATGTTTGCAGCATCTTCGGATCCATCTTTTTCATCACTGCGGCATGTAAAGTCACGCAAAGACAGAAAATAATTACAGTTTAGAAATGATTAGTCTTTTAGATGTGGTGTAGATTGTGAGCAAATTTAAAAATAAAATTAAACAAAAATAATTTAAAAAAAAACACATAAAAATTGTATTTTTAAAATTAGTAACATTAGTTTTAAATCTTAAAAACCTTGCAAACAAAACAAAACAACACAAAAGTTTCAAAAAAATGTTTTCGTTAAAAGAAGTGGATTTTTCCACAAATTTCAACTTTGCTTGCTCATAAATAGGCTCAAAAGTCGTAGAACTTATTTCAAACGTTCATTTAATAGGTTAATTATTTATCTATCATATGCTTTTTAAATTGATCAATTATCTAATTTGGTTCAAAAGTTATGATTTTTGCAACGAAAAAAGTTAAAAAGCGCCACTGTGCGACGGTCAAAAAGCAATATTAAAATTTTGCTAGTGGAGATTTATTTAAAAAGAACTTGAATATTTTCCTAATTCTGTAGTAGTTCCTTATATTTTTTACTTAGATGATTATCAAATTAATAATACTCTTGGGAGTCATACGTTTTCTATTTGTGGATGCTACATTAGTTTTCCAACTTTGCCGCAGCATCTTGCTTCCAAGTTAGATTACATTCAGCCAGCTGCTTATCTTCCTTCAACAGTATTAAAAGTTCACGGTCAAAACTCGTTTAACTATCTTATTCAAAAACTTAAGAGATTATAAGGCGGTATTGAAATAATCATAGAAAGCGAAATACGTAAAGTTCACTTTGTTTTGGGTCTTATTGTTGGAGACAATTTAGCTGTAAACACTGCACTTGGGTTTGTTCAATCATTTAACTCTAAACGTTATTGTCGAGTATGCACTAGAACTAAATTGCAAATGCAGAGATATACACATGAATTTATTGAGTGATTACGAACTGAAGGCAATTATATTAAAGATTTAGAATTAGATAACTACCATGAAAGTGGAATCAAAAGCCCCTGTATTTTTGAAGATATTTCTAGTTTCTTAGTAATAGATAATTTTTTTTTACCTCATGCACGATGTGTATGAAGGTGTTTGCAAATATGACATCTGTAACATAATATTAGGCTTAATTAATAACATAATATTAAAATAAAATAAGTAGAAACGTTGCAGTCGGACGCACCCGACTGCGGTATACTCGATACCAGTAGTAAAACAGATTAAAAGAGAGCTGATTGCAATGGGGTGTGGTTACGGCAGGGGTGTACGCTGCCTCAAAGACTGTCTGGTGCAGATGGGGATGCCAAAAAGCTATCTTCCTTCCAAATTTGGTGACTCTAGCTCAAAGTTTGTTAAAGGTAGGGGCTGCGGGCGGTATGGGTGTGTGGCATCAAAATTTTTGCTGCAGATCTATGTATCATGTCAATAGCTATCCTCCTACCAAATTTGGTGACTAGCTCAAAAAAAGATAAAATTTGGAGGAATGGAGGCTGGGGGCGGTAAGGGGGGGCCTTCCACAACAATTTTGCTGCAGATCTATTTATTATGTCAATAGCTATTCTCATACCGAATTTTGTGACTCTAGCTCAAAGTTAGTAGAATATGGTGAAAGGGGGGCTGGGGGCGGTATGGGTGTGGGGCGCCATCCTAATTTGTTGGGTTTCTTCATCACCAATCTTGGCACAAATTTGGCGGCTATAGCTCAAAAGCTGTGGATAATATAGGCGTTTTTGATGTCAAAATGCAGGGGGCTGTGGAACGGGGGTGGCGTGGCTTGGGTGGGGGCTGTAATCACCTATCTTGGCACTAAATTTGATGGCTCTAGCTCAAAAACTGTAAAAGATATAAGCATTTCTGTTTTTAAACTGCGAGGGGCTGGGGGCGGAATGGGTAGGTGGGGCTCCAAAACTTTGATGCAGTTTTTGGGGGGTCGTTACCAGTTATCTACCTACCAAATTTGGTGACTCTAGCTCAAACACTATGGAAGATACACGCATTCCCGTTTTTAGCGAAGCGTTGGGGCGGTTGAGGGCGGCTAGTGCACTATAGATGGGCGTGGCATCCAACGTTTTTATGAATTTGATTGGGGATCGTCAACACCAATCTTGGCACCAAATTTGATGGGTCTAGCTCAAAAACTGTAGTAGATATGGGGTTTTTTGGTGTTAAACTGCTGGGGGCGGAATGGGTGGGCGTGGCTCCAAAATTTTTGATGCAGTTTTTTGGGGATTGCTAGTAGCTATTTTCTCCCCAATCTTGGTAGTTCTAGCTGTAAGGGCTTGCGAAATAGCTGGGCCTATCGGTTTTGCGTTATCGAGTTTATCGATTTGCCAGCTTCCTAGTTATCGTAGAACTCCAATCTTGACACTTTAATTTACTATGCCATAGATAAAGAGATTTGCAAAGTTTGAAGTCTCTTACTTGAAGGGTGTGGAAAAAAGCTGCGAACATACGGACGGACAGACACCATGACGGACATTGCACAAACCCAATATGCTCTTTACCTTCGGTATCTAGCATAAAAACACCAATAGCCGAAAGCATATAAGTTTATCGCTTTTGGAGTGTGATAGACGGGCTCATTTTGTATGGATAAAGAGTTTTTCAAGGTAATATTAATAAATAGAATTTCTTAATTTTCAGTACTAAAAAATTTCGTTTGATTTTTCAAATTTACAGGCTGGTTCGCTCGCAAGTAACCGATCATCAGCATAACCTTTATTTCTGCAACACCTGCCACCTCTCACCGTGTGAGAAGTTGTCTGTGGAACACCGGAGCAACTGCGGCAAGATGGTTTCAACGCTGCCAACTTTAGAAAAAGCAAGTCTTAAATTTAATAATTTTAGCCGTTGTTTAGATGTACCATTTGTAGTGTATGCAGACTTCGAGTGTATACTAACCCCCCTCAATACAAAATTAAGCGAGAATGTTAAAGCTACATCTTTACATATGCCTATAGCATTCTCGTACTACATCAAGTGCTCATTTGTAAGCAGTAAATTTTCATATTTGCAAGAAAATGTTGGGGGCCGACCGAGTACGGGAACACTGTCATTAAATTGGTCATTATAGGGGTCCAGCTCATAATGTTTGCAACATTAATTATCAAATTGCACCTTTTGTCCCCATATTTTTCCATAATTTCTGGCGGAATGACTTCCATCTTTTCGTGAGAGAACTAAACAAAGTTGAGGGTGATATTAAAGTACTCCCTTTAAATAAGGAGTTGTACATATCACTCTCCAAATTTACATACATAGCGTCCCATGATAAAAACTGAGATATTAGATTTTTAGATACTTTTCGCTTTATGGCAACCAGCTTAGATGCTCTAAGTACCAATCTTACTACTGAATATTTTGAGAGCGTTAAGCGTTTTTATCCCTGTGAGTAGCAGTTTAATTTATTGCGTAGAAAGGGAGTTTTTCCATATGAGTTTTTGGACTCAGAAAGCCGACTGTCTGAAACCTGTCTACGTCCAAGGGAGAAGTTCTTTAACAGTTTGACTAATAAAGAATGTTCGCCTGATGACTATTTACATGCACAACATATATGGAAAGTTTTCAACTGCCAGTCATTAAAAGAATATATGGAGCTTTATCTCAAAACAGATGTTCTTTTATTGACTGATGTTTTTCAAAATTTTCGCGCAATATGTAAGAAAATTTATTCTCTTGATCCTGTGCATTATTATACCACACCCGGACTATCGTGGGATGCTATGCCTAAAACCACAGAAATAGAATTAGATCTTCTTACTGATATAGATATGTATAGGTTTATTCAGAATGGTATTAGAGGTGGTTTGGTACAGTGCTGCAAACGGTACTCCAAAGCCAACCACATGTATATGGATGCGTATGACGCAAGCAAACCATCCGAATATTTAATGTACTTGGATGCAAATAATTTATATGGCTGGGCAATGTCTCAGAGTCTGCCATACACTGGTTTTCAATGGATGAGTGAGACTGAGAATGCTTGATTGATTTTGTCCTTTTGTCCGCTAAATCAGAAACCTACACCAGATACAAAGGTGTGTAAGCTTATCGCTGATCTAAGATCAAAAACAAAATACCCTATTCATTACAAAAACTTTCAGCAGTGTTTACATAATGGTTTAATATTATCAAAAATACATAGAGTTTTAAAATTTAAACAGGTTCCTTGACTTAAAAAGTATAGGGGTTTTCACACGCAACGTTGTTATTCGTTATTCGTTAAAGTTCTACATGTATTTTGTTTTTGTTAATTTAACAAAATGCCGGCTTAACGAATAACACTTTAACGAGCTGGCAGCCCCGACAAATTACTTGTTATTCGGTAAAACACTAATCAGCTGTTTTATGCTTTGTGTTTTGTCAGTTGTGTTGCAAATAATTGATTGAAAGTAGGTATTTTAACGATTAACAGCTGACGTAAAAAACGAGTCTTCACAGTTGGCAACCTTTAACAAATTTAACGAATAACGAATAACAACGTTGCGTGTGAAAACCCCTTATATTGATCTAAACACTTCCCATTGAACATTAACGAAAAACAATTTTGAAAAAACATTTTTTAACTTCTTAATAACGCAGTCTACGGGAAAACAATGGAGAACGTTGAAAAAAGTAAAGATGTTAAAATTGTCACTTCGTGGGAATCCACAACACGCCATCGATTAGGGGCACGTTCGCTTATTGCTAAGGCTAGTTTTCATAGCTCTGCACAATTTTCTGAAGATATGTATGCTATTCAGATGAAGCGCCTCCATAATGTTTATGATAAGCCAATGTATTTAGGGTTTACAGTTTTAGAACTTTCCAAATGGCAAATGTATGATTTTCATTATGATTATATTAAACCTAAATTCCAAGAAAAAGTCACATTGAATTATATGGATACAGACTCATTCATATATTCGATACAGACTAAAGATTTTTATGCAGATATTGCTCAAGATGTTGAAATGAAGTTTGACACGTCTGAATACCCTGAGGAGTTAGCTAACTTATATGGGATTAAAGGGTGCAATAAAAAGGTTTTGGGTATGATGAAGGATGAGAACTGTGGTAAACGAATGCTAGAGTTTGTTGGTCTCAGAGCGAAAATGTATTCATTGTCTCTTGAGGGGGGTGGATGTATTACAAAATCTAAGGGTGTTAAGAAGTCTG
This sequence comes from Scaptomyza polygonia, assembly GCA_035044585.1. Lineage (NCBI taxonomy): Eukaryota > Metazoa > Arthropoda > Insecta > Diptera > Drosophilidae > Scaptomyza > Scaptomyza polygonia. The sequence goes on from JAWNNU010001038.1 coordinate 8,114, forward strand.
CATTAGATAAGCTAACTATAAATAGTTATAAACAATGTCTATTTGATAAAAAGATATTCAAAGATGAAATGATGTTATTTTGATCTAAAATCCACAACTTATATACACATAAGATAAAACAAAACTACTTTAAGCTCTAATGACGATAAGAGGAAAACAAGGACTGACGGTATTAATACATATGCGTGGGGTCATTATAAAATTGATTCCCACATGACGTAATAACTTTATATAGGTGAAGTTTAAATAAAATAAAATTGTTTATTCATTTAGCAAAACTAAAAAAAAAATCTAGAAAAAACATAAATATAGCAAAATCTGTAAATAATAATAAGATATATAAAATATCTGAAAGTAAAAGTTATAAGTAATATGTCAATAATAATAAATAAACAGAGAATTAAATAAAGTTTTAAAATTGTTCTTTATTTAAAAAAATCTAATTATTAGATATATATCTAGCCTGAAATAAAATATGTCTGTAAATAAAAATAATACAAGAAAGTAAATAAAAATACCTCGTAAAATACAGTTTAAATCTTTTATTTTTATTTAACAACAGTTTTTTATTATTATATTACAATTTAAAATGAATATTCCATCTCATTTAAAATAGCATTCAGCTCATCATCATTGAAAATATTAATCACCTCATACAGAGGTTCCGGAGTGCTCGTCCGAAATGAACACTCGAACACCGGTGATGGTGTCCAGCTTCGGTTGATTATTTCCTCGGTTTGTTGTTGATGTGGACTCCTCACATATGGGACAGGTCTCCTCATTGGGGCAGGCGACGACAGCCTGATGACCCAATTGTCCATCCCTGTGAACCGGCGGCGGGGTCTCCGTGCTTCACCCATGTTAAGGGGGTCATACACCCTAAATGGCGGTGGCAGATGCTCTTTCGAGAAATCCCATAGACCCGCAAATAAATATCACAACTGCATCAATGTATAGCGAAGAAAGTTGCTCGCACAACTTAACCCTTTAACGGGCCGCGATGCATATCTGCAACATACCGATCAAATACCAATATCGTTTTGTTTAAACACTGCAAATAATAAGTCTTTGTTTTATGTTGATCTACAATAAGCATTTTATTCATTTTGTGGTATGGTCACTCTTTACTCTGGGTAGTACGAAACATATGTTCAGTTGTCCCGCCAATTTAGTGAAAAGCGAAATTGACTTTATTGCGAATTTTAAAATTCAAATTAATCTTACAGTGAAGGTTATTTGACTAAAGAACTAGACTATTCAAAAGGTAATTCTATCTAGTTTACATATTTGATCGAGTTTTTATGTTTCTAATTGTTATTTACATGTGAATTGTGTGTTTTGATGTGTTGCAGATATGCATCAAAATACAATTGTGAGTTTAATTTTTCTTCTCAATTTTTGTTGCAGTTGTGCAACACACAAAAGTTTTCCTAGTTATTGTTATGTCGTGTGTCGTCTTTTTCATGTTTTTGTGTATTGTCGTCTGTGTTTTGTGTTCAACTATTGGTATCACATATATGTATTTTAAAAAAAGGTATTTCTTACTTAGGTAAAATGTCAAGAAAGGGGTTAACACCGTCGCAAATATCCAGTTTTTTTAATAGTGTGGAAAGCGAGGATGATCTCGATTTTTCTAATGATGACGAAAGTGATTATTCTCCTAATGATGATGATCTGGATTCCACAGAAGACGATGATGTCGAAAGCCAAGCTGAACGTCCAACTGATTCAGATCTTTCAAGTTATGACATTAACAATATCGGGACTTCTGGCACCATGGATAAAAACGGAGCTAGCATAAACGAAAAGAGAAGGAACTTGCTGTGGAGAAAACGCAATTTGATATTGAATGAGAATCAACTGCAGCTACTTGCGAGTACTGCGTTACCTGCAGAACTAATGGGACTTTCGGAGCCCATTCAATTTTTTTTATATCTCTTTCCAAATCAAATATTTGATCACATTTCCAATGAAACCAGCATATATATTCGTCAGAAAGACCCAAACTCAATTCTCAATTTCAATTCTGTGGATATTCGACAATTTGTTGGAATTGCATTGTACATGTCCATTTCACGTCTTCCAAATAGTAATCAATACTGGTCCGCAAATATTGGAATCCCAGTCGTTCAAAATATTATGACCCAAAAATCTTTTAAGACAATCAAACGCTACATTCATTTCAACAACAACGATAATAATTTGCCACCTTCTGATCCTCGTCACGATAGGCTTTTCAAAATTCGCCCACTTATTAATGAATTAAATAATAATTTTTCTAAAGTACCAAAGGAACAGTTTCTATGTGTCGATGAACAAATTTGTTCTACAAAAGCTCGAAGCCACTTGAAGCGGTACAATCCCAAAAAGCCTCATAAATGGGGATTTAAGATATATGTTCTAAGCGGGTATTTCTGGTTTCTGCTACAAGTTCGAAATAGACTCTGGTAAAGAAAACGTTGTACTGGCTAACGAGCCAGATTTAGGTGCAGCGTCAAATTCTGTTATCAGAATGGTTAGAGAAGTGCCCAGACATCAGAATTTTCGCCTTTACTTTGACAATTATTTCAACTCTTTGCCTTTGTTAAAATACTTAGCGGACGGCGGAATCCTAGCTTTGGGTACAATTAGGAGAAACAGAATTCCAAATTTCAAAATTACCGATAACATGTGCCTAAAGAAAAATCCCCGTGGTACTTCTACAGAATATGTTGCTGAATTCTCCGGAGTCGATATATCCGTAACAACATGGGTTGATAACAAAATTGTTACATTGGCATCCAACTTTGCTGGTATAGTTCCTCAGGACACTGCGCGTCGATACAACAAAACCAAAAAAGAATATGTTGAAATTGATCGTCCATTCGCAGTAGCGCAATACAACAGCTATATGGGAGGCGTTGATCTGATCGATAGGTATAATCGGAAGATACAAAATTTTATTGAGAAGCAGACGTTGGAATGTCAGACTTTTCAACCATTTACTGGACTTGACAGTTAGCAACGCTTGGCTGTTGTATAAAAGGGTCCAAAAGGCAAACGGATATTCTGGAAAAATGTTAGGATCATCCGACTTCAGACTTAACATCGCAGAAGTGCTGACAAAACTCGAAACTAAATATAGATTGGGCAAACGAAGCATCGTCATTGAAAATGAATTACAACAAAAAAAGCAGAGAGGTCCAACGCAGCGCGGTCCAGACCAAATGGTACGACAGGACCAGATTGGCCATTGGCCACTTTGGACAGAGAAGCGAATCAGGTGCAAGAAACCAAACTGTGTTGGATTTTCACAAGTTATATGTAACAAATGTGGAGTTGCTCTATGCTTCAACAAAAGAAACAATTGCTTTAAGGATTTTCATCTAAATTAATTTCTTATCTTTTATTGGACATAATAAGTAAAATTTTCCCCCAAAGTGTATTTGATGCATATATGCAACATATGTAATATCCTTAATAAAACTGTTAAAAATCAAAATCTGAAAAAACGAAAAAATAGTGTATTTTTTATTTTCGGAAATCTATCCAATAAAAAAAACCGCATCAAAATCCGTTTTCATGCCCTTTTAAGGGTTAATACCGGTCATGGAGGTCCCAAACAATGTCTTCAAGAACCAAATTCTTTTATTAATTTCCGAAGAAGAATCATATAAATTTGAAATACCCTTGTAAAGTACTTACTTAGCCGGGGTACAGATCTCAGTCTGTCCACGGTCCGCGTCACAAGATATTTGTATTTTATATCAGGGACGCTCGCGAAATGGAGGCAAATATCGCGTCGTTCGTCGGGCAGCGCGGAGAGCAAGCGCCTCGACGGCTAGGGGGACACGAGGTCGATTAAACTTTCTAATCGCGCGGCGGCGTCCTCGCTTTCCAAAGGCGTGACCAGCCGTTTTATTCAGCACACTCACAAATCACGCCCTTCTCATTACTTTATGACCTCGAACAAAACGCATGTAGGTTTCTTGTTGTATTCTTGAATACCTTCGTGGTACTTACACTTTAACTTTTCTAACCTTATCTCGTACTCTTATTTGCTACTCCGCGATCGCGTCTACTCAGTTGCGAATTCTCCCACTCACTACTTTGCTGGTCTCGCACTTCAGGTCAGCGCGCTTCTTTCTGCCCTTGCTCGCGACAATTGGGTCGCGTGCCGCGAGCGTGCCCTCGCTCATTTGTCGCCGGCTTCGCTGCCCGGCTCTCTTGCTTCGCTTCGTTGTGGTACATTGTTAAACTTCGTTTGTTCTTCTTTTCTCTCCCTGGTGTTTGTCTCATGTTAATTAAGTGTACGTATTTTAAGCTAATTATATTCGTTTCATTTCAATGTCTCCTATGTCCGTTAACTATGTCCTATGTCTATTAATTGTCTTATATCTATTAATTGTCTTACATTTATTTATTGTTCATAATAGATGATAATTCGGCAAACTTAATAATTCATAATAGGAAACAATTCATAATCGGCATAATCCATAATAAGAAACCATTCGTGATAAGTAATATTTATAATAAATAATTTTTATAATTAGGCATAATTCATAGTAAGAAATAATAGTTCGTGATAAGTAATATTTATAATAATTAATGTTTATAATTAGGCACAATTCATAGTAAGAAATAATAATTCGTGATAAGTAATATTTATGTGTGGGAGGCTCGCCTCGGGCCTACCTCACACCCTTCCCACAATATTATAGACACATTGTTAAAAAGAAAAATTATTCAGAATCAGAACTATAAACGATAAAGAAAGATTAGATCCAAGATAAATTAACGGATTACTCACTTCCGAGAGTATAATGGGTAAAATACAAAACTTATTCCCCACTCACTTAATAACTACAAATTAAGATATACTCAGAAACAAGTAACGAGCATAAGGTTAGAAGAAGAGCAAAATGAGATAATCATAAAAGAACACACTAGAGCACACAGGAACCCAATTGAAAATAAAACCCTTATATTAAATAATTTCTTTTTCCCTGGTTTAATAAAAAAGCCACTGTAATAACTAAAGAAGGCGAAACATGTTAGTTAGCGAAATACGATAGGCACCCACAACAAGGCGAAATACAAAAAACTCCAATTCCTACATACCCTGGTCAAATTATACACATAGATTTGTATACGACAGAAAAGAAGTTAGTCCTCACCGCAATAGACAAGTTTTTAAAATACGCACAAATAATAATAATAATAACAATAATAATAATAATAAGCATCAGCAGACTTAAAGGCTCCTCTCAGAGAAATCATAATAGCATTCGGAATGCCATAATCAGTTGTTATGGACAACGAAAAGGCAATCAACTCAGCGTCGATCAAATTCCTGCTAAGCAACCAACTAAACGCTACAGTCTACACGACCCCACCTTACGCTTCCACAAGCAATGGGCAAGTAGAGCGAGTTCACTCGACCATGACTGCAATTATGAGGTGTATTAAAAGAGATGACGACAACAAGATTTTATACTTATGGGCGGGGTAGGGTTTTAAAATTATTTTTTTTTCATATTTTTTTATTTTTTTTCTGAATGAATAATATGTCGAGAATATTATGTCCAATTTCAAGTCAATCCGAGTAAAACTAACGGAGTTACAGCGTTTCAAACGACCGTCTACCTGATTTTTATACCTGCCCGGTAGACGCCCGATACCCCTATTAGCAGCTGCAATTTCTTTTGTTATCCCATTCCCTTTCTCCGTCTATGTGTCTTTCAAAAGATGCAAACTGACCTTGTACATATTTTATACATCGAATATAATTTAGTTTAGAGGCACACTTCCTGCTGAACGGTTGTGTACTGTTACAGAGCTACGTATGAAAAACTTTAAATCGATTTTCCCAAAAACGTCTTTTTTTAAGTTTGTGAACATCAGAACTCAAAATCTACTGAACCGATCCTTTTCAAAATTTGAACATGACTTCTTCACATAAATCAACGGGTAATCAGCAAGAGTTTTTTTTTTTCATCTTTTTCTATATTTTAATAACAAATTAACCGCGATTTTTTTAAACAAAAATCGCGTTTTTCACTTCGAAGTGCTGTAAAAAATAGAAAAAAAAAACTCTTGCTGATTACCTCGAGAAATACATCACCTTTAAAATGCATAGCAATTTTTTAATTTCAGATAATCCGGTAACGCGTCATAATGTACACCGCAAAACCACTTTTTTTCAATGCACCTCTGGAGATTCACCGTCACCGGCTTATTTATTAATATTTTTCTTTGAAAATTTTTTGTGACATACTTCAAAAGTTGTACAATAATATGTAATAAAATTTAATAAAATTATACTGTTGATTTCACCGAAAAAAAAATCTTAAAAATATTCGTTTTTCTCGCCTTTAAAACCCTACCCCGCCCTTATAGAGGGTTCAAACAGCGATTTCCCAACTAACTTATCAACTCTGGAATCTGGCGATTTTACTCTCTCGGGGGACTGCCGTTTTTTGCTTCGTGAATTGTGGGCGAACTCGATGTCATTCGGCATGCTGGTTTTGCTACGACACGAGCTGCCGTAGAACAGCCAACCCAGCCATACTTTGTTGTGAGCGCGATCGCTGCCGATTTCAGAAGCTACTGCTGTCACTCGTATGTATATGTTGATATTAATATATAATATATAAAGTATCTTTAGCTTTTAAAATATGTCTTAATAACAATAAAGGTGAAGATATGAAGTGCCTTATTCAGTTTTGTAAAAACCAGTTTGTAGAAACACAAACAGAACATAGGCTTTTAAAAATGTTAAAAGATTTAAATTTATATGAAGATACAAGCTCTATGTTAGTTTGGAAAGAGATCTCTGAAATAGTTCTTAATGGAAATCCAGCTCTAGCACCTAAGGGCTCTTATGTTCAAATAATGCCACTTGAATTTATATTGAGTCAATTTTTGAAACCCCGGAGCTTTTATGTAGTACTTTACATAATAAACAAGCTTTTTCTTCTTTTACGACGCACAGTGGCGCTTTTTCTGATATAGCCTTGCAAAAAGAAAAAAATGTTTTGCCCTTACAAAATATTGAATGAACCTATTTTATAGAAAATTCTCCAACGATTTCAAATTTTATATCTAGAATACAACCAGGCATTGCCGGTGGCACAGGCCAAGCAACAAGTTGTCAGCCAGGTACTAGTTCATCAATAACAAGCCCCGAACTTAGAACAGTTATTATGACTATGATTTGGGATTGTCTCCAAGATAACGTAAATAGCCCAAACTTCGGACACGAGAACTTTCGTGACATTACATTTGTGAGACTTCGATCAGGGGAAGATCAAGAAAAAATACCGGAAATAGCGAGGTTAATCCGAGAATTCTCTGGGGATAGGACAACGTTCATTTCGTGGACAACAAATTTTGAACGAATTATGAGCATCTATGCAGGATAAGAACAATCATATACATATTATTTAATGACTTTATCCGTACGTAACAAAGTGGTTGGTGAAGCTGATGCGGTCTTAGAATCTTACAACACCCCAATCCAAATGCCTGACAGCACATTACGCTGATAAAAGAGATTTAAAAACTCTCAAGTATCAGATGTTCTCTCTGAGGCAAGTTCATATGACAATAAACGAATTCTATCAGGCTGTCTACCATCAATTGTCGTTAATCCTAAATAAGACAAGTGCACAGGAAGAATCTCCAGAAACCATTAGCGCATTAACCGAAAAATATCGAGGCAAAGCTCTAGATACTTTTGTAAGAGGTTTAAGTGGAGATCTACCACGTCTTTTGGCAAGGAGCCAAAAGACTTAAGCCATGCTCTTCATTTGTGTAGCTTGGTCGAAAATCAAGAGCAACGAAATTCTTTTGTGCCCAGAATAAGACAACAACCTCCACCCTTGCCACCTAGGCAGACGGTCATGAGATTCCCGGCACAAAAGCCACTACAGAATACAAACCAGTGGAGAAATTTCGACCCTAGACTCTACCATACGCCACGACCTGCTACTTACCAACATCAGGTGCCGATGGCAGGAGCTTTCTATGGTAGGCCAATTACTCGACCCATACAACCACAATTTGCATATCAATAGCAAGTGCCTAATCAAGGACAACAGTATGCTGTACCTCCTAGGCCATTCGCCCCAAAACTGCAGGCCAAACCAGAACCCATGGACATAGATCATTCTGTCCGATCACGTCATATCGATTACATGAATAGGGTACGAATTAACGACTTAGTAGGAACGCGTCCTCTACCTCAAAATACCAGAGACAGATCCACGTAACTACAGGTGAGGTAGAACCAGGTAAAGAGGAGCAAGAGCACGACGCAATTGCAGAAGACGCCGAACAAGATTATTTAGAATATCTAGAACAAGTAGGGATAGAGAACCTACCAGAAGCCGTACCGTACGAAACCGAAAACGAGTATGCCACGGAGTTAGTAGATACCGCAGACAATAATTTTTTAGATTAAACAGTTGCTCATTGCCCTATTTGAACTGCAATACGAGGAACGGAAAAAAGCTTAAATTTCTGATAGATACAGGCTCAAACCAAAATTACATTCAAGCCAACTTAGTACCGAAACCCAAACTTAATGAGAAACCCTTTTTGCAAATTCTGTCGGCGGACAAACAAAAATCACCCACCATACCCATCTCACTTTATTTTGACTTGATCAAGTCCCATTCAAATTTTTCCTTCCCCCAACTCTAAAAACTTTTCATGGCATATTGGGTAACGATACCCTCAAACAGCTTAACGCTGTAATCGACGTACGCAATCACGTCCTAGTAATAGATGGGAATTATAAAATAAAAATAAACAATCGGCTACTCAAGCGGTTAACAACATAAAAGTCAGGGCAGACCACATATCTGCGAAACAAAAAGAAAGGATGACCGAAATGCATGCAGAGTTATTTGCTGAACCTGATGAAAAACTTACATATACAACGGCGGTAACTGGCGAAATAAGAACCACTTCAGACACCCCAATATATAGTTATCACTATCAGTACCCCGCCTTTAAAAACAGAAGTAGAAAAACAAATAGACCAATTGCTGCGAGACGGCAACGCGTACTGAAGTCGATTTCTTAGGAGTCACAATTTCAGCAGATGCCGTAAAAACTAATGTGGAAAAAGTTAAAGCAATGCAACAGTTCCCATAGCCTGAGACATTGAGAGATTTGAGAGCTTTATTAAGGTAAGGTAGTTATTATAGACGACTCATTCGCGATTACGCTAAGATAGCGAAACCGCTCACCAACCTACTTAGGGGAGAGAATGGCCGACTCTCAAAGAACGTTTCGAGTAGAGTAAAAATTTCTCTAGACCAGAGTGCTCTAGAAGCCTTCCAAAAAATAAGAAATACATTAGTTTCAGAAGATGTAACACTCGCTTATCCCGATTTAAAAAAAGAGTTCCGACTGACACTATAGCCGCAGTTCTGAAACAAAACCTGAGGCCAATCACTTTCATTTCACGTGCGATTCAAAAACCAAAGAAAACTATGCCACTAACGAAAAATAAATGCTGGCAATAGTATGGGCACTTTATAGCCTACGCATGTACCTTTACGGTACCTCTAAACAACAAAACCTCAACGGTAAACTCAAACGATGGAAAAGCTACCTCGAAGAATACAATCATGAACTCCACTATAAACCAGGCACATCAACCGTAGTGGCAGATGCTCTTTCGAGAAATCCCATAGACCCGCAAATAAATATCACAACTGCATCAATGTATAGCGAAGAAAGTTGCTCGCACAACTTAATACCGGTCATGGAGGTCCCAAACAATGTCTTCAAGAACCAAATTCTTTTATTTATTTCCGAAGAAGAATCATATAAATTCGAAATACCCTTCCCACAATGTTATAGACACATTGTTAAAAAGAAAAATTATTCAGAATCAGAACTAAAAACGATGAAGAAAGATTAGATCCAAGATAAATTAACGGATTACTCACTTCTGAGAGTATAATGGGTAAAATACAAAACTTATTCCCCACTCACTTTAATAACTTCAAATTAAGATATACTCAGAAACAAGTAACGAGCATAAGGTTAGAAGAAAAGCAAAATGAGATAATCATAAAAGAACACACTAGAGCACACAGGAACCCAATTGAAAATAAAACCCAAACATTAAATAGTTTCTTTTTCCCTGGATTAATAAAAAAAGTTTATGTAATAACTAAAGAACGCAAAACATGTTAGTTAGCGAAATACGATAGGCACCCACAACAAGGCGAAATACAAAAAACTCCAATTCCTACATACCCTGGTCAAATTATACACATAGATATGTATACGACAGAAAAGAAGTTAGTCCTCACCGCAATAGACAAGTTTTTAAAATACGCACAAATAATAATAATAATAACAATAATAATAATAATAAGCATCAGCAGACTTAAAGGCTCTTTTCAGAGAAATTATGATAGCATTCGGAATGCCACAATCAGTTGTTATGGACAACGAAAAGGCAATCAACTCAGCGTCGATCAAATTCCTGCTAAGCAACCAACTAAACGCTACAGTCTACACGACCCCACCTTACGCTTCCGCAAGCAATGGGCAAGTAGAGCGAGTTCACTCGACCATGACTGCAATCATGAGGTGTATTAAAAGAGATGACGACAACAAGATTTTATACTTATGGGCGGGGTAGGGTTTTAAAATTATTTTTTTTTCATATTTTTTTATTTTTTTTCTGAATGAATAATATGTCGAGAATATTATGTCCAATTTCAAGTCAATCCGAGTAAAACTAACGGAGTTACAGCGTTTCAAACGACCGTCTACCTGATTTTTATACCCGCCCGGTAGACGCCCGATACCCCTATTAGCAGCTGCAATTTCTTTTGTTATCCCATTCCCTTTCTCCGTCTATGTGTCTTTCAAAAGATGCAAACTGACCTTGTACATATTTTATACATCGAATATAATTTAGTTTAGAGGCACACTTCCTGCTGAACGGTTGTGTACTGTTACAGAGCTACGTATGAAAAACTTTAAATCGATTTTCCCAAAAACGTCTTTTTTTAAGTTTGTGAACATCAGAACTCAAAATCTACTGAACCGATCCTTTTCAAAATTTGAACATGACTTCTTCACATAAATCAACGGGTAATCAGCAAGAGTTTTTTTTTTTCATCTTTTTCTATATTTTAATAACAAATTAACCGCGATTTTTTTAAACAAAAATCGCGTTTTTCACTTCGAAGTGCTGTAAAAATTAGAAAAAAAAAAAACTCTTGCTGATTACCTCGAGAAATACATCACCTTTAAAACGCATAGCAATTTTTTAATTTTAGATAATCCGGTAACGCGTCATAATGTACACCGCAAAACCACTTTTTTTCAATTTACCTCTGGAGATTCACCGTCACCGGCTTATTTATTAATATTTTTCTTTGAAAATTTTTTGTGACATACTTCAAAAGTTGTACAATAATATGTAATAAAATTTAATAAAATTATACTGTTGATTTCACCGAAAAAAAATCTTAAAAATATTCGTTTTTCTCGCCTTTAAAACCCTACCCCGCCCTTATAGAGGGTTCAAACAGCGATTTCCCAACTAACTTATCAACTCTGGAATCTGGCGATTTTACTCTCTCGGGGGACTGCCGTTTTTTGCTTCGTGAATTGTGGGCGAATTCGATGTCATTCGGCATGCTGGTTTTGCTACGACACGAGCTGCCGTAGAACAGCCAACCCAGCCATACTGTGTGTGTGAGCGCGATCGCTGCCGATTTCAGAAGCTACTGCTGTCACTCGTATGTATATGTTGATATTAATATATAATATATAGTGTATCTTTAGCTTTTAAAATATGTCTTAATAACAATAAAGGTGAAGATATGAAGTGCCTTATTCAGTTTTATAAAAACCAGTTTGTAGAAACACAAACAGAACATAGGCTTTTAAAAATGTTAAAAGATTTAAATTTATATGAAGATACAAGCTCTATGTTAGTTTGGAAAGAGATCTCTGAAATAGTTCTTAATGGAAATCCAGCTCTAGAACCTAAGGGCTTTTTCTGATATAGCCTTGCAAAAAGAAAAAAATGTTTTGCCCCTACAAATATTGAATGAACCTATTTTTTAGAAAATTCTCCAACGATTTCAAACTTTATATCTAGAATACAACCAGATTTTTTTTTAAGAAGATATAGCCCTTCAAAGTTGACTGTTTTTCAGTGATAAAAAAAATCACAATTTTAGGTAATTTGGTCGGCTTTGAGATACAATATCTCCAGAACTAGGAAACGGATCATCATTAATTTTATTTCCATCGATAGATAAATAAACTAATAAACTAACAGGTACGCACCAAATATAGACATTGCGTTGGCGTACAAGTTGTCTTACATCCCATTCAGGTAGGCACAAATCTTATTCGGATACGTGCGTACTATCTAAATTGCATAAATTGACCTAACCCCTAATGCATACAGGTAATATCTAAATTTTGACGCCTGGAGGCATAACCCTTTTCATAAATCCCAAATGCATACCGTATCTATCAGGTAGTATACATTAGACTATATATAAAAAAACAAGCATAATCCCTGAATTAGTCTATGACTGAAAGTTGGCGAGACAAGTACTTCATTACACTTCAAACATGTCGTAAACAACCATAAATTATTTATAAAAAATACAGATCGCTTAACACTTTCAAAGCATCAAGGGTGATACAAAAGGATTACCTTTTCAACATGTTTGCAGCATCTTCGGATCCACCTTTTTCATCACTGCGACATGTAAAGTCACGCAAAGACAGAAAATAATTACAGTTTAGAAATGATTAGTCTTTTAGATGTGGTGTAGATTGTGAGCAAATTTAAAAATAAAATTAAACAAAAATAATTTAAAAAAAAACACATAAAAATTGTATTTTTAAAATTATTTACATTAGTTTTAAATCTTAAAAACCTTGCAAACAAAACAAAACAGCACAAAAGTTTCAAAAAAAATTTTTCGTTAAAAGAAGTGGATTTTTCCACAAGTTTCAACTTTGCTTGCTCATAAATAGGCACAAAAATCGTAGAACTTATTTCAAACGTTCATTTTATAGGTTAATTATTTATCTATCATATGCTTTTTAAATTGATCAATTATCTAATTTGGTTATGATGTTTGCAACGAAAAAAGTGAAAAAGCGCCACTGTGCGACGGTCAAAAAGCAATATTAAAATTTTGCTAGTGGAGATTTATTTAAAAAGAACTTGAATATTTTCCTAATTCTGTAGTAGTTCCTTGTATTTTTTACTTAGATGTTTTTCAAATTAACCCTTCGATGCGTGAACATTTTTTTAACCCTTCAATGCGTTAACAGGTCCCTGGGGACCTTTTTTAATTTTTAAGTTTTTTAGTATCAAAAAAAATCAAAAAAAAATTTTTTTTTTAATTGTTTATTATTGTCTAAAGAAGAAAACTGTATATTTAGAATTTTTTTTTTTATTTTTTTTTCACATAGGCCCAAAGTCTATAAAATTTACATAAAAAACACCTTATTTTCTATTGTTGTTGTTGCTGCTGTTGGTCCACCGAGGCCTGTTCGCGGGTATAACAGCTGTGGAGGACTGTAGAATGCTCTCCGCAAACAACATTGTCGCAATTGAAGCAGTAGGCCCTTGTTTTCCGCTGACGTCCGTACTCAGAACAGCAAAGGCGGCATGACGGCCTGTTCGTCCTAGGCGTAAATGCTGGTGAATTTACTTCTACCGGTCTTGGTATTATCTGAAAAGATAAAAACGACAAAAAAAAAATAGGGGTTTTCACACGCAACGTTGTTATTCGTTATTCGTTATTCGTTAAATTTGTTAAAGGTTGCCAACTGTGAAGACTCGTTTTTTACGTCAGCTGTTAATCGTTAAAATACCTACTTTCAATCAATTATTTGCAACACAACTGACAAAACACAAAGCAAAAAACAGCTGATTAGTGTTTTACCGAATAACAAGTAATTTGTCGGGGTTGTCAGCTCGTTAAAGTGTTATTCGTTAAGCCGGCATTTCGTTAAATTTACAAAAACAAAATACATGTAAAACTTTAACGAATAACGGAATAACAACGTTGCGTGTGAAAACCCCTAATAATAATAAGTAGTCTGATAGTGAAATTGGAGCAGTTTTTTCTTACCCTGACATAAAATGTCTCCATCGCATTACGTATCCTTTGATGCTTCGTTATTTGGTTATTCAGCGCCCGATTTTCAATGTTTGGCATTGCGAACTGCCTGGTGAGGAGCTGAAGAAACGCCCGTCGTCGATCACTTCGTTAGGCAGGCTGCGTTTCATTGTATATTGTGAATGCAGCAAGTGCAGCAACGTCTATCATGTTATAGAACATTGTCAATGGCCAGCGTTGTGTAGAGCGTTTGCAGGAGTAAGTGCCCAGCATTTGATCCATAACATATACGCCAGATTTATTGGCATTGTAATACAGAATGCTATAGGGTTTTCGCTTTGCACTGGCCTCGTCGACAGTAGACATAAGAAGAACAGCTTTATTTCGTTTTGGCACATATGAAGATAGTGCTATATCGCCATCGTTGAAGCCGAACAATGTGGTAAGGAAAGGACGCTGGCGATTTTTCTGGAACTCCTGCGGTACGAACCTCTTATTTGCGCGAACTGTTCCAAAGTAGGCTCGTTTTCCTCCTCTTCAAAATACGTGCCAAATCCAACGTTGTGAAGAAGTTGTCTGCATAAACTGTGCGGCCAGTATCCATATATCTCGCCATAAGCGTCAGTACAACATTTTGGCCCTGATTTACTTCACGATCCTGGTTTGGCAATTTACCAGAATAGATCATACCTTTGACGGGATAGTACGATTTGGAGTCACACAACCACCATACCTTTATACAATACTTAGCAGGCTTAGACGCAATGTATTGTGTGAAGCGGGTACGGCCTCTGTAGGGGAATAACTGCTCATCAACTGTCACTGACTCATGCGGAGTGTAAGCTGCTGCTAGGTTTGACTGCAACATTTCCCAAATGTCGTCAATTGCCGCTGTTTTGCTGGTGATTAGTCGCTGCTGTCGTGTATTTGCATTGTCGAATCTAATGAACTTCTTGATGCACATAAAGCGATCGTATGACAAAGCAGCTTTGTATATTGGGTTACGTGTTGGGCCCCATAACTCTCTATCAGGTTCGGTATTCGACTTGTTGAGTCCAGCATGTAGAATAATTGCTAAAAATGCATCAAACTCTCTCAGTGTAATGGTATTCCACTCCTTCATCTTCGTTGGATTTGCCAAATTCCATGCAGCTGTGACTTCCCTGGCTTTCCTATTCGTTTCGCTTATTATTATGTACGATATGTCTTCACTGATGATGGAGCGGAATATAGTGAAGGGATCATGTACCGCCCCGTTTGGCTCTGGTCTCCTTCTTGTGAAGTCAACCGCATTATGAGCACGAATGCGAGAGAAGGGGGTGCTGTTTTACACCATTGTGTGCAATCTTTACCATAATAGAAATTGTCATTGGTTTGCTGTGCATTATTTTCTTCGTCGTCAACATCGTTGTCATCGCTTTCTTCATTTACTTCGATATATTGTTCAGTTTCTGCGTCTGAATCATCACCATGAAAACCGGGTTTATATATGTAGTCGTCATCATTTTCAGCTGTATCGCCAAAAGCATCATAATCTTCGTCACCGCTCAGCTCTCCTTGCATAAAATTAGCAAATCTGTCGTCAGCTGCACGCCTTTCATCTGCACTCATTTGCTGGTATCTGCTACTACGGCGTACAACCATTTCAGCAACTTCAATATCTTGGTCTGCCATATCAATTTTATTATACTTTTATACTTTTATTTTCACTTTGTAAACACACTTTACTGCTCACTGTCTGAACTTAGAATGATTTGGCTGACGAAATTAGAACCTCTTATATACTCTTTCATACGTCCTGGCTTCAGGTTACATTTGCTGTGCAAATCTGCTCTTTGAACGTCTTATATACTCTTTCATACGTCTACCTGGCCTTTAGGTTAGCTTTTTGTGCACATCTGCTCTTTGTAAATAAAAAGTGAAGTATAGGTAGCAATTCTAAGAACTGGTTTATTGTGTTTGCCAGATTATTATGCTTTCAAGGACACAATAACAATAATCCAAAAATTACCAAAAAGTCACAGAACACGACGAACAAATGCATTTATAAGTGTTTTCTTGCATTTTCAGTACAAGGTCCCAGGGACCTGTTCAAGCATCCGAGGGGTAAACGCGTTTAGAAGCCTATAAAACCTAAACCATTGCTCCGATCAGAACGCGGAATACCTTAAAAGACGCAGAACAATTCTCTTGGAGTACGTGGTAACTTTGGGGGATGCTGTCTTGGCCGAAATAGGAGTAAATTGCGTTTGAAAACGCAATAGGTCCCTAGGGACCTGTTCACGCATCGAAGGGTTAATAATGCTCTTGGGAGTCATACGTTTTCTATTTGTGGATGCTACATTAGTTTTCCAACTTTGCCGCAGCATCTTGCTTCCAAGTTAGATTACATTCAGCCAGCTGCTTATCTTCCTTCAACAGTATTAAAAGTTCACGGTCAAAACTCGTTTAACTATCTTATTCAAAAACTTAAGAAATTAGAAGGCGGTATTGAAATAATCATAGAAAGCGAAATACGTAAAGTTCACTTTGTTTTGGGTCTTATTGTTGGAGACAATTTAGCGGTAAACACTGCACTTGGGTTTGTTCAATCATTTAACTCTAAACGTTATTGTCGAGTATGCACTAGAACTAAACTGCAAATGCAGAGATATACACATGAATTTATTGAGTGCCTACGAACTGAAGGCAATTATATTAAAGATTTAGAATTAGATAACTACCATGAAAGTGGAATCAAAAGCCCCTGTATTTTTGAAGATATTTCTAGTTTCTTAGTAACAGATAATATTTTTTTTACCTCATGCACGATGTGTTTGAAGGTGTTTGCAAATATGACATCTGTAACATAATATTAGGCTTAATCAATAACATAATATTAAAATAAAATAAGTAGAAACGTTGCAGTCGGACGCACCCGACTGCGGTATACTCGATACCAGTAGTAAAACAGATTAAAAGAGAGCTGATTGCAATGGGGTGTGGATACGGCAGGGGTGTACGCTGCCTCAAAGACTGTCTGGTGCAGATGGGGATGCCAAAAAGCTATCTTCCTTCCAAATTTGGTGACTCTAGCTCAAAGTTTGTTAAAGGTAGGGGCTGCGGGCGGTATGGGTGTGTGGCATCAAAACTTTTGCTTCAGATCTATGTATCATGTCAATAGCTATCCTCCTACCAAATTTGGTGACTAGCTCAAAAAAAGATAGAATTTGGTGGAAAGGTGGCTGGGGGTGGTAAGGGGGGGCCTTCCACAACAATTTTGCTGCAAATCTATTTATTATGTCAATAGCTATTCTTTTAGCGAATTTTGTGACTCTAGCTCAAAGTTAGTAGAATATGGTGAAAGGGGCGGTATGGGTGTGGGGCGCCATCCTAATTTGTTGGGTTTCTTCATCACCAATCTTGGCACAAATTTGGCGGCTATAGCTCAAAAGCCGTGGATAATATAGGCGTTTTTGATGTCAAAATGCAGGGGGCTGTGGAACGGGGGTGGCGTGGCTTGGGTGGGGGCTGTAATCACCTATCTTGGCACTAAATTTGATGGCTCTAGCTCAAAAACTGTAAAAGATATAAGCATTTCTGTTTTTAAACTGCGAGGGGCTGGGGGCGGAATGGGTAGGTGGGGCTCCAAAACTTTGATGCAGTTTTTGGGGGGTCGTTACCAGTTATCTACCTACCAAATTTGGTGACTCTAGCTCAAACACTATGGAAGATACACGCATTCCCGTTTTTAGCGAAGCGTTGGGGCGGTTGAGGGCGGCTAGTGCACTATAGATGGGCGTGGCATCCAACGTTTTTATGAATTTGATTGGGGATCGTCAACACCTATCTTGGCACCAAATTTGATGGGTCTAGCTCAAAAACTGTAGTAGATATGGGGGTTTTTTGGTGTTAAACTGCTGGGGGCGGAATGGGTGGGCGTGGCTCCAAAATTTTTGATGCAGTTTTTTAGGGATTTGAAGTATCTATTTTCTCCCCAATCTTGGTAGTTCTAGCTGTAAGGGCTTGCGAAATAGCTGGATCTATCGGTTTTGCGTTATCGAGTTTATCGATTTGCCAGCTTCCTAGTTATCGTAGAACTCCAATCTTGACACTTTAATTTACTATGCCATAGATAAAGAGATTTGCAAAGTTTGAAGTCTCTTACTTGAAGGGTGTGGAAAAAAGCTGCGAACATACGGACGGACAGACACCATGACGGACATTGCACAAACCCAATATGCTCTTTACCTTCGGTATCTAGCATAAAAACACCAATAGCCGAAAGCATATAAGTTTATCGCTTTTGGAGTGTGATAGACGGGCTCATTTTGTATGGATAAAGAGTTTTTCAAGGTAATATTAATAAATAGAATTTCTTAATTTTCAGTACTAAAAAATTTCGTTTGATTTTTCAAATTTACAGGCTGGTTCGCTCGCAAGTAACCGATCATCAGCATAACCTTTATTTCTGCAACACCTGCCACCTCTCACCGTGTGAGAAGTTGTCTGTGGAACACCGGAGCAACTGCGGCAAGATGGTTTCAACGCTGCCAACTTTAGAAAAAGCAAGTCTTAAATTTAATAATTTTAGCCGTTGTTTAGATGTACCATTTGTAGTGTATGCAGACTTCGAGTGTATACTAACCCCCCTCAATACAAAATTAAGCGAGAATGTTAAAGCTACATCTTTACATATGCCTATAGCATTCTCGTACTACATCAAGTGCTCATTTGTAAGCAGTAAATTTTCATATTTGCAAGAAAATGTTGGGGGCCGACCGAGTACGGGAACACTGTCATTAAATTGGTCATTATAGGGGTCCAGCTCATAATGTTTGCAACATTAATTATCAAATTGCACCTTTTGTCCCCATATTTTTCCATAATTTCTGGCGGAATGACTTCCATCTTTTCGTGAGAGAACTAAACAAAGTTGAGGGTGATATTAAAGTACTCCCTTTAAATAAGGAGTTGTACATATCACTCTCCAAATTTACATACATAGCGTCCCATGATAAAAACTGAGAAATTAGATTTTTAGATACTTTTCGCTTTATGGCAACCAGCTTAGATGCTCTAAGTACCAATCTTACTACTGAATGTTTTGAGAGTGTTAAGCGTTATTATCCCTGTGAGGAGCAGTTTAATTTATTGCGTAGAAAGGGAGTTTTTCCATATGAGTTTTTGGACTCAGAAAGCCGACTGTCTGAAACCTGTCTACGTCCAAGGGAGAAGTTCTTTAACAGTTTGACTAATAAAGAATGTTCGCCTGATGACTATTTACATGCACAACATATATGGAAAGTTTTCAACTGCCAGTCCTTAAAAGAATATATGGAGCTTTATCTCAAAACAGATGTTCTTTTATTGACTGATGTTTTTCAAAATTTTCGCACAATATGTAAGAAAATTTATTCTCTTGATCCTGTGCATTATTATACCACACCCGGACTATCGTGGGATGCTATGCCTAAAACCACAGAAATAGAATTAGATCTTCTTACTGATATAGATA
The DNA here is from genome assembly GCA_035044585.1 of Scaptomyza polygonia. NCBI lineage: Eukaryota > Metazoa > Arthropoda > Insecta > Diptera > Drosophilidae > Scaptomyza > Scaptomyza polygonia. The sequence goes on from JAWNNU010001038.1 coordinate 27,728, forward strand.
TGTATAGGTTTATTCAGAATGGTATTAGAGGTGGTTTGGTACAGTGCTGCAAACGGTACTCCAAAGCCAACCACATGTATAAAGATGCGTATGACGCAAGCAAACCATCCGAATATTTAATGTACTTGGATGCAAATAATTTATATGGCTGGGCAATGTCTCAGAGTCTGCCATACACTGGTTTTCAATGGATGAAAGAGACTGAGAATGCTTGATTGATTTTGTCCTTTTGTCCGCTAAATCATTAACCTACACCAGATGCAAAGGTGTGTAAACTTATCGCTGATCTAAGATCAAAAACAAAATACCCTATTCATTACAAAAACTTTCAGCAGTGTTTACATAATGGTTTAATATTATAAAAAATACATAGAGTTTTAAAATTTAAACAGGCTCCTTGGCTTAAAAAGTATATTGATCTAAACACTTCCCATAGAACATTAGCGAAAAAGAATTTTGAAAAAAAATTGTTTAAACTGCTTGTAAAGTAGTTATTTTGCCGGGGTACAGATCTCAGTCTGTTCACGGCCCACGTCACAAGATATTTATATTCAATATCAAGGGAAGCTCGCGAAATGGAGGTAAGTGTTGTGATATTCGACCCGATGTCTTGAGACAAGTACAGCAAATGAGCGTCTCAGCGGTTAGGGGTCGTACAAGGTCAACCTTTGTACTGTCGCCTCCAGTCGCGCATGTCGCGCTGTCACTTTGTTAAATGCCGGCCACCGATTTCTTTGGCACCTTAACCCTTCTCTTAACACTAACAGCTTTGCAACAAAACGCATGTGGGTTTTAAAAGATCATACTTTCCTTCTTTTATTTTTTTAAACCTCTTCGTACTTCCTATATCCCGACTTTTATTTCAAACTGCAATTCCTCTCGTACGATTTCTACTCCGCGGTCGCGTCTATTCGACTGTCCACTCTGTTACCTACTATCTTGCCGGTCTCGCCCTTTAGGTCAGCGCGCTTCTTTTTCTCTTGCTCGTAACAACTTGGTCGTGTGCCGCGAGCGTGCGGCCGATCGTCACTCTCTTGTCGGCGGCTTCGCTGCCCGACTCTCTTGCTGTGCTATGACGTACTGCTGAACTTGTGTTTGTTTTTCTCTTTCGTTCGAGTTTATATTACTAGCTTATAGATATTTTGCCAACAGCTCTATATCTATTCATTTCATTGTAATTCTCGTGACTTATATAGTGATACCCAATGATAGGTAAACAGTATTTATAATGATTAAACAATAAGTAATGATTAAATAATAAGTATGTAAGTAATGATTAAATAGTAAGTATGTAAGTAATGACTAAATGATAAGTATGTAAGTGACAATTCAAAAGTTTCGTACGTAGTTCATGGTACGTATTTAGTATTAGGTAGTATTTCTTTATAATTTCATTTCATAAGTGTTTTTTTTATCCTTAAGTCTATATGTGTAGAAGGCTCCCGTCGGGCCTACTTCACACCCCCCCCTTTCTTCGTGACTGTGATCCTGCCGTCCGGGTGTATGGTAACAGAGTAAACTATTTCTCCTACCGTCACCCTAAGCCGGTCTCTCGTTGTTCGTCTGCTACGTGATCGCATTTCCCGTTTTATCTCGTCGATGGCCCGCTTAGTCACGATGCTTGTGTCTGGGTGACACGTCAAATTCTTTGGGACCTCGGGTGATGCTTCTGTGTCCTCGTCGGGATTGGCCGGGGTATGGTTCTCCTCCGGCCTCATGGTGAGGGGCGTTTGGCGTCGCTCGGCTGCGGCGCTAGTCGACGGTTCGTCGTCGTCGTCGTCGTCGTCTGTTGCCTCCGACCATAGTCCCGGGGCCCATACTCTGCGAACGTTCGACTGTCGCAGTATCTCCTTCGCTATCTTCTCTATTTCCTCTAGTCCATCTTCCCATCCCAGCACACCTTCTTCTTCACTCTCTTCGTTGCTTTCCGTTTCTGGTACGGCCGTGTCGTTGGGGCTCCCTTCCTCCCGAGCTCGCATGAAGATCGTGGTTGTCACCACCCTAATTTACACTTAGATTTTAATATTTTTCGGAACGATTTTCCGTTTACACCGTTTTTTTATTATACCCTGAACCCATAAAATGGGTAAATCAGGGTATAATGGTTTTGTGCAAAAGTATGTAACAGGCAGAAGGAAGCATCTCCGACCCCATAAACTATATATATTCTTGATCAGTATCAATAGCCGAGTCGATATGGCCATGTCCGTCTGTCCGTCCGTCTGTCCGTCTGTCTGTCTGTCCGTCTGTATGAACGCGTAGATCTCAGAGACTACAAGAGCTAGAGACTTCAGATTTTGAATATAAGTTCTCCTTTACCATAAGCAGAACAAGTTTGCTTCAAATTATCGATAACTACTCTGGTTTTTGATATACACATAGAATCGATAACAAAAAATATCGAATTTGAAAAATTTAAAAACGGGGGTTGTTGTAAAAGGTAACGGTAAAACTTTTCTCAAAATTTCGTCCAAATACATTAAGAAACACCAGAGATATTGTAAAGTTAAGTCAGTTATGAGTTTTGTTTAAAGTGATCATTATTTGAAGCATACTTTTAGGACGCATGGACTGCAACTGGGTTCAGGGTATCTTCTGGTCGGGCTATCCCGACTAGAGTCTTCTTACTTGTTTTAAAATTCAAATAGTGGAATTTTAAATTACAATTTCAAAGCTAAAATTTTAAATTTCAAATATTTCATTTTAGTTTTTAATAGTTTTTAATATGAAACATTTTAGTTTTTAATATGAAACATTTTAGATTTTGATTTTTTCACTCCAAGATAGATACATAGTGCAACTATAGCATTTTAAGATCTGGCAATCATTTTTATGTAGAATGCTAGAAATGAAATTAATGAGAAAGAATCATTATAATATTTTATTTGGATGCTTACCGTGACGTGATTTGAACCTTAGACCACTGAATATAGCGTCGCATGCCTTAGCTGTTGAGCCAATTCCAAAAACATTATGATTGTAGTTAATGCTTAAGTAATGTGAATTTAATTTAGCTCAGCTTATTTGGCATTTTGATGCTTTGAAATAACTTTTAAAAGAATAAGAACAATAGTGAACTATTCACAAAAAATCAATATTTAACAGCGACAAAAAAAAGTTTTACGAATGCCGCTAAGATTGAATCGTACTTGAATCAAGATCTTTCGCACTTGGTTTAAGCACTTAGAATGGGCACATCTTAAATTTAAAATTTTTCATTTAAGGCTTGTGCAGGAAAGATGAAGCATTATGATTCAAAAACGAATATGCTTAAATATAATATTTTTCAATCTGAAATCTAAAATGTAAATATTGGATTTAATCAGTTTTCTGATTTGTTCAAATTTAAAACAAAAAAATTCGATTTATAAATATATACACTTAAATTCTAAAGCGTTTCATACTGATTTCTAAAACTTAAATTTTCGATTCAAATGCGGTCGTTTCAAATGCGGTCGTTTTAAATACGAATTATAATATGGTGCATTTTTAAATTTAAAATTTTTCGTTTAAGGTTTGAGTAGTAATTATTCAAATCGAAATTTTTCCACATTGATTTTAATACGAATCGTATTAAGTTTTATATTTTAATACGAATAATTTTAAAATCTGAATCTAAAATTAAATTTTAGATTTTACGTTGCATTTTTTTTCTCTGTTTATTAGAAGAGCAAAATGAGATAATCATAAAAGAATAATAATATAATAATAATAGTAATAATAACTATAGAATTATGGAATAATGCCAACATAAGAATAATTAAATTGTAATGACTAGCGCTCTACATAAAAAGTTGCAAACTTGTAGCTTTAGGAAACAATATACAAATAAATAAATAAAAACAAGTAAGAAGGCTCTAGTCGGGATAGCCCGACCAGAAGATACTCTGAACCCAGTTGCAGTCCATGCGTCCTAAAAGTATGCTTCAAATAATGATCACTTTAAACAAAACTCAAAACTGACTTAACTTTACGATATCTCTGGTGTGGCTTAACCGATTTAGACGAAATTTTGAGAAAAGTTCTATCGTTACCCATTACACCAAACCCAATTTTTACATTTTCCAAATTCGATATTTTTTGTTATCGATTCCATGTGTATATCGAAAACCAGAGTAGGTATCGATAATTTGAAGCAAACTTGTTCTGCTTATGGTATAGGAGAACTTATATTCAAAATCTGAAGTCTCTAGCTCTTGTAGTCTCTGAGATCTACAGACAGACGGACGGACAGACGGACATGGCCATATCGACTCGCCTTTTAATACTGATCAAGAATATATATACTTTATGGGGTCGGAGATGCTTCCTTCTGCCTGTTACATACTTTTGCACAAAACCATTATACCCTGATTAACCCATTTTATGGGTTCAGGGTATAAAAACAAACCTTTTATTAATTGGCGCCCGAGCAGCGACCGGTCAAATATCATAACGAATAATATCGTGTCACATACCAGTGCCTTATAGCCACATAGTGTACTCCGCAAAAGTGTCTCAAAAGAGCTACAGCGCTAGCGTGATTTAAAAAGAGCCGAACCTCTTTCGCGATTTATCCAAAAGACATAACCGGTCGTTCACCGTCGACGGATCTGTTGTATTAGTTCGCAAACCACCACGCACTCAAGTGTCCCCCAGGATCTCCAGTTACCTGTTGCATCGCCGCTCCGCTGCATAGCCACAGGACAAAAAGGAATTCATCCAAAGGACCAGCGCGAAAGATTCGCCGGATGTTTTATTTATCGTAAGCTTAGTGATTATGTGATTGGAAACAAAACAAAATAAAATAAAAACAAGTAGAAACGTTGCAGTCGGACGCAACCGACTCCAGTATACTCAATACCAGATAAGAATAGACCAGATTGCAATGGAGTGCGGATACTGCAGGAGCGTACGCTTCACAAAGATCGTCTGATGCAGATGGGGTTTCCAAAAGCTATCTTCCAACCAAATTTGGTGACTCTAGCTCAAAGTAAGAAGAATTTGTCGGAGAGGCGGCTAGGGGCGGTATGGGTGGAGGTTGGCATCCAAATGTTTTGGGTCTCTTCATTTCCAACCTTGGCACCAAATTTGGCGGCTCTAGCTCAAAAGCTTTGGAAAATATGGGAGTTTTTGATTTCAAAATGCAGAGGGCTAGGTACGGGGGAGCGTGGCTCCAAAACTTTGATGCAGTTTTTTGGTGATCATAAACAGTTATCTTCCTACCAAATTTGGTGACTCTAGCTTAAACACTTTTGAAGATAAAAGCATTCGCGTTAGCGAAGGGTTGGGGCGGTTTCGGGCAGCTAGGGCAGTATGGATGGGCCTGGCATCCAAAGTTTTAATGAATTTCGTTGGGGATTGTCAACACATATCTTGGCACCAAATTTGGTTGCTCTAGCTCAAAAACTGTAGAAGATATAGGCATTTTTGGTTTAAAACAGCGGGGGCTGGGGGCGGTTGGCGTGGCTCCAAAATTTTTGATGCAGTTATTTGGGGGTTGTTAGTAGCTATTTCCTCCCTTAGTTTGGTAGTTCGAGCTGTAAGCGATTGCGAAATAGCTGGATCTATCGATTTTGCGTTATCGAGTTTATCGATTTTCCGTAGAACTTTAACACTTTATCTTACACGGTCATAGATAAAGACATTTGCAAAGTTTCAAGTCTCTAGCTTGAAGGGTGTGGAAAAAAGTTGCGCACATACGGACACACAGACGGACAGACACCATGACGGACATTGCCCAAACCCAATAAACTCTTTACCTTCGGTATCGAGTATAAATATATAAATAAAAAATAATTTTAAAAATCAAACAAATAGAAAATTAAGAAAAAGTTAAAACAATAAATTAACGGAAGTTAATATAAGTTAAATAGATCCCATATTTTCTATAAGTAAAATACAATTAAAATTTAAAAAACAATTCTTGACAAAGAAAACTTATTGTTGAATAAAGTTAAATCTTCTGGCAATCCAGAAGCTAGTTAAGTAACCCTTAAGCAAAAATATTATCAATCAAATCAAATCTAAAAATCAACTAACTTTTTTGATCGTTAATTGTTGTTAAGATTCTCACACACGAGATACGGCTAGTTAAGTCGCGTCAATTTTTATCTTTGTGGTCCGTTTTATTTGAATCATAATTTCATTCCGCAGTTTCATGCACAACATGCCCGACGATATAGTAGACGCCATGGCAAACTTAGGCATTGCCGGTGCACAGGCCAAGCAACAAGTGGTCAGCCAGGTACTAGTACACCAATAACAAGCCCCGAACTTAGAACAGTTATTATGACGATGATTTGGGATTGTCTCCAAGATAACGTAAATAGCCCAAACTTCGGACACGAGAACTTCCGTGACATTACATTTGTGAGACCCCGATCAGGTGAAGATCAAGAAAAAATACCGGAAATAGCGAGGTTAATCCGAGAATTCTCTGGGGATAGGACAACGTTCATTTCGTGGACAAAAAATTTTGAACGAATTATGAGCATCTATGCAGGACAAGAACAATCATATAAATATTATTTAATGACTTTATCCGTACGTAACAAAGTGGTTGGTGAAGCTGATGCGGTCTTAGAATCTTACAACACCCCAATCCAAATGCCTGACAGCACATTACGCTGATAAAAGAGATTTAAAAACTCTCAAGTTTCAGATGTTCTCTCTGAGGCAAGTTCATATGACAAAAAGCGAATTCTATCAGGCTGTCTTCCATCAGATGTCGATTATCTTAAATCAGATAGGTGCACAGGAAGATTCTCCAGAAACCATTAGCGCATTAACCGAAAAATATCGAGGCAAAGCTCTAGATACTTTTGTAAGAAGTTTAAGTGGAGATCTACCACGGCTTTTGGCAATCAAGGAGCCAAAAGACTCAAGCCATGCTCTTCATTTGTGTAGCTTGTTCGAAAATCAAGAGCAACGAAATTCTTTTGTGCCCAGAATAAGACAACAACCTCCACCCTTGCCACCTAGGCAGACGGTCATGAGATTCCCGGCACAAAAGCCACTACAGAATACAAACCAGTGGAGAAATTTCGACCCTAGACTCTACCATACGCCACGACCTGCTACTTACCAACATCAGGTGCCGATGGCAGGAGCTTTCTATGATAGGCCAATTACTCGACCCATACAACCACAATTTGCATATCAATAGCAAGTGCCTAATCAAGGACAACAGTATGCAGAACCCATGGACATAGATCATTCTGTCCGATCACGTCATATCGATTACATGAATAGCGTACGAATTAACGACTTAGTAGGAACGCGTCCTCTACCTCAAAGCCAATCAGGTCCCCTTCAAAAATACCAAAGACAGATCCACGTGACTACAGGTGAGGTAGAACCAGGTAAAGATGAGCAAGAGCACGACGCAATTGCAGAAGACGCCAAACAAAGTTATTTAGAATATCTAGAACAAGTAGGGATAGAGAACCTACCAGAAGCCGTACCGTACGAAACCGAAAACGAGTATGCCACGAAGTTAGTAGATACCGCAGATATTAATTGTTTAGATTAAACAGTTCCTCATTGCCCTATTTGAACTGCAATACGAGGAACGGAAAAAAGCTTAAATTTCTGATAGATACAGGCTCAAACCAAAATTACATTCAAGCCAACTTAGTATCGAAACCCAAACTTAATGAGAAACCCTTTTTGCAAATTCTGTCGGCGGACAAACAAAAATCACCCACCATACCCATCTCACTTTATTTTGACTTGATCAAGTCCCATTCAAATTTTTCCTTCCCCCAAC
>JAWNNU010001039.1:0-56719 GCA_035044585.1 Scaptomyza polygonia
ACAAGAAAGAAGGCTCTAGTCGGGATAGCCCGACCAGAAGATACCCTGAACACAGTTGCAGTCCTTGCATCCTAAAAGTATGCTTCAAATAATTATCACTTTAAACAAAACTCATAACTGACTTAACTTTACGATATCTCTGGTGTGTCATAACCGATTTGGACGAAATTTTGAGAAAAGGTCTATCGTTACCCATTTCACCAACACCCATTTTTACATTTTCCAAATTCGATATTTTTTGTTATCGATTCGAAAACCAGAGCAGTTATCGATAATTTGAAGCAAACTTGTTCTGCTCATGGTATAGGAGAACTTATATTCAAAATCTGAAGTCTCTAGCTCTTGTAGTCTCTGAGATCTACGCGTTCATACAGACGGCAGACGGACAGACAGACAGACGGACGGACAGACGGACATGGCCAAATCGACTCGGCTATTGATACTGATCAAGAATATATATACTTTATGGGGTCGGAGATGCTTCCTTCTGCCTGTTATATACTTTTGCACAAAACCATTATACCATGATTTACCCATTTTATGGGTTCAGGGTATAAAAACACGCATTTTGTGGGCATTGGATCTTAAATGTCCATTCCACTTTGAAAATAGTACAAAAATCTTACATGTGTTACACCACGTAGAATGGGTGGTGATGGCGATGGGTGTTTTTGTGGAGGTGGCGGCGATAGTGTTGAGGTAGGCTGTGTTGATTATGGTAGGAGTGGTCACCGTAGTTGAGTTGGTGGAGGTGGCGGCGATGGTGTTGAGGTGGGCTGTGTTTTTCATAGTAGGGGTGGCGGGAGTGTTTGAATAACACTCGGCTAGAGCGTTTAGGCAGGCCGTACTGCATATTACTTTTTTTGTGGTTCCTGGAGTGTTGGGAGATGTATCTGTATTGAAACACTCTGCTAATGCGTTAAGGGAGGCAGTGGTGTAAACAATTTTCTTAATCGCTTTCGAAGACATTTTAATGTGATTTAATTTTTAATATTTAGAAACATAAACGTTTGAAAACACGGAGCATAAAATTTTAAAAGACACTCTTGAAAACTTCTAGAGCTAATGATCGTTTATTTAACCAAAACTATCTCTTTTATTGATTTTGAAGTCAAACAGGATATAAGATTTTCCTAGCAATTGACTAATAGTTAAAACAGATATAAATAAACAAACGTTAGAAACGTACGCACTAAAAAAGTTGAGTACATGTAGGAAAGAGATGGCGCTAAAAATTCAAATGCTACGGCTACAGGATTGGTTGAGAGTATTCATCTTATGGATAAAGGGGACCAATCAATTAGCACCCCCACCTGCTTTTCATAGACGATCGTGTACAGAATAACATGATTGGACGTGTCTTATTATACTTATATAAGGGGGATCACTATCCCCCTCTAACACTTTCCCCCTCGAACACTTTCTCTCTTTAACACTTTCTCCCTTTAACACTTTCCCCCTCTAACACTTTCAAATCTTTGTCTACAAGTATCAATACTCTTGTTAAGAATCTATGTATTGACCTTGTTGCTGCTGCTGCGAAAGAAAATTCCCATACTTTGCTCACTGACCCTTACGATCACGAAATTCGTTGTTTATGGCTTGCTTGAGGGTGTGCAAAACAACGCACATCAAACAGGCACTCACTAGACTCTATCCTTGCATTCTTTGTTCACTGATTCTTACTATCATAAAAATTCATTTTATATTGCATGCAGGTGTGCTTTGTAAAGCATATTAACAGGCACACAATTGTCTCTAACAATTCTTAGTAAAATAGCCAAAACAGATCCTTTGAGCACCGATTCTCACAAATCCTGGTGTGCTTGTTGCTGCTATTGCTAATAACAATGCGAGATAGGAATGTTTTCTCCTTTGACTATGATGTACTAACCCTCCTTTGACTTTGATGCACTTACAGGTGTCCATCTGAACGCTGTAAGATTTTGATCTGACAAAATTATCAATCCTTTGTTCTCAACTCTCCTTTGACTTTGATGCACTTACAGGTGTCCATCTGAACGCTGTAAGATTTTGATCTGACAAAATTATCAATCCTTTGTTCTTAACCATCCTTTGACTTTGATACACTTGCCGGTTCTACACCAATCAACCCCTCCGTTGACTTTGATACACTTACAGGTGTCCATCTGAACGCTGTAAGATTTTGATCTGATGAGATTATCAATCCTTTGTTCTCAACCCCTGGTATTTTTTAAAAGGGTCAAAAAACCAGTGGGGGGTAATAAAAAGGTCAAAAAATCAATTTAACGGGTGTAATTAAAAAGTGTCCCAGAACCGCCAATTGCCTACTACTACTCTCTTTGATCCTTAGTTCCTATCTTGTTGCGTCTCTTCCTACGTCGGCTCGAGCGCATTTAGGAGTGTTCTGCCCACAATCTTGCTTGTTTGTCTTTTCGTAACCCGATTTATGACCATGACTCTTGTCCGATCTTAGGGTACATAAAGGACAAAGAAGATTGAATATGTAGTGATTATAAAAAAAAAACGAATCAATGATACGCTGGAAAAAAAAAACATTACGGAGCTAATGTTCAGTCAATTGTTTAATGATAATAATCTAAAATGTAATAAAGCAGCTAAAATAAGATACATAAAGCTTAGTGTAATAATTGTAAAAATGGTTTAAGCCATTTTCGTAAATCATATTCAAATTTTAATTTCAAGTAAGTAAATGAGATTGGCTACGCAACAAACCGAAAAACTTTAATTTTGTTAATAATAGATATACAAACTGTAAAATCATCACAGACGAGTATGATGGTGCTGACTTGAAATACAGTTTCAAGAAGGTGTGTATTAAGATGATTAAACGGATAAATTTATAGGAATTAGGAATAGTGAATTTTTGAAAATGAAAAGTACGTAGTAGGTTCGACTATGATATAAGTCTAAATGCAAAGCCTAATAAATATTTTGATTATCATGTTTTTGATCGAAGTCCCTCCGAATAATTTACACATTTTTATACTCGATACCGAAGGTAAAGAGTATATTGGGTTTGTGCAATGTCCGACATGGTGTCTGTCCGTCCGTCCGTCTGTCCTTCTGTCCTTCTGTATGAACGCAACTTTTTTCCACACCCTTCAAGTTAGAGACTTCAAACTTAGCAAATCTCTTTATCTATGGCATAGTAAATTAAAGTGTCAAGATTGGAGTTCTACGATAACTAGGGGGCTGGCAAATCGATAGACTCGATAACGAAAAATCGATAGATCCAGCTATTTCGCAAGCCCTTACAGCTAGAACTACCAAATTTGGGGAGAAAATAGCTATTTACAGTTCCCAAAAAACTGCATCAACAATTTTGGAGCCACGCCTACACATTCCGCCCCCAGCCCCCCCGCAGTTTAACACTAAAAATGCCCATATCTTCTACAGTTTTTGAGCTAGAGCCATCAAATTTAGTGCCAAGATAGGTGTTGACAATCCCCAAACCAAATTCATAAAAACTTTGGATGCCACGCCCATCTATACTGCCCTATCCGCCTTCAGCCACCCCAACGCTTCGTTAAAAACGGTAGTGCGTGTATCTTCCATAGTGTTTGAGCTAGAGTCACAAAATTTGGTAGGTAGATAACTGGTAACGACCCCTCAAAAACTGCATCAAAGTTTTGGAGCCCACCCATTCCGCCCCCAGCCACCCCGCAGTTCAAAAACAGAAATGCCTATATCTTTTACAGTTTTTGAGTTAGAGCCACCAAATTTTGTCCCAAAATAGGTGATTATAGCTCCAAAATAAATGCATAAAAACTTTGGATGCCACGCCAATCCATACTGACCAAGCTCCCTTAAACCGCCCAAATGCTTCACTAAAAACGGGAATGCGTGTATTTTCCAAAGCGCTAAGGCTAGAGTCACCAAATTTGGTAAGAAGATAGCTAATAACAATCCCCAAAAAACTGCATGAAAGTTTTGAAGCCACGCCCCCCGCCCCCGTTCCCGAGACCACTGCATTTTGAAATCAAAAACGCCTATCTTTTCCACATTTTTTGAGCTAGAGCCGCCAAATTTGGTGCCAAAATAGGTGATGAAGAAACCCAAAAAAAGTGGATGGCGCCCCCCACCCATACCGCTCCCAGCCCCCCTTCCACCATATTCTACTAACTTTGAGCTAGAGTCACCAAATTTGGAAAAAGGATAGCAATTGACATCATAAATAGATCTGCAGCAAAACTTTGGACGCCACGCCCTCCCATACCAGCCCCCAGCACCCAGCCCCCCTTCTACCATATTCTACTAACTTTGACCTAGAGTCACCAAATTCGGTTTGAGGATAGCTATTGACATCATAAATAGATCTGCAGCAAAAGTTTGGATGCCACGCCCCCCCTTACCAACCCCAGCCCCTTCCCCCAAATTTAACTATTTTTGACCTAGAGTCACCAAATTTGGTATGAGGATAGCAATTGACATCATACACAGATCTTTAGCTAAAATTTTGATGCCATTTGTCAATTTTTTTGTATCCACAGCATTTGTTTTGTGGGCTGGTGTGTGAGATGTTGTAGGTGTGAGCACTGGAAAGTAGCTAGTAGAAATCAGGGGACATAAAGGCGGTGGAGGGTAAAACAAAACTTTCAGAAGGTTACATGCAAGCCATACTCAATCTAGGTATGAGTTACTTATGCGTGTACGAGTGATGGTCCAGGTGATGTAGTTATCGCATTAAGGCCAGAGTGTAAAGCCTGAGGATCGTTTAGCCGTGGGGCCAAATGATGTCGTCGAGTATGTAAGTCTTAAACGAATGTGAGTGTGTTAGGTTTGGAGGACGCCAGGTTGTTGCAAACAGCGATAGTACGTCGTAAAGGCACTAATTATACTCGATACCGAAGGTAAATTAAAGTGTCAAGATTGGAGTTCTACGATAACTAGGGGGCTGGCAAATCGATAAACTCGATAACGCAAAATCGATAGATCCAGCTATTTCGCAAGCCCTTACAGCTAGAACTACCAAATTTGGGGAGAAAATAGCTATTTACAATTCCCAAAAAACTGCATCAAAAAGTTTGGAGCCACGCCCACACATTCCGCCCCCAGCCCCCCGCAGTTTAACACTAAAAATGCCCATATCTTCTACAGTTTTTGAGCTAGAGCCATCAAATTTAGTGCCAAGATAGGTGTGGACGATCCCCAACCAAATTCATAAAAACTTTGGATGCCACGCCCATCTATACTGCCCTATCCGCCTTCAGCCACCCCAACGCTTCGTTAAAAACGGTAGTGCGTGTATCTTCCATAGTGTTTGAGCTAGAGTCACAAAATTTGGTAGGTAGATAACTGGTAACGACCCCTCAAAAACTGCATCAAAGTTTTGTAGCGCCAACCACCCATTCCGCCCCCAGCCTCGCCGCAGTTCAAAAACCGAAATGCCTATATCTTTTACAGTTTTTGAGTTAGAGCCACCAAAATTTGTGCCAAAATAGGTGATTAAAGCCCCCAACAAAATGCATAAGAACTTTGGATGCCACGCCAATCCATACTGCCCAAGCTGCCCCAAACCGCCCCAATGCTTCACTAAAAACGGGAATGCGTGTATTTTCCAAAGCGCTAAGGCTAGAGTCACCAAATTTGGTAAGAAGATAGCTAATAACAATCCCCAAAAAACTGCATGAAAGTTTTGGAGCCACGACCCCCCCCACATTTCCGAGCCCACTGTATTTTGAAATCAAAAACGCCTATATTTTCCACATTTTTTGAGCTAGAGCCGCCAAATTTGGTGCCAAAATAGGTGATGAAGAAACCCAAAAAAAGTGGATGGCACCCCTACCCATACCGCCCCCAGCCACCCTTCCATCATATTCTACTAACTTTGAGCTTGAGTCACCAAATTTGGTATGAGGATAGCAATTAACATTATAAATAGATCTAACATTATATGAGCACTGGAAAGTAGCTAATAGAAATCAGGGGACATAAAGGCGGTGGAGAGTAAAACAAAACTTTCAGAAGGTTACATGCAAGCCATACTTAATCTAGGTATGAGTTACTTATGCGTGTACGAGTGATGGTCCAGGTGATGTAGTTATCGCATGAAGGCCACAGTTTAAAGCCTGAGGATCGCTTAGCCGTGGGGCCAAATGATGTCGTCGAGTGTGTAAGTCTTAAACGAATGTGAGTGTGTTTGGTTTGGAGGACGCCAGGTTGTTGCAAACAACGATAGTACGTCGTAAGGGCACTAATTTTCATCTTGGAGCGGTCCAATTGTGATTAGAAGCATTCCAACGGCACCTCATTTACACCACCGTCGGTAAACAGCGGCTCACTATCGGACATTGAGGGACTTGAACTTTTAACAGCTTAGCCGGCTCCGGTTTTAAAAATTTAAATAGTCATTGAATATCAATTTGAGGAAACATGTGATAAATCATGAAAAAAAAGCAAACAGGAGTATGTTAAGCCCATTTCATTAAGTAATGACACAATCTCAAAGTGCGTGAGAAACAGCCTTAGGGAAAGAACCAACTAAGAACAAAGACGAAATAATATAAGACAGTTTTATCTTCCCATTAGTTTTGTAAACTGTATAACTTGTCAAGCATAGCCAAGCAAATTGGTCTTTAAATTCTTTAAAACGAAAATATATGAAGCTCCTTTAGTGTGAATGTTTTTAGACTCATGACTTTCATGTAGGGAAATACTTCTGAATTCGATTAGTCAACTCAATATATTACTGTTTATAGTTTAAATAGAAAGCGTTTATGTGAAAACTATTCTTGAAATGAGAATTAGAAACTTTGGAAGCCTATTAAGCGAAATTTTATCCTGGCGGTCGATATTACACGTCTTATAGCAAATCGGTTTTAAAACGAGACAACGACCGGTAAACAAAAATATTAGGGTGTTGTTGATATTATACTTAGAAAGTACATCGAAGAAAAACTAAAAAGTCGCCGTATTAGTCTATCAGAAAAATAAAACATTTAAATTAGGTAAGTCAAATGACCTTAGAAATTACAAAATAAAACGATATAAACAAACAAGGCAACCATCATCGGAAGGCAGAATGTATTGTATACACTTATGTTAGCTAATATAATTATATAATTCACGGATCGAATCTCAGTGGTTTTGAAAAATTAATAAACTGCAATGAAAAAAGCAAAAAACATTAAAAACGCTAGATTCTGAACAAAGTTTAATCTCGATAGCTAAAAATTTATAAAAATAGATTGCATAGGAATGGACGAACAGACCTAGGCAGCCTACAACAGGCAGCTGATCAAAATATTGATCAATAATATACATAATATCTGGGGTCAAGAATGCTTCTATTTATGCGGTATAGAAAAAAGACTATGTTTTGGTTCTAAAATTGGCTTGCACTTAAATTAAGAGCCAATGCAAAAGAACAAAAAGCAAAAATTAAATAAATAAAAATACAAAAAATAATTAAAACAAAATCAATAAACAATACCACAATGGCCCTTTACACTATATTGAAGTCTTACCAAGGCAAATGAGGTCAAAAAAAAAAAAAACTGATGCCTAAAAAAAAAAATTAAGCAATCAACCAAAATTTAGTGAAGCAAAAATCTTGGAAGTAACCTTTATAATTTCTTTCATATAAAGAACAACGTTATCTCGCTCTTTCAAGAATCATAAAAGATTATAGCCTATCAAATACCGCTTTAACAAGCACTTTAATAATGTTCTGTGTTATCTTAATGAATATAGGACTGTTCTTGCGCACTTACACGAATTATGTAGCTTAAAAATAAAAACGAACGTTTCTTTGATTAGAATTTTGTATTGCTCTTGAGATGATGTTGACATTTATTGGATTATCTAAATTCATAAGAGCAATGAAGTCTACACGGTCTTAGAACCAGGACTCCTAGTCTACTGTTAATTACTGTAAATGACTGTTTGCGTTTTTTTATGTAAGTGAAATTTAGAGTTAAAATAGGCTTAAGGCAAGTACTGGAATCATAAAGAACATTTTCTTACAAGAAACTTTCTACACACATGAAGTGCTCTACAATACAACCATATAAAGCAAGATAAATCCTACCATACAGTTTCTTAAAATCAACCAAAACCTAAACCAAACCTTATTCTCTGGAGCCTTCCCCCCAACAATACTCTATAAAAATCAGTCCTTACCTTAAAATTAGCACAAAAGATCAAGCGGTAGTTAACGACTTATATCAAGGAAATAGAAACCTCTGCAAATACCAACTTGCAATCAACGTGTGTTTAAACCAACCTGGTGTAAATTGACCTATATAATGATCAAAACATAATACATATAAAAATAATTAGTACTTTACCGCCCATGAAAGAAAACAGCTACTTTTTACATAGTCTTGACATTTATCAGATCAGAACCGTATTTTGATATCACAATCTAGGAATAATACAAAGTTAATAAGAATAAAACACATAAGAACGGCTTCATGTTTATTAGAATCCTATAGCGAAAATTAGTTTTGAGAACAAGAGCGAACACGTTTGTATGAGAAATAGAAATAATAGTTATAAGAAAAAATTAGTCTTAATATAAAGGTATCTAGAACAATTAGGTGCTGTTCTTAAATTTAATATAGTATCATTTAATGTTAAGCTACTCATAAATAAAAACTGAAGCCAGTTTCATACACTTCGTTATTAAATACGACAATGATTGTGAAAACAAATAATAAAATCATAACCGTCCATCAATTAATGGAAATTAACTATGAAATATTCTTAGTTTTAGTAATGTAGACGGCTGATATTCTATTTTGCTTCAGCTCTTTGTTTACTTGTATTGCCGCAGTCTACCGATCTTGATACTTGCCGAAACCGAACTGCCGCCCTCTCACATGCCTGTGCAACATTACATTCTACTGTTACAGCGTAATACAGAGTTGCACTTAACATATACACTTAACATGTATGTATCGATAGTACTTATGTATACTCCTCCTACTACAGTAATGAGTTGAAAAGTCCCGAAATCGAGTCTAATCATTAAAAAGTGTTATGTTTAACATAAATGTAGCTGAATGAAACATTAATAAATTACTGAACCTTCTGTGGAAAAGGTTTGTAGGTTGACAATTAAAATATACTTAAGCTATCAGTTATAAAGAGAATAAATTCAAATCCGAACGATTTCCCTGTTAAGTTATAGGTGGCATTTAATAGACAATAATACAATCTATCTCGTTTTTAGCGTAAAACCTAGTCAAGTTAGCTAAATACATAACATGAAAGATTTAAAAGTCAAAAGAATACTTATTTGAAGAAAACAATTCAACATAACACAAGTTAAGATGAAGTATCAGAGGTATCACAACATCAAAAGGATACCTAAAAGATACCTAAATAAGAATTTTTGAAGTCACTTAATGAGTACAAACACATTCTTAATATCTTTTTATCGTAAATAACACTCTGGGAAACAAAATAGTAAAACAATAATCAAGCAGCTTAAAACATTGTAATACTTTAAGTAAGCTAACTGTATTCATTTTCCATATTTGAGAAGTTGATTTGATAAATGAGTTTGATGAAAGAATTATAGCCAAATATAACAAATAGTTTGACAAATATCTTAAAAGTGTAAAAAGTGTCATTAAACCACATAAACATTGGACAATAATCTTATAGTGTGCAGATGGACATTATTTGTCAACGATAATCTAATCAAGTATTGTCTAATACTGCAATGAAAAAGTTAAACAAAATATTATTAATTCAGCCTAAAAGAGTACCTTACAAGTTTAATGAATCAAAATAAATTATTATTGACTATATCATAAAATCAAATATATACGTATTAAAAAAAAATACATAAAAGCTTTCTTAGATATTTATATACTGAGTATTTAAACTAAAGCTTATAAGATTGATTTGATAAAGCTATTAATAAAGCCTTAAGAAAACATGGTGTGAGACCTTTGTGTTCTACCGGCTATAAGTATGCGGGTTTAGTCTTAATGTTTGGCTAATGTTTTTGCATTTACATCTATCATCTAAAAATAAACCTAATGCAAGGAACTATATAAAATTATCATAATAACAAAGTAAACCAATTAAAAAAATAATCATTAGCTTGTTAAAAGTGTATTATAATTAATTGCATAAAATTTTCCTAGCAACTGTGGTTGTTGTTATTGCAGTTTTTTAAAATAATGCGACCGGTTCTAAGAAAACTGTCTCTTATCTACTTATTAGTAGCTAAGAAACCTGCTCACACTTGACCTTTGTTCTTTACTGAGTGGGAGATTTTCATAGCAATGCGACCGGCTCTATGATTGTACTTTACCATTAATTATGACCTGCTTGCAGGAGTGTAATTATTGCTAGCTTAGAAATTCGCGTATGTAGATCAAACCAGCTCTCTCTTTTCTACTTATATGGAAGCCGACTAATGTACATGACCTACCTACTTGTAGGTGTTCATTACAAGGAGTCTGATAAAGTACCTGACCACCCCCTTTTACCAACGCAGGGAAAACATTCGCACACTCTCTCTTATCTCCTTATTAAAAGCTAGAAAATATGCACACACTTGTTTTTTACACTTTCTAGTCTTAATTTACAAGAATCAATAGTCTTGTTTAGAACCTTTGAATTGATCTTGCTGTTGCTGTTGTGTAAGAAAATTCTCATCGCTTGCTCACATAACCCTCACAAATGTTGTTGCTGTTGTTGTTCATAACAATGAAGGCTTATGACCTGTATTCAGGTACGCAAGGCAACGCACATCAAACAGGTGCAGACTTGACTCTAAGCCTTATCTCCACTAGCACTTCCCCTCCTTTTACTAATGCACTTAAAACTGTCTTAGTTACAAATACAAATTAAATTTGCAAATACAAATGATAGTCCTTCTAACACTTTCTCTCCCTAACACTTTCCATCTAACACTTGCCCCTCACGAATGTTGTTTTTTGTATTGCAGTTGACCATAACAATGCGTGCGGCTCTATGATTTTACTTACCCTTGTTTATGATCTGCCTGCAGTAGTGCAAAGCATCGCCGTCAAACCGGCGCACACTTGACTCCTATCTAATATTTGCTACTTAAAAAATGTGCGCACGCACATTAAACAGGCGCAGACATGACGTATCTATCACTTTCGCTGTGACTCACACGGATGTTGCTGTTGTTTTTGGTATTGCAGTTGACCATAACAATGCGAGCGGCTCTATTATTTTACTTGTCGTGGTTTATGATCTGCCTGCAGGAGTGCAAAGCAGCGCCGTCAAACCGGCGCACACTTGACTATTATCTAATATGTGAGTGCGCACATTAAACAGGCGCAGACATGTTTTCTCCTTTGTTCATTGATTCGCAAGGATGGTGTTATCTTTAACAAGGAGGTCGACTAATGTACTTGACCTTTGATCTTGACCTACTTCTAGGTGGTGATCCTAGACATCCTGGGTTCTTATCTTGCTACCTAATTAAAAAGGTCATGCTAATGGAAAAAAGGTGATAAATTTTAATGTGACAGGGGTGATAAGAAAAGGCGGCATTTCCCTTTGGTTTAGAACCGGCAATTCCCTACTACTCCTATATCTTCCATAGTTTTTGAGCTGGAGCCACCAAATTCGGTGCCAAGATAGAAGATAATAACTCCCAAAAAAATGCGTAAAAACTTTGGATGCCACACCCATCCATACTGCCCTAGCCGCCCCAAGCTGTCCGAACGCTTCACTAAAAACGGGAATGCGTGTATCTTTCATGGTGTGTCAGCTTGAGTCACAAAATTTGGTAGGAAGATAACATTTAACGACCCCAAAAAAAATGTATCCAAGCTTTGGAGCCATGCCACCCCGTTCTCCAGCCCCCTGAGTTTTGAAATCAAAAACGCCTATATCTTCCACAGCTTTTGAGCTAGAGCCAACAAATTTGGTGATGAAGAGCCCAAAAAATTTTAGTGCCGCCATCTTCCAAATCATCTGATGACTCCCACAAAAATGCATAAAAACTTTGGATGCCACACCCATCCATACTGCCCTAGCTGCCCCAAACTGCACTAACGCTTCACTAAAAACGGGAATGCGTGTATCTTTCATTGTGTGTAAGCTTGAGTCATAAAATTTGGTAGAAAGTTAACAGTTAATGAACCCCAAAAACTGCATCCAAGCTTTGGAGCCATGCCACCCCGTTCTCCAGCCCCCTGCGTTTTGAAATCAAAAACGCCTATGTCTTCCACTGCTTTTGAGCTAGAGCCACCAAATTTGGATTGGTGATGAAGAACCCAACAAATTTGAATGGGGGGGTGGCCCCACCCGTACCGCCCCCAGCCCACCTTCCACAATATTCTACTAACTTTGGGCTAGAGTCACCAAATTTGGTATGAGGATAGCAATTGACTTCATACATAGATCTGGAGCAAAAATTTGGATGGCACGCCGCCCTACCACGCCCAGCCCCCTTCCACCGTATTTTACTATTTTTGAGCTAGAGTTTCGAAATTTGGTATGAGGATAGCAATTGACATCATACACAGATCTGCAGAAAACATTTTGGTGTTACGCCCCCATAGCGTCCAAGCCCTCTTTCCACACCTTTAACAAACATTCATCTAGAGTCACCAAATTTGGAAGGAAGTTAACTTTTTGGCATCCCCATATGCACCAGACAATCTTTGAGGCAGCATACACCCTTGCCGTAATCAGGTCTCTTTTAATCGGCTTAATTACTGGTATCGAGTATACCGAAGTCGGTTGCGTCCGAATGCAACGTTTCTACTTGTTTTGTTTTATGGTTGATATGTGATTATACTCGAAACCGAAGGTAAAGAGTATCTTGGGTTTGTGCAATGTCCGTCATGGTGTCCGTTCGTCTGTCCGACCGTCTCTATGTCTCTATGAAGGCAACTTTTTTCCATACCCTTCAAGCTAGAGGCTTGAAACTTTGCAAATGTCTTTATCTATGGCATAGTAAATTATAGTGTCGAGAATGGAGTTCTAGGATAACTGGGGGGCTGGCAAATCGATAAGTTCGATAACTCAATATCGATTAATCCACCTATTTCGAACGGCATTAAAGCTAGAACTACCAAAATTAGGCAGCAGAACGTTACTAACAACTTACAAAAGTTTGCATCAATTTTGGAGACACGCCCACCCATTCTGCCGCCAGCCCCCCCGCAGTTGAAAGACATAAATGCCTATATCTGCCACAGTTTAAGAGCTAGAGCCATCAAATTTTATGCTCACATAGGTGACGACGACCCCCAACCAAATCAATAATAAAATAAAATAACGCTTCGCTAAAAACCGTATTGCGTATATCTTCCAAAGTGTTTAAGCTAGAGTGACCAAACTTGGTAGGAAGATAACTGTTACTGACCCCCAAAAACTGCACCAAAGTTTTGGAGCCCCGCTCACCCATTCCGCCCCAGCCCACTAGCTGTTTATAAACAGCAATGCCTATATCTTCCATAGTTTTTGAGCTAGAGCCACAAAATTCGGTGCCAAGATAAGTGATGACGGTTCTTAAAAAATTGGTTAATAACTTTGGATGCCACGCCTATCCATACTACCCTAGCCGCCCTAAACCACCCCAACGCATCGCTAAAAACGGTATTGAGTGCACCTTCCATAGTGTTTAAGCTAGATTCACCAGATTTGGTAGAAAGATAACAGTTAATGACCCCCAAAAAACTGCATCCAAGCTTTGGAGCCATGCCACCCCGTTCTCCAGCCCCCTGCGTTTTGAAATCAAAAACGCCTATGTCTTCCACAGTTTTTGAGCTAGAGCCACCAAATTCGGTGCCAAGATAGGTGATGATGACTCCCAAAAAAATGCATAAGAACTTTAGATGCAACACCCACCCATACTGCCTTAGCCGCCCTAAACTGACCCAACGCGTCACTAAAAACGCGAATGCGTGAATCTTTCATAGTGTGTAAGCTTGAGTCACAAAATTTGGTAGGAAGATAACAGTTAATGACTCCCAAAAAACTGCATCCAAGCTTTGGAGCCATGCCACCCCATTCTCCAGGCCCTGCGTTTTGAAATCAAAAATGCCTATGTCTTCCAAAGCTTTTAAGCTAGAGCCACCAAATTTGGATTGGTGATGAAGAACCCAAAAAATTTAAATGCCACCCCCCACCCATACCGACCCAGCCCACCTTCCACAATATTCTACTAACTTTGAGCTAGAGTCACCAAATTTGGTATGAGGATAGCAATTGACATCATTCATAGATCTGGAGCAAAAATTTGGATGGCACGCCCCCCTTCCACGCCCAGCCCCCTTTCGCCATATTTTACTATTTTTGAGCTAGAGTTACGAAATTTGGTATGAGGATAGCAATTGACATCATACACAGATATGCAGCAAAAATTTTCGTGTTACGCCCCCATAGCACCCAAGCTCTTATTCCATATCTTTAACCAACTTTAAGCTAGAGTCACCAAATTTGGAAGAAAGATAACTTTTGGCATCCGCACCAGACAATCTTTGAGGCAGCATACACCCTTGCCGTATCGGCACCCCATTGCAATCAGGTCTCTTTTAATCGGTTTAATTACTGGTATCGAGTTTACCGCAGTCGGTTGCGTCCGACTGGAACGTTTCTACTTGTTTTGTTTTATGGTTGATATGTGATTGTACTCGATACCGAAGGTAAAGAGTATATTGGGTTTGTGCAATGTCTGTCATGGTGTCCGTCCGTCTGTTCGACCGTCCGACTCTATGAACGCAACTTTTTTCCATACCCTTCAAGTAGAGACTTGAAACTTTGCAAATGTCTTTATCTATGGCATAGTAAATTAAAGTGCCAAGATTGGAGTTCTACGATAACTGGGGGGCTGGCAAACCGATAAGTTCGATAACTCAAAATCGATTAATCCACCTATTTCGCACGCCCTTAAAGCTAGAACTACCAAAATTGGGGAGAAGATAGTTACTAACAACCCGCAAAATTTTGCATCAATTTTGGAGACACGCCCACCCATTCCGCCGCCAGCCCCCCCGCAGTTAAAAGACATAAATGCCTATATCTGCCACAGTTTTAGAGCTAGAGCCATCAAATTTTATGCTCACATAGGTAACGACGACCCCCAACCAAATCAATAATAAAATAAAATAACGCTTCGCTAAAAACCGTATTGCGTATATCTTCCAAAGTGTTTAAGCTAGAGTGACCAAACTTGGTAGGAAGATAACTGTTACTGACCCCCAAAAACTGCACCAAAGTTTTGGAGCCCCGCTCACCCATTCTGCCCCCAGCCCACTAGCTGTTTATAAACAGCAATGCCTATATCTTCCATAGTTTTTGAGCTAGAGCCACCAATTTCAGTGCCAAGATAAGTGATGATGGTTCTTAAAAAATTGCATAATAACTTTGGATGCCACGCCTATCCATACTACCCTAGCCGCCCTAAACCACCCCAACGTTTCGCTAAAAACGGTATTGAGTGTACCTTCCATAGTGTTTAAGCTAGATTCACCAGATTTGGTAGAAAGATAACAGTTAATGACCCCCAAAAAACTGCATCCAAGCTTTGGAGCCATGCCACCCCGTTCTCCAGCCCCCTACGTTTTGAAATCAAAAACGCCTATGTCTTCCACAGTTTTTGAGCTAGAGCCACCAAATTCGGTGCCAAGATAGGTGATGATGACTCCCAAAAAAATGCATAAGAACTTTAGATGCAACACCCACCCATACTGCCTTAGCCGCCCTAAACTGACCCAACGCGTCACTAAAAACGCGAATGCGTGAATCTTTCATAGTGTGTAAGCTTGAGTCACATAATTTGGTAGGAAGATAACAGTTAATGACCCCCAAAAAACTGCATCCAAGCTTTCGAGCCATGCCACCCCGTTCTCCAGGCCCCTGCGTTTTGAAATCAAAAATGCCTATGTCTTCCACAGCTTTTGAGCTAGAGCCACCAAATTTGGATTGGTGATGAAGAACCCAAAAAATTTAAATGCCACCCCCCACCCATACCGCCCCAGCCTACCTTCCACAATATTCTACTAACTTTGAGCTAGAGTCACCAAATTTGGTATGAGGATAGCAATTGACATCATACATAGATCTGGAGCAAAAATTTGGATGGCACGCCCCCCTTCCACGCCCAGCCCCCTTTCGCCATATTTTACTATATTTGAGCTAGAGTTACGAAATTTGGTGTGAGGATAGCAATTGACATCATACACAGATCTGCAGCAAAAATTTTCGTGTTACGTCCCCATAGCGCCCAAGCCCTTATTCCATATCTTTAACAAACTTTCGGCTAGACTCACCAAATTAATTACTGGTATCGAGTATACCGCAGTCGGTTGCGTCCGAATGCAACGTTTCTACTTGTTTTGTTTTATGGTTGATATGTGTTTGTACTCGATACCGAAGGTAAAGAGTATATTGGGTTTATGCAATGTCTGTCATGGTGTCCGTCCGTCTGTTCGACCGTCCGACTCTATGAACGCAACTTTTTTCCATACCCTTCAAGTAGAGGCTTGAAACTTTGCAAATGTCTTTATCTATGGCATAGTAAATTAAAGTGCCAATATTGGAGTTCTACGATAACTGGGAGGCTTTCAAACCGATAAGTTCGATAACTCAAAATCGATTAATCCACCTATTTCGCACGCCCTTAAAGCTAGAACTACCAAAATTGGGGAGAAGATAGTTACTAACAACCCGCATAATTTTGCATCAATTTTGGAGACACGCCCACCCATTCCGCCGCCAGCCCCCCCCCCCCCCCCGCAGTTGAAAGACATAAATGCCTATATCTGCCGCAGTTTTAGAGCTAGAGCCATCAAATTTTATGGTCACATAGGTGATGACGACCCCCAACCAAATCAATAATAAAATAAAATAACGCTTCGCTAAAAACCGTATTGCGTATATCTTCCAAAGTGTTTAAGCTAGAGTGACCAAACTTGGTAGGAAGATAAGATAAGAGCTAGAGCCATCAAATTTTATGCTCACATAGGTGACGACGACCCTCAACCAAATTAAAAATAAAACTTTAGATGCCACGCCTATCCGTATTGCCCTAGCCGCCCCAAACCACCCCAACGCTTCGCTTCAAACGGTATTGCGTATATCTTCCAAAGTGTTTAAGCTAGAGTCACCAAACTTGGTTAGAAGATAACTGTTACTGACCCCCAAAAACCGCACCAAAGTTTTGGAGCCACCCCCTCCTTTCCCCAGCCACCCTTCAATCTGAAATCAGAAATGCCTATATCTTCCACAGCTTTTGAGCTAGAGCCACCAAATTTGGATTGGTGATGAAGAACCCAAAAAATTTGAATGCCACACCCCACCCATACCGCCCCCAGCCCACCTTCCACAATATTCTACTAACTTTGAGCTACAGTCACGAAATTTGGTATGAGGATAGCAGTTGACATCATACACAGATCTGCAGTAAAATTTTTGGTGTTACGCCCCCATAGCGCCCAGCCCCCAATTCTACACCTTTAACAAAATTTTCAGCTAGACTCACCAAATTTGGAAGGAAGATAAAACAGCAATGCCTATATCTTCCATAGTTTTTGAGTTAGAGCCACCAAATTCGGTGCCAAGATAAGTGATGACGGTTCTTAAAAAATTGCATAATTGCATTGGATGCCACGCCTATCCATACTCCCTAGCCGCCCTAAACCACCACAACGCTTCGTTAAAAACGGTATTGAGTGTACCTTCCATAGTGTTTAAGCTAGATTCACCAGATTTAAGAGAAAGATAACAGTTAATGAACCCCAAAAAACTGCATCCAAGCTTTGGAGCCATGCCACCCCGTTCTCCAGCCCCCTGCGTTTTCAAATCAAAAACGCCTATGTCTTCCACAGCTTTTGAGCTAGAGCCACCAAATTTGGATTGGTGATGAAGAACCCAAAAAATTTTTATGCCGCCCCCCACCCATACCGCCCCCAGCCCACCTTCCACAATATTCTACTAACTTTGAGCTAGTGTCACCAAATTTGGTATGAGGATAGCAATTGACATCATACATAGATCTGCAGCAAAAATTTGAATGCCACGCCCCCCTTCCAAGCCCAGCCCCCTTCCACCGTATTTTACTATTTTTGAGCTAGAGTTACGAAATTTGGTATGAGGATAGCAATTGACATCATACACAGATCTGCAGCAAAAATGTTGGTGTTACGCCCCCATAGCGCCCCAGCCCCCCTTACCATAACTTTAACAAACTTTCATCTAGACTCACCAAATTTGGAAGGAAGATAACTTTTTGGCATCCCCATATGCACCAGACAATCTTTGAGGCAGCATACACCCTTCCCGTATCGGCACCCCATTGCAATCAGGTCTCTTTTAATCGGTTTAATTACTGGTATCGAGTATACCGCAGTCGGTTGCGTCCGACTGCAACGTTTCTACTTGTTTTGTTTTATGGTTGATATGTAATTATACTCGATACCGAAGGTAAAGAGTATCTTGGGTTTGTGCAATGTCCGTCGTGGTGTCCGTCCGTCTTGCCGACCGTCCGCCTCTATGAACGCAACTTTTTTCCATACCCTTCAAGTAGAGACTTGAAACTTTGCAAATGTCTTTATCTATGTCATTGTAAATTAATGTGTCAAGATTGGAGTTCTACGATAACTGGGGGGCTGGCAATTCGCTAAGTTCGATAGCTCAAAATCGATTCAACCACCTATTTCGCTCGCCCTTAAAGCTAGAACTACCAAAATTGGGCAGAAGAACGTTACTAACAACCCACAAAATTTTGCATCAATTTTGGAGACACGCCCACCCATTCTGCCGCCAGCCCCCCCGCAGTTTAAAGACATAAATGCGTTTTTCTACCACAGTTTTAGAGCTAGAGCCATCAAATTTTATGCTCACATAGGTGACGACGACCCTCAACCAAATTAAAAATAAAACTTTAGATGCCACGCCTATCCGAATTGCCCTAGCCGCCCCAAACCACCCCAACGCTTCGCTTAAAACGGTATTGCGTATATCTTCCAAAGTGTTTAAGCTAGAGTCACCAAACTTGTTAGGAAGATAACTGTTACTGACCCCCAAAAACTGCACCAAACTTTTGGAGCCACGCCCTCCATTCCCCAGCCACCCTTCAATCTGAAATCAGAAATGCCTATATCTTCCATAGTTTTTGAGCTAGAGCCACCAAATTCGGTGCCAAGATAGGTGATGATGACTCCCAAAAAAATGCATAAGAACTTTGGATGCCACACCCATCCATACTGCCCTAGCCGCCCAAAACTGACCCAACGCATCACTAAAAACGCGAATGCGTGTATCTTTCATAGTGTGTAAGCTTGAGTCACAAAATTTGGTAGGAAGATAACTGTTACTGACCCCCAAAAAACTGCATCCAAGCTTTGGAGCCATGCCCGCCGTTCTCCAGCCCCCTGCGTTTTGAAATCAAAAACGCCTATGTCTTCCACAGCTTTTGAGCTAGAGCCACCAAATTTGGATTGGTGATGAAGAACCCAAAAAATTTGAATGCCACACCCCACCCATACCGCCCCCAGCCCACCTTTCACAATATTCTACTATCTTTGAGCTACAGTCACGAAATTTGGTATGAGGAGAGCAGTTGACATCATACACAGATCGGCAGTAAAATTTTTGGTGTTACGCCCCCATAGCGCCCCAGCCCCCATTTCTACACCTTTAACAAAATTTTCAGCTAGAGTCACCAAATTTGGAAGGAAGATAACTTTTTGGCTTCCCCATATGCTTCAGACAATCTTTGAGGCAGCTACACCCTTGCCGTATCGGCATCCCATTGCAGGTCTCTTTTAATCGGTTTAATTACTGGTATCAAGTATACCGCAACGTTTCTACTTGTTTTGTTTTATGGTTGATGTGTGATTATACTCGATACCGAAGGTAAAGAGTATATTGGGTTTGTGCAATGTCCGTCATGGTGTCCGTCCGTCTGTCCGACCGTCCGTCTCTATGAACGCAACTTTTTTCCATACCCTTCAAGTAGAGACTTGAAACTTTGCAAATGTCGTTATTTTATTTATTTATTTATTTATTTGTATGTTTGTCCTAACGCTACAAGTTTAAGAACTTATAATTTAGTGCGCTAGTCATTACAATCTTATAATTTTTGTTGGCATTTTCCATAATTTTATAATTATTATTACTATTATAATTATTATTATTATCATTATTATTATTTTTATTATTATTATTTTTAAATTCTTACTTTGTAGTGTTGGTAATTGGTTCCAAAGGCGAACAGCCCAGATGTAAAACTGCCCTTCAGAACAGGCAAGCTTTGTTCTTATACAAACTATATTACTGGTTCTTTGGGACGTGCTAAATCTAAGATTGACAAAAAGATACTCAGGCTGCTTGGTATATATAATTTTATGAATAAGAATTAAAATCTTATGGTTAATGAGATCAGTTAAATTTAAATCAAATAATTTACTTGCATGGCTGGTTATATGTTCGTTTCTTCTTAGATTAAATACATAGCGAACAATGTTATTAAACGCCACCTTTAATTTATTTTGACTAGCTAAACTGCCTTTGCCAAAAATCTCAATACCATACATTAGTATGGGTGCAACAATTGCTTTTGCGATGGTAGTCTTAATGCTGACTGGCAAGAAACGTTGGGTTAAGGAAAGTTGCCTAAGGGCACCGTAGACTTTTCCAACAGTTTTATTTACATGATCCGTCCAAGAAAGTGTTTTGTTCAATATTACGCCTAAATTATCAGTTTTATCTACATAATTAATTTCAACTCCATCTATAATAAGCTTGTTTAAGTTACTTGTGCTCAAAAGCTTCTTATATATTAAGAGGCATTTAGATTTTGCTGGATTTAAGGCCAGCCCGTTTTCTCGTGCCCATTTACTAACAGATATTAAATTAGTATTACACATATTTATACATTCATTTAGTTGACATAATGGACGACTCACATACATTTGAACATCATCAGCATACATATGGACTTCACATCTAGACAAAACAGCGGGCAAATCATTTACATATATCGTAAAAAGTAGCGGCCCTAGTACCGATCCCTGCGGAACACCCCTAGCAACATGTCTATAGTTCGATTTGTTATCAGCCACAACAACAGCTTGCCTTCTGTTAGTGAGGTATGAACGTAATAGTTTTGTAGCTGTTGAGGAAAAATTGAACATCTTGTGCAACTTTGTCAATAGTATCTCGTGGTTTACCGTGTCAAAAGCTTTACTAAAATCAAGAAGTGTCAGAAACGTTACTTCACTATTATCCATGTGTTTTCTTATATCTTCTATTATCTTTATAAGTGCTGTAGTACAGCTTCTGTTTGATCTAAACCCCGATTGTTTTTGACTTAAGAGTAAATTTAGCTCAAGGAACTTTTTTATTTGTTGTGCAATTAGCTTCTCAAAAACTTTTGATAAGAAAGGCAGTATTGAGATTGGTCTGTATTCATGACCTCTCTTAGGGATTGGGATAACTTTAGCAACTTTCCACTGGTCGGGAAAAGTACTTGTTGTGATTGCCGTATTAATTATGTGCGTAATATAACTAATTATATGTGGTAATATGATTTTAAGAAACTTTGGATTAAGGCCATCCAATCCTATAGCACTAGATTTAATTAATGACATAGCTGACAACACCTCAAATGGACTGACACACATAAAATCAAAAACGTTACTACAATTATTGAACGACACAGAACTTAGATATGTATTACAGTTAGTCACAGGTACATTTAACTCAACAAATTTGTTATTTAACTCATTTACATCCACCTCACTATCCATCTCTACTTTCGCTCTTCTTATGCCCAATTTTTTTATGTTTTTCCATTTCTGTGCATTTGTTATTGCACTTTCAAACCCATCACTATAATATGCACGCTTAGCATTATCAATCATTTTATGTACACTTCTTCTACTACTTTTGAAAATATTATATAGGTTGTCAGTTTTATATCGTTTCCACTTGTCATAATCCTTATTTCTAATTTCTATTGCGCGCTTAATATCACAGTTAAACCAAGATTTATTTGCCGATTTAACAATTTTGGTCCGCACTAGTATAAACTTGTCGTATAAGACTCGAATATTACTTTGCAATTTACCCAATTGTATATCAACGCTGGGTATTGAGTAAATGATATCCCAGTTGAGGTTGCTGCACTCCTCTTGTAACCCAAATATATCAATATTTTTGAAATCTCTAAATTTTATACTCTGATTATTATATTTAAGTTTTAGATCGTATGTTAGAAAAATGATGTCATGCTTTGAAAACGCTGGTGCAGACATTTGGTCATATAGGAGTATGTTCTCTTGGTTTTGCAGAAAAAATACGTCCAGTAGGGTAGTAGCAGTTCGGGTAAAGTGGGTTGGTGTTATTGAATTGACTAATTTTAAACCTATTGATTCCATTTCGTTCGTTAAGTGATGTTCTGTTAATATGTTACTATTTAAGTCACCAGTCAAGATTACATCAGTATACCTTAAAGTTAAATTAGATATTAATTCTAAAAGATTAGAGTAATCTATATTCCTATGTGGTCTATATATACAGCCAATAAGCAGTCTGCTGTCAGGATTTAAATTCATAATTTCAAGAAAAATAAATTCAATTGAACTGCCACTGGGATGTTTAGAAATAACTTTACAATTCAGTTTCTTTGAGACAAAAATGGCAACTCCGCCAGCATGACCTAAACGATCTGAGCGAAACACATTAAAGCCTTCACATATAATTGACAGATCACTAAATTCAGGGACAAACCATGTTTCGGACACGCATACAACATCAACATTAGAAGAATATAACGAAACTCTTCTATCTTATTTGCCAAGCTTTGGGCATTTAAGTGACAAATCTTTAGACCGCTCTTTTGTTTACATAAGATCCGAACTATTGTTTGGCTGTTCACCCTGGAGTTGTTAACATGAAGTGAGAGTTTGTCTACACAAAAATGACTTCAAAAGAAACGCATCAACTATCTTAGAGCTTAAAATTAAAAATTAAATACCTATTTCGCACGCCCTTAAAGCTAGAACTACCAAAATAGGGAAGAAGATAGTTACTAACAACCCGCAAAATTTTGCATAAATTTTGGAGACATGCCCACCCATTAAATGCCACGCCCCCCTACAACGCCCAGCCACCTTCCACTATTTTTTACTATTTTTGAGCTAGAGTCACGAAATTTGGTATGAGGATAGCAATTGACATCATACACAGATCTGCAGCAAAAATTTTTGTAATACGCCCCATTTCGCTCCCTGCCACCTAGCTGTTTATAAACAGAAATGCCTATATCTTCCATAGTTTATGAACTAGAGCCACCAAGATGGGTGACTTTTTAAGTGATGACGATTCTAAAAAAATTGCATAAAAAATTTGGATGCCACGCCTATCCATACTGCGTGTATCTTTCATAGTGTGTAAGCTTGAGTCACAAAATTTGGTAGGAAGATAACAGTTAATGACCCCCAAAAAACTGCATCCAAGCTTTGGAGCCATGCCAACCCGTTCTCCAGGCCCCTGCGTTTTGAAATGAAAAACGCCTATATCTTCCACAGCTTTTGAGCTAGAGCCACCAAATTTGGATTGGTGATGAAGAACCCAAAAAAATTGAATGCCACCCCCCACCCATACTGCACCCAGCACACCTTCCACAATATTCTACTAACTTTGAGCTACAGTCACCAAATTTGGTATGAGGATAGCAATTGACTTCATACATAGATCTGGAGCAAAAATTTGGATGGCACGCCCCCCTACCACGCCCAGCCCCCTTCCACCGTATTTTACTATTTTTGAGCTAGAGTTACGAAATTTGGTATGAGGATAGCAATTGACATCATACACAGATCTGCAGCAAACATTTTGGTGTTAAGCCCCCATAGCGCCCAAGCCCTCTTTCCACACCTTTAACAAACATTCATCTAGAGTCACCAAATTTGGAAGGAAGATAACTTTTTGGCATCCCCATATGCACCAGACAATCTTTAAGGCAGCATACACCCTTGCCGTATCGGCACCCCATTGCAATCAGGTCTCTTTTAATCGGTTTAATTACTGGTGTCGAGTATACCGCAGTATACCACAGGTTGCGTCCGACTGCAACGTTTCTACTTGTTTTGTCTTATGGTTGATATGTGATTATACTCGATACCGAAGGTAAAGAGTATCTTGGGTTTGTGCAATGTCCGTCATGGTGTCCGTCCGTCTGTCCGACCGTCCGTCTCTATGAACGCAACTTTTTTCATACCCTTCAAGCTAGAGACTTGAAACTTTGCAAATGTCTTTATCTATGGCATAGTAAATTAAAGTGTCAAGATTGGAGTTTTACGATAACTGGGGGGCTGGCAAATCGATAAGTTCGATAACTCAAAATCGATTAATCCACCTATTTCGCACGCCCTTAAAGCTAAAACTACCAAAATTGGGGAGAAGATAGTTACTAACAACCCAAAAAATTTTGCATCAATTTTGGAGACACGCCTACCCATTCCGCCGCCAGCCCCCCCGCAGTTTAAAGACATAAATGCCTATATATTCCACAGTTTTTGAGCTAGATCCATCAAATTTTATGCTCACATAGGTGACGACGACCCTCAATCAAATTAAAAATAAAACTTTAAATGCCACGCCTATCCGTATTGCCCTAGCCGCCCCAAACCACCCCAACGCTTCGCTTAAAACGGTATTGCGTATATCTTCCAAAGTGTTTAAGCTAGAGTCACCAAACTTGGTAGGAAGATAACTGTTACTGACCCCCAAAAACTGCACCAAAGTTTTGGAGCCACGCCCCCCATTCCCTAGCCACCCTTCAATCTGAAATCAGAAATGCCTATATCTTCCATAGTTTTTGAGCTAGAGCCACCAAATTCGGTGCCAAGATAGGTGATGATGACTCCCAAAAAAATGCATAAAAACTTTGGATGCAACACCCATCCATACTGCCCTAGCCGCCTCAAACTGCCCCAACGCGTCACTAAAAACGCGAATGCGTGTATCTTTCATAGTGTGTAAGCTTGAGTCACAAAATTTGGTAGGAAGATAACAGTTAATGACCCCCAAAAAACTGCATCCCAGCTTTGGAGAAACGCCACCCCGTTCTCCAGCCCCCTGCGTTTTGAAATCAAAAACGCCTATGTGAGTTTGTGTAGGCTCGTTTGTGGTATTAATTGTGTTGTTGCTGTTGTTGGGTTGTTTGAGCCAGTAGATTCATTGTAATTTAAAATTCTTGCATTTAAATTAAAGTTTCCTCCTACGCGTTTCGGCGACTTTGTCGCCTTCTTCAGGGAGTCTGATATTTTATTTTACATAAAAAAACATATTTCGAGATTACATTCAATTCTCACTACATAATACATAAAAACATTTCCTATATTATACATACAGTGAGTCACTAAAGTATTCGTTGCCAAGCATACGGTGCATATACCTTCGGTTTTCAACAATTTAGCAGCAACTTTTTTATGTTTTATGATTTAACATTCGTTAATTTATGTGTACGAGAGACAACTCAAAAAGAAAAACATGGAAATTCTTAACGGTATCTAAAATATGGGAACTAAACTAAAAAAAACGCATATTTTCATCTCACAAAAGTATTCGTTGCGAATATTGCGTCTACTGTTTATTTATTTCTTAGCGCATTTACCGTTGTTTTTCGACTTGCTTTTGCGCAGTTTATAGAGTGCAAATATGATTTTAGTTTTACTCGTTCAGTTTGACTGTCAAAGTTGTCGTAGTTACCTCAAAATGCCCAAGGGAAAGGAATTAACTCTTGCTGAGAAAAAAATAATATTGTATCTGCACAATGAGGGCCAATCAACTGATTATATTTGCAAAATGTTTGACAGAAGTCCGTCCACAATCCGTAGTTGTATACAACGTTTAAAAAATCGTGGGAACTTGGAAAATAACCAAAGTCATTGTCCGTCAGAGAGGAGAGGAAAGTTCTTCAGGAAAACAGGATTAACCCG
Source organism: Scaptomyza polygonia (assembly GCA_035044585.1). Classification (NCBI taxonomy): domain Eukaryota; kingdom Metazoa; phylum Arthropoda; class Insecta; order Diptera; family Drosophilidae; genus Scaptomyza; species Scaptomyza polygonia. Next base: position 25,905 of record JAWNNU010001039.1, read on the forward strand.
CATTTATCGGCGCCGAAAATTAACAACATGCTCCAGACAACTTTGAGCACAAACGTCTGCGATGAAACTGTCCGCAGAGTGCTCCGTTCAAATAATATCCATGGTCGGGTTTCCAGAAAGAAACCATTGATTTCCACAGTGAACGTTTCAAAGAGATTATCTTTCGCTAATAGCTTCAAAACGCAACCTGATTCTTTCTGGGAAACTGTCATATGCAGTGACGAGAGCAAGTTCAACATTTTTGGCTCTGACGGTCGACATATGGTGTGGCGTAAGCCTGGCGAAGCATTAAACCAAAAAAATACAACAGCAACTGTCAAGCATGGAGGAGGCTCAGTGATGGTTTGGGGCTGTATTTCTGCATGTGGAGTGGGAAATTTGGTTTTTATAGATGGAATAATGAACGCCAATATGTATCTGGACATACTGACAAAAAACCTAGCCGTAAGTGCTTACAATATGGGATTCGAGCCAAATCAATTTATGTTTCAACAAGATAACGACCCGAAACACACTGCTTGGGTCGTCAAAATGTGGCTGCTTTACAATGCAAAGCAATTAAAAACTCCGCCACAGAGTCCTGATACAAACCCGATCGAAAATCTGTGGTCTCACCTTGACATAAAAATCAGGCAGCATCAGATTTCATCAAAAGCTGTATTAAAGCAGGTCTTGCTGGATGAATGGGCCAAAATAAGTCCTGAATAATGCCAAAAGTTGGTCCAATCGATGCCAAGACGTTTGGAGGCAATATGTGCCAACAAGGGTCACAACACAAAATATTAAAATGTGTGTACTATTACTTAAAATAAATCTAAATAAAAAAAACGAATACTTTTGTGAGATGAAAATATGCGTTTTTTTTAGTTTTGTTCCCATATTTTAGATACCGTTAAGAATTTCCATGTTTTTCTTTTTGAGTTGTCTTTCGTACACATAAATTAACGAATGTTAAATCATAAAACATAAAAAAGTTGCTGCTAAATTGTTGAAAACCGAAGGTATATGCACCGTATGCTTGGCAACGAATACTTTAGTGACTCACTGTACATTTTAGTTAAGTCATCTTATTTTGGTTGCGTCAGTCCTAATCCTAATTTTTCGTCAGCTGTTTATGATGTTGTCTGCTGCAGTTCGTTTTGCTTATTGCAGCCGCGTAAATATAATTTGTTTGGTCAATGTCTTCTTTATGATTGAGTGCGTCGTCCCCTCTTTGCTGTATGCGCAAGCTCTCCAGCGTTAGTCTCGTTCTCTCTCTCCTCTCTACGTCAAGAACTTTTACCGTATCAAAATCGGCTGAGTGGTCATTTTCACTCAAATGTTGCGCTAGTGCTGTCGTGGTTTTTCTGTTCTTTGCGTCCCCATTATGTTCTGTTATTCGTGTAGCGAGTGATCTTTTTGTTGTTCCAATGTAAACTCTGTTGCACTCTTCTCCTTCTTTTCCTTTGCACCGTATTTCGTAGATGACGTTATTTTGCTTGTATCTGTCAATTTTGTCTTTCGTGTTCGCAAACAAATTTCTTGTTGTTTTGTGAGCTTTGTAAGCATATGTGATGTGTTCTGTGCTGTCATTTGGTATCAACTTCGTTAGCGTTGCTCTGTTCGTTATATTTTCTATGTACGGGATGCTGATGTATTGTTTATCTTTTGTTCCTTGGGTTATTGGTTTTTGAATTTTTGTGTTATCAGGTTTAGCTGTGACGTCATTTATTAGTTTGTTTATCAGATGTATCGGGTAGCTGTTTTTGATAAGCATCGTTTTGAGTTTTATATAGTTTTTTGGTCGGTGTTGTATGTCGCTTAGGGTGTAGGTATTTCTAATAATATTTTTGATTGTATTTATTTTCTGTGTCATCGGCTGGTTTGAGTCGTAGTTTATTATTCGTCCCGATGCTGTTCCTTTAGTGTACCAGTCAAATGTGAGTCTATTTTCCCTTCGTTCTATTTCCATATCAAGATAGGCAATTTTATTGTTTGTTTCTGTTTCCATTGTAAATTGTATTCTTTTGTGCTGTTTGTTGAATGTTTCTAATATGACTTTTGCTTCGGTCTTATTTATGATCAGAAAAATGTCATCAACGTATTTGGATATATGTTTGATTTTTATATTCTGTTGTTTCAGCTCCTCAATCGCGTCGTCTAAGATTTTGTCTAGAACTATATTTGCGATTGTCGGTGACAGCGGGTTCCCCATTGGCATGCCAAAAACTTGACTGTATGTAATGTTATTGTATTTGAAGTAATTATTTTCAATTAATACAAAGTCTAGGAGTCCTTTAAATTTCTGTTAAGGAATGGATGTGTGTATTGATATGTCTGTCCATCTGTCCATTATGTTTACGCCTATGTCTTCCACAGCTTTTGAGCGAGAGCCAGGATTGGTGATGAAGAACCCAAAAAATTTGAATGCCGCCTCCCACCCATACCGCCCCCAGCCCACCTTCCACAATATTCTACTAACTTTGAGCTACAGTCACCAAATTAGGTATGAGGATAGCAATTGACTTCATACATAGATCTGGAGCAAAAATTTGGATGCCACGCCGCCCATCCAAGCCCAGCCCCCTTCCACCGTATTTTACTATTTTTGAGCTAGAGTTACGAAATTTGGTATGAGGATAGCAATTGACATCATACACAGATCTGCAGCAAACATTTTGGTGTTAAGCCCCCATAGCGCCCAAGCCCTCTTTCCACACCTTTAACAAACATTCATCTTGAGTCACCAAATTTGGAAGGAAGATAACTTTTTGGCATCCCCATATGCACCAGACAATCTTTGAGGCAGCATACACCCTTGCCGTATCGGCACCCCATTGCAATCAGGTCTCTTTTAATCGGTTTAATTACTGGTGTCGAGTATACCGCAGTCGGTTGCGTCCGACTGCAACGTTTCTACTTGTTTTGTTTTATGGTTGATATGTGATTATACTCGATACCGAAGGTAAAGAGTATCTTGGGTTTGTGCAATGTCCGTCATGGTGTCCGTCCGTCTGTCCGACCGCCCGTCTCTATGAACGCAACTTTTTTCCATACCCTTCAAGCTAGAGACTTGAAACTTTGCAAATGTCTTTATCTATGGCATAGTAAATAAAAGTGTCAAGATTGGAGTTTTACGATAACTGGGGGGCTGGCAAATCAATAAGTTCGATAACTCAAAATCGATTAATCCACCTATTTCGCACGCCCTTAAAGCTAGAACTACCAAAATTGGGGAGAAGATAGTTACTAACAACCCAAAAAATTTTGCATCAATTTTGGAGACACGCCTACCCATTCCGCCGCCAGCCCCCCCGCAGTTTAAAGACATAAATGCCTATATATTCCACAGTTTTAGAGCTAGATCCATCAAATTTTATGCTCACATAGGTGACGACGACCCTCAACCAAATTAAAAATAAAACTTTAGATGCCACGCCTATCCGTATTGCCCTAGCCGCCCCAAACCACCCCAACGCTTCGCCTAAAACGGTATTGCGTATATCTTCCAAAGTGTTTAAGCTAGAGTCACCAAACTTGGTAGGAAGATAACTGTTGCTGACCCCTAAAAACCGCACCAAAGTTTTGGAGCCACGCTCCCCATTCCCCAGCCACCCTTCAATCTGAAATCAGAAATGCCTATATCTTCCATAGTTTTTGAGCTAGAGCCTCCAAATTCGGTGCCAAGATAGGTGATGATGACTCCCAAAAAATGCATAAAAACTTTGGATGCAACACCCATCCATACTGCCCTAGCCGCCCCAAAATGCCCCAACGCGTCACTAAAAACGCGAATGCGTGTATCTTTCATAATGTGTAAGCTTGAGTCACAAAATTTGGTAGGAAGATAACAGTTAATGACCCCCAAAAAACTGCATCCCAGCTTTGGAGAAATGCCACCCCGTTCTCCAGCCCCCTGCGTTTTCAAATCAAAAACGCCTATGTCTTCCTCACCTACATGTTTGGCCAATTTGTAGCACGGAACTTCAGTTGAGGCAGATATGGGTCTCAGTGGTGTTCCGGCTTTATGTATTTTTGGTAATCCGTACAGTCTTGGTGCGTTTCCTCCAGAGCAGTATGTCCTTAGTTTTGTTTTTATTTCTATGAATTTGTTTTTATACAAATAGTTAACTATTGTGTTGTTTTTCATGATTAGTTTTTGTGTGGGGTCATTTCTTATTGTTTTGTATGTTGTTTTGTCATTAAGAAGTTGTTGTATCTTATCATGATATTCTCTCTTGTATAGTATAACAGTTTTGTTTCCTTTGTCTGCTTGTGTAATAATTATTTTGTCGTTATGTTCCTTTAAAAGTTTTTCTGTGTTGTTTGCTATGTTGAGAATAAATTTTTCTTTTTGGTTTAGTTTTCTAGATTGTTTGTAGTTGTTTAGTCTCGATGCTAAGTTCCCTCTGTTCGAATCTCTTAGTTTTTCGTTCTCAATCGTTTTTATTCCCTGTTCTAAGTCTGCAATTACGTGTATTGGCGATATGTTCTGTCCGTTTGTCGGTAGTCCAAATTTGGGTCCCAGCGATAAAAGCCACTTGCTTTCATTTGGTATGAAAACGTCGGTCATGTTAGTAATCCACTCTTCGTTTAGTCTTAAGTTGAGTTGTTGTGCTATTTCATTTTTTGCGCTGTGTAGTTTTCGTTCAATTATCTGTTCTGTGTTAGTGCGTATTCTTTGGTAAGATAGTTTTTGATCTTTTTGTAATTCTTCAATGTCGTGTTGATTTAGGTATTTTCTAAGTTCATTTATGATGTGTGTTTGTGTTCTGTTTATACTGTGTATGTGTCGATGTGTTTCCTCTATTTCTAGCTGTAATATTTTAAGTAGAAAGTTGTTCTCTAGTTTTTGAAGTTTTTTCTTTGATTCGTGAAGCGTCAAGTTGTGTTTGAGTGATGTTGTTTTCCGTTGTAAGTGTCTTGGTATTATGTTGAAATTCTTACACTCTAATAAGTATTTCAGTCTACTCCTCTGTTTAGCTAGTTTTTTCTGACACTTAAAATAAGACTTAATGTATAGTACCGAGTTTTTGCCATATGTAGATTGAATGTATGTGATGTATCCCTTCATGTTATGTGTTTTGAGTTATAAAATCCAGTTCACCCTCTGGTAATGTTGCTTTGTGTGAGTTTGTGTAGGCTCGTTTGTGGTATTAATTGTGTTGTTGCTGTTGTTGGGTTGTTTGAGCCAGTAGATTCATAGTAATTTAAAATGCTTGCATTTAAATTAAATTTTCCTCCTACGCGTTTCGGCGACTTTGTCGCCTTCTTCAGGGAGTCTGATATTTTATTTTACATAAAAAAACATATTTCGAGATTACATTCAATTCTCACTACATAATACATAAAAACATTTCCTATATTATACATACAGTGAGTCACTAAAGTATTCGTTGCCAAGCATACGGTGCATATACCTTCGGTTTTCAACAATTTAGCAGCAACTTTTTTATGTTTTATGATTTAACATTCGTTAATTTATGTGTACGAGAGACAACTCAAAAAGAAAAACATGGAAATTCTTAACGGTATCTAAAATATGGGAACTAAACTAAAAAAAACGCATATTTTCATCTCACAAAAGTATTCGTTGCGAATATTGCGTCTACTGTTTATTTATTTCTTAGCGCATTTACCGTTGTTTTTCGACTTGCTTTTGCGCAGTTTATAGAGTGCAAATATGATTTTAGTTTTACTCGTTCAGTTCGACTGTCAAAGTTGTCGTAGTTACCTCAAAATGCCCAAGGGAAAGGAATTAACTCTTGCTGAGAAAAAAATAATATTGTATCTGCACAATGAGGGCCAATCAACTGATTATATTTGCAAAATGTTTGACAGAAGTCCGTCCACAATCCGTAGTTGTATACAACGTTTAAAAAATCGTGGGAACTTGGAAAATAACCAAAGTCATTGTCCGTCAGAGAGGAGAGGAAAGTTCTTCAGGAAAACAGGATTAACCCGCATTTATCGGCGCCGAAAATTAACAACATGCTCCAGACAACTTTGAGCACAAACGTCTGCGATGAAACTGTCCGCAGAGTGCTCCGTTCAAATAATATCCATGGTCGGGTTTCCAGAAAGAAACCATTGATTTCCACAGTGAACGTTTCAAAGAGATTATCTTTCGCTAATAGCTTCAAAACGCAACCTGATTCTTTCTGGGAAACTGTCATATGCAGTGACGAGAGCAAGTTCAACATTTTTGGCTCTGACGGTCGACATATGGTGTGGCGTAAGCCTGGCGAAGCATTAAACCAAAAAAATACAACAGCAACTGTCAAGCATGGAGGAGGCTCAGTGATGGTTTGGGGCTGTATTTCTGCACGTGGAGTGGGAAATTTGGTTTTTATAGATGGAATAATGAACGCCAATATGTATCTGGACATACTGACAAAAAACCTAGCCGTAAGTGCTTACAATATGGGATTCGAGCCAAATCAATTTATGTTTCAACAAGATAACGACCCGAAACACACTGCTTGGGTCGTCAAAATGTGGCTGCTTTACAATGCAAAGCAATTAAAAACTCCGCCACAGAGTCCTGATACAAACCCGATCGAAAATCTGTGGTCTCACCTTGACATAAAAATCAGGCAGCATCAGATTTCATCAAAAGCTGTATTAAAGCAGGTCTTGCTGGATGAATGGGCCAAAATAAGTCCTGAATAATGCCAAAAGTTGGTCCAATCGATGCCAAGACGTTTGGAGGCAATATGTGCCAACAAGGGTCACAACACAAAATATTAAAATGTGTGTACTATTACTTAAAATAAATCTAAATAAAAAAAACGAATACTTTTGTGAGATGAAAATATGCGTTTTTTTTAGTTTTGTTCCCATATTTTAGATACCGTTAAGAATTTCCATGTTTTTCTTTTTGAGTTGTCTTTCGTACACATAAATTAACGAATGTTAAATCATAAAACATAAAAAAGTTGCTGCTAAATTGTTGAAAACCGAAGGTATATGCACCGTATGCTTGGCAACGAATACTTTAGTGACTCACTGTACATTTTAGTTAAGTCATCTTATTTTGGTTGCGTCAGTCCTAATCCTAATTTTTCGTCAGCTGTTTATGATGTTGTCTGCTGCAGTTCGTTTTGCTTATTGCAGCCGCGTAAATATAATTTGTTTGGTCAATGTCTTCTTTATGATTGAGTGCGTCGTCCCCTCTTTGCTGTATGCGCAAGCTCTCCAGCGTTAGTCTCGTTCTCTCTCTCCTCTCTACGTCAAGAACTTTTACCGTATCAAAATCGGCTGAGTCATTTTCACTCAAATGTTGCGCTAGTGCTGTCGTGGTTTTTCTGTTCTTTGCGTCCCCATTATGTTCTGTTATTCGTGTAGCGAGTGATCTTTTTGTTGTTCAAATTTAAACTCTGTTGCACTCTTCTCCTTCTTTTCCTTTGCACCGTATTTCGTAGATGACGTTATTTTGCTTGTATCTGTCAATTTTGTCTTTCGTGTTCGTAAACAAATTTCTTGTTGTTTTGTGAGCTTTGTAAGCATATGTGATGTGTTCTGTGCTGTCATTTGGTATCAACTTCGTTAGCGTTGCTCTGTTCGTTATATTTTCTATGTACGGGATGCTGATGTATTGTTTATCTTTTGTTCCTTGGGTTATTGGTTTTTGAATTTTTGTGTTATCAGGTTTAGCTGTGACGTCATTTATTAGTTTGTTTATCAGATGTATCGGGTAGCTGTTTTTGATAAGCATCGTTTTGAGTTTTATATAGTTTTTTGGTCGGTGTTGTATGTCGCTTAGGGTGTAGGTATTTCTAATAATATTTTTGATTGTATTTATTTTCTGTGTCATCGGCTGGTTTGAGTCGTAGTTTATTATTCGTCCCGATGCTGTTCCTTTAGTGTACCAGTCAAATGTGAGTCTATTTTCCCTTCGTTCTATTTCCATATCAAGATAGGCAATTTTATTGTTTGTTTCTGTTTCCATTGTAAATTGTATTCTTTTGTGCTGTTTGTTGAATGTTTCTAATATGACTTTTGCTTCGGTCTTATTTATGATCAGAAAAATGTCATCAACGTATTTGGAGATATGTTTGATTTTTATATTCTGTTGTTTCAGCTCCTCAATCGCGTCGTCTAAGATTTTGTCTAGAACTATATTTGCGATTGTCGGTGACAGCGGGTTCCCCATTGGCATGCCAAAAACTTGACTGTATGTAATGTTATTGTATTTGAAGTAATTATTTTCAATTAATACAAAGTCTAGGAGTTCTTTAAATTTCTGTTTAGGAATGGATGTGTGTATTGATATGACTGTAAATCTGTCCATTATGTTTACGCCTATGTCTTCCACAGCTTTTGAGCGAGAGCCAGGATTGGAGATGAAGAACCCAAAAAATTTGAATGCCGCCTCCCACCCATACCGCCCCCAGCCCACCTTCCACAATATTCTACTAACTTTGAGCTACAGACACCAAATTAGGTATGAGGATAGCAATTGACTTCATACATAGATCTGGAGCCAAAATTTGGATGCCACGCCGCCCTTCCACGCCCAGCCCCCTTCCACCGTATTTTACTATTTTTGAGCTAGAGTTACGAAATTTGGTATGAGGATAGCAATTGACATCATACACAGATCTGCAGCAAACATTTTGGTGTTACGCCCCCATAGCGCCCAAGCCCTCTTTCCACACCTTTAACAAACATTTATCTAGAGTCACCAAATTTGGAAGGAAGATAACTTTTTGGCATCCCCATATGCACCAGACAATCTTTGAGGCACCATACACCCTTGCCGTATCGGCATCCCATTGCAGGTCTCTTTTAATCGGTTTAATTACTGTTATCAAGTATACCGCAACGTTTCTACTTGTTTTGTTTTATGGTTGATATGTGATTATACTCGATACCGAAGGTAACGAGTATCTTGGGTTTGTGCAATGTCCGTCATGCTGTCCGTCCGACTTTCCGACCGTCCGTCTCTATGAACGCAACTTTTTTCCATACCCTTCAAGTAGAGACTTGAAACTTTGCAAATGTCTTTATCTATGGCATAGTAAATTAAAGTGTCAAGATTGGAGTTCTACGATAACTGGGGGGCTGGCAAATCGATAAGTTCGATAACTCAAAATCGATTAATCCACCTATTTCGCACGCCCTTAAAGCTAGAACTACCAAAATTGGGGAGAAGATAGTTACTAACAACCCAAAAAATTTTGCATCAATTTTGGAGACACGCTACCCATTCCGCCGCCAGCCCCCCGCAGTTTAAAGACATAAATGCCTATATATTCCACAGTTTTAGAGCTAGATCCATCAAATTTTATGCTCACATAGGTGACGACGACCCTCAACCAAATTAAAAATAAAACTTTAGATGCCACGCCTATCCGTATTGCCCTAGCCGCCCCAAACCACCCCAACGCTTCGCTTAAAACGGTATTGCGTATATCTTCCAAAGTGTTTAAGCTAGAGTCACCAAACTTGGTAGGAAGATAACTGTTGCTGACCCCCAAAAACCGCACCAAAGTTTTGGAGCCACGCCCCCCATTCCCCAGCCACCCTTCAATCTGAAATCAGAAATGCCTATATCTTCCATAGTTTTTGAGCTAGAGCCTCCAAATTCGGTGCCAAGATAGGTGATGATGACTCCCAAAAAAATGCATAAAAACTTTGGATGCAACACCCATCCATACTGCCCTAGCCGCCCCAAACTGCCCCAACGCGTCACTAAAAACGCGAATGCGTGTATCTTTCATAGTGTGTAAGCTTGAGTCACAAAATTTGGTAGAAAGATAACTTTTTGGCTTCCCCATATGCTTCAGACAATCTTTGAGGCAGCATACACCCTTGCCGTATCGGCATCCCATTGCAGGTCTCTTTTAATCGGTTTAATTACTGTTATCAAGTATACCGCAACGTTTCTACTTGTTTTGTTTTATGGTTGATATGTGATTATACTCGATACCGAAGGTAAAGAGTATCTTGGGTTTGTGCAATGTCCGTCATGGTGTCCGTCCGTCTGTACGACCGCCCGTCTCTATGAACGCAACTTTTTTCCATACCCTTCAAGCTAGAGACTTGAAACTTTGCAAATGTCTTTATCTATGGCATAGTAAATTAAAGTGTCAAGATTGGAGTTCTACGATAACTGGGGGGCTGACAAATCGATAAGTTCGATAGCTCAAAATCGATTAAACCACCTATTTCGCAAGCCCTTAAAACTAGAACTACCAAAATTGGGGAGAAGATAGTTACTAACAACCCGCAAAACTTTGCATCAATTTAGGAGACATGCTCACCCATTAAATGCCACGCCCCCCTACCACGCCCAGACACCTTCCCCTTTTTTTTTATTATTTTTGAGCTAGAGTCACGAAATTTGGTATGAGGATAGCAATTGACATCATACACAGATCTGCAGCAAAAATTTTTGTAATACGCCCCATTTCGCCCCCTGCCACCTAGCTGTTTATAAACAGAAATGCCTATATCTTCCATGTTTTATGAACTAGAGCCACCAAGATGGGTGACATTTTAAGTGATGACGATTCTTAAAAAAATGCATAAAAACTTTGGATGCCACGCCTATCCATACTGCCCTATTGAGTGTATCTTCCAAAGTGTTTGAGCTAGAGTCACCAAATTCTGCGCCAAGATAGGTGATGATGACCACCAAAAAAATGCATAAAAATTTTGGATGCCACGGCCATCCATACTGCCCTAGCCGCCCCAAACTGCCCCAACGCTTAACTAAAAACGGGAATGCGTGTATCTTTCATAGTGTGTAAGCTTGAGTCACAAAATTTGGTAGGAAGATAACAGTTAATGACCCCCAAAAAACTGCATCCAAGCTTTGGAGCCATGCCACCCCGTTCTCCAGGCCCCTGCGTTTTGAAATCAAAAACGCCTATATCTTCCACAGCTTTTGAGCTAGAGCCACCAAATTTGGATTGGTGATGAAGAGCCCAAAAAATTTGAATGCCGCCCCCCACCCATACAGCCCCCAGCCCACCTTCCACAATATTCTACTAACTTTGAGCTAGAGTCACCAAATTTGGTATGAGGATAGCAATTGACTTCATACATAGATCTGGAGCAAAAATTTGGATGCCACGCCGCCCTACCACGCCCAGCCCCCTTCCACCGTATTTTACTATTTTTGAGCTAGAGTTACGAAATTTGGTATGAGGATAGCAATTGACATCATACACAGATCTGCAGCAAACATTTTGGTGTTACGCCCCCATAGCGCCCAAGCCCTTAATCCATATCTTTAACAAACATTCATCTAGAGTCACCAAATTTGGAAGGAAGATAACTTTTTGGCATCCCCATATGCACCAGACAATCTTTGAGGCAGCATACACCCTTGCCGTATCGGCACCCCATTGCAATCAGGTCTCTTTTAATCGGTTTAATTACTGGTGTCGAGTATACCGCAGTCGGTTGCGTCCGACTGCAACGTTTCTACTTGTTTTGTTTTATGGTTGATATGTGATTATACTCGATACCGAAGGTAAAGAGTATCTTGGGTTTGTGCAATGTCCGTCATGGTGTCCGCCCGTCTGTCCGACCGCCCGTCTCTATGAACGCATCTTTTTTCCATACCCTTCAAGCTAGAGACTTGAAACTTTGAAAATGTCTTTATCTATGGCATAGTAAATTAAAGTGTCAAGATTGGAGTTTTACGATAACTGGGGGGCTGGCAAATCGATAAGTTCGATAACTCAAAATCGATTAATCCACCTATTTCGCACGCCCTTAAAGCTAGAACTACCAAAATTGGGGAGAAGATAGTTACTAACAACCCAAAAAATTTTGCATCAATTTTGGAGACACGCCTACCCATTCCGCCGCCAGCCCCCCCGCAGTTTAAAGACATAAATGCCTATATATTCCACAGTTTTAGAGCTAGATCCATCAAATTTTATGCTCACATAGGTGACGACGACCCTCAACCAAATTAAAAATAAAACTTTAGATGCCACGCCTATCCGTATTGCCCTAGCCGCCCCAAACCACCCCAACGCTTCGCTTAAAACGGTATTGCGTATATCTTCCAAAGTGTTTAAGCTAGAGTCACCAAACTTGGTAGGAAGATAACTGTTGCTGACCCCCAAAAACCGCACCAAAGTTTTGGAGCCACGCCCCCCATTCCCCTGCCACCCTTCAATCTGAAATCAGAAATGCCTATATCTTCCATAGTTTTTGAGCTAGAGCCACCAAATTTGGTGCCAGGATTGGTGATGAAGAACCCAAAAAATTTAAATGCCACCACCCACCCATACCGCCCCCAGCCCACCTACCACAATATTCTACTAACTTTGAGCTAGATTCACCGAATTTGGTATGAGGATAGCAATTGACATCATACATAGATCTGGAGCAAAAATTTGGATGGCACGCCCCCCTTCCACGCCCAGCCCCCTTTCGCCATATTTTACTATATTTGAGCTAGAGTTACGAAATTTGGTGTGAGGATAGCAATTGACATCATACACAGATCTGCAGCAAAAATTTTCGTGTTACGTCCCCATAGCGCCCAAGCCCTTATTCCATATCTTTAACAAACTTTCGGCTAGACTCACCAAATTTGGAAGGAAGATAACTTTTGGCACCAGACAATCTTTAAGGCAGCATACACCCTTGCCGTATCGGCACCCCATTGCAATCAGGTCTCTTTTAATCGGTTTAATTACTGGTATCGAGTATACCGCAGTCGGTTGCGTCCGAATGCAACGTTTCTACTTGTTTTGTTTTATGGTTGATATGTGTTTGTACTCGATACCGAAGGTAAAGAGTATATTGGGTTTATGCAATGTCTGTCATGGTGTCCGTCCGTCTGTTTGACCGTCCGACTCTATAAACGCAACTTTTTTCCATACCCTTCAAGTAGAGGCTTGAAACTTTGCAAATGTCTTTATCTATGGCATAGTAAATTAAAGTGCCAATATTGGAGTTTTACGATAACTGGGGGGCTGGCAAATCGATAAGTTCGATAACTCAAAATCGATTAATCCACCTATTTCGCACGCCCTTAAAGCTAGAACTACCAAAATTGGGGAGAAGATAGTTACTAACAACCCGCAAAATTTTGCATCAGTTTTGGAGACACGCCTACCCATTCCGCCTATATATTCCACAGTTTTAGAGCTAGATCCATCAAATTTTATGCTCACATAGGTGACGACGACCCTCAACCAAATTAAAAATAAAACTTTAGATGCCACGCCTATCCGTATTGCCCTAGCCGCCCCAAACCACCCCAACGCTTCGCTTAAAACGGTATTGCGTATATCTTCCAAAGTGTTTAAGCTAGAGTCACCAAACTTGGTAGGAAGATAACTGTTGCTGACCCCCAAAAACCGCACCAAAGTTTTGGAGCCACGCCCTCCATTCCCCAGCCACCCTTCAATCTGAAATCATAAATGCCTATATCTTCCATTGTTATTGAGCTAGAGCCACCAAATTCGGTGCCAAGATAGGTGATGATGACTCCCAAAAAAATGCATAAAAACTTTGGATGCAACACCCATCCATACTGCCCTAGCCGCCCCAAACTGCCCCAACGCGTCACTAAAAACGCGAATGCGTGTATCTTTCATAGTGTGTAAGCTTGAGTCACAAAATTTGGTAGGAAGATAACTTTTTGGCTTCCCCATATGCTTCAGACAATCTTTGAGGCAGCATACACCCTTGCCGTATCGGCATCCCATTGCAGGTCTCTTTTAATCGGTTTAATTACTGTTATCAAGTATACCGCAACGTTTCTACTTGTTTTGTTTTATGGTTGATATGTGATTATACTCGATACCGAAGGTAAAGAGTATCTTGGGTTTGTGCAATGTCCGTCATGGTGTCCGTCCGTCTGTACGACCGCCCGTCTCTATGAACGCAACTTTTTTCCATACCCTTCAAGCTAGAGACTTGAAACTTTGCAAATGTCTTTATCTATGGCATAGTAAATTAAAGTGTCAAGATTGGAGTTCTACGATAACTGGGGGGCTGACAAATCGATAAGTTCGATAGCTCAAAATCGATTAAACCACCTATTTCGCACGCCCTTAAAGCTAGAACTACCAAAATTGGGGAGAAGATAGTTACTAACAACCCGCAAAATTTTGCATCAATTTTGGAGACATGCTCACCCATTAAATGCCACGCCCCCCTACCACGCCCAGCCACCTTCCGCTATTTTTTACTATTTTTGAGCTAGAGTCACGAAATTTGGTATGAGGATAGCAATTGACATCATACACAGATCTGCAGCAAAAATTTTTGTAATACGCCCCATTTCGCCCCCTGCCACCTAGCTGTTTATAAACAGAAATGCCTATATCTTCCATGTTTTATGAACTAGAGCCACCAAGATGGGTGACATTTTAAGTGATGACGATTCTTAAAAAATTGAATAAAAACTTTGGATGCCACGCCTATCCATACTGCCCTAGCTGCCCCAAACCGTCCCAACGCTTCGCTAGAAACGGTATTGAGTGTAACTTCCAAAGTGTTTGAGCTAGAGTCACCAAATTCTGCGCCAAGATAGGTGATGATGACCACCAAAAAAATGCATAAAAATTTTGGATGCCACGGCCATCCATACTGCCCTAGGCGCCCCAAACTGCCCCAACGCTTAACTAAAAACGGGAATGCGTGTATCTTTCATAGTGTGTAAGCTTGAGTTACAAAATTTGGTAGGAAGATAACAGTTAATGACCCCCAAAAAACTGCATCCAAGCTTTGGAGCCATGCCACCCCGTTCTCCAGGCCCCTGCGTTTTGAAATCAAAAACGCCTATATCTTCCACAGCTTTTGAGCTAGAGCCACCAAATTTGGATTGGTGATGAAGAGCCCAAAAAATTTGAATGCCGCCCCCCACCCATACCGCCCCCAGCCCACCTTCCACAATATTCTACTAACTTTGAGCTAGAGTCACCAAATTTGGTATGAGGATAGCAATTGACTTCATACATAGATCTGGAGCAAAAATTTGGATGCCACGCCGCCCTACCACGCCCAGCCCCCTTCCACCGTATTTTACTATTTTTGAGCTAGAGTTACGAAATTTGGTATGAGGATAGCAATTGACATCATACACAGATCTGCAGCAAACATTTTGGTGTTACGCCCCCATAGCGACCAAGCCCTTAATCCATATCTTTAACAAACATTCATCTAGAGTCACCAAATTTGGAAGGAAGATAACTTTTTGGCATCCCCATATGCACCAGACAATCTTTGAGGCAGCATACACCCTTGCCGTATCGGCACCCCATTGCAATCAGGTCTCTTTTAATCGGTTTAATTACTGGTGTCGAGTATACCGCAGTCGGTTGCGTCCGACTGCAACGTTTCTACTTGTTTTGTTTTATGGTTGATATGTGATTATACTCGATACCGAAGGTAAAGAGTATCTTGGGTTTGTGCAATGTCCGTCATGGTGTCCGTCCGTCTGTCCGACCGCCCGTCTCTATGACCGCAACTTTTTTCCATACCCTTCAAGCTAGAGACTTGAAACTTTGAAAATGTCTTTATCTATGGCATAGTAAATTAAAGTTTCAAGATTGGAGTTTTACTATGAATGGGGGCCTGGCAAAACGATAAGTTCGATAACTCAAAATCGATTAATCCACCTATTTCGCACGCCCTTAAAGCTAGAACTACCAAAATTGGGGAGAAGATAGTTACTAACAACCCAAAAAATTTTGCATTAATTTTGGAGACACGCCTACCCATTCCGCCGCCAGCCCCCCCGCAGTTTAATGACATAAATGCCTATATATTCCACAGTTTTAGAGCTAGATCCATCAAATTTTATGCTCACATAGGTGACGACAACCCTCAACCAAATTAAAAATAAAACTTTAGATGCCACGCCTATCCGTATTGCCCTAGCCGCCCCAAACCACCCCAACGCTTCGCTTAAAACGGTATTGCGTATATCTTTAAGCTAGAGTCACCAAACTTGGTAGGAAGATAACTGTTGCTGACCCCCAAAAACCGCACCAAAGTTTTGGAGCCACGCCCCCCATTCCCCAGCCACCCTTCAATCTGAAATCAGAAATGCCTATATCTTCCATAGTTTTTGAGCTAGAGCCACCAAATTCGGTGCCAAGATAGGTGATGATGACTCCCAAAAAAATTCATAAAAACTTTGGATGCAACACCCATCCATACTGCCCTAGCCGCCCCAAACTGCCCCAACGCGTCACTAAAAACGCGAATGCGTGTATCTTTCATAGTGTGTAAGCTTGAGTCACAAAATATGGTAGGAAGTTAACAGCTAATGACCCCCAAAAACTGCATCCCAGCTTTGGAGAAATGCCACCCCGTTCTCCAGCCGCCTGCGTTTTGAAATCAAAAACGGCTATGTCTTCCACAGCTTTTGAGCTAGAGCCACCAAATTTGGTGCCAGGATTGGTGATGAAGGACCCAAAAAATTTGAATGCCGCCCCCCACCCATACCGCCCCAGCCCACCTTCCACCATATTCTACTAACTTTAAGCTACAGTCACCAAATTTGGTATGAGGATAGCAATTGACATCATACATAGATCTGGAGCAAAAATTTGGATTCCACGCCGCCCTACCACGACCAGCCCCCTTCCACCGTATTCTATTTTTGAGCTAGAGTTACGAAATTTGGTATGAGGATAGCAATTGACATCATACACAGATCTGCAGCAAACATTTTGGTGTTACGCCCCCATAGCGCCCAAGCCCTCTTTCCACACCTTTAACAAACATTCATCTAGAGTCACCAAATTTGGGAGGAAGATAACTTTTTGGCATCCCCATATGCACCAGACAATCTTTGAGGCAGCATACACCCTTGCCGAATCGGCACCCCATTGCAATCAGGTCTCTTTTAATCGGTTTAATTACTGGTGTCGAGTATACCGCAGTCGGTTGCGTCCGACTGCAACGTTTCTACTTGTTTTGTTTTATGGTTGATATGTGATTATACTCGAAACCGAAGGTAAAGAGTATCTTGGGTTTGTGCAATGTCCGTCATGGTGTCCGTCCGTCTGTCCGACCGCCCGTCTCTATGAACGCAACTTTTTTCCATACCCTTCAAGCTAGAGACTTGAAACTTTGCAAATGTCTTTATCTATGGCATAGTAAATTAAAGTGTCAAGATTGGAGTTTTACGATAACTGGGGGGCTGGCAAATCGATAAGTTCGATAACTCAAAATCGATTAATCCACCTATTTCGCACGCTCTTAAAGCTAGAACTACCAAAATTGGGGAGAAGATAGTTACTAACAACCCGCAAAATTTTGCATCAGTTTTGGAGACACGCCCACCCATTCCGCCGCTAGCCCCCCCGCAGTTTAAAGACATAAATGCCTATATCTGCCACAGTTTTAGAGCTAGAGCCATCAAATTTTATGCTCACATAGGTGACGACGACCCCCAACCAAATCAATAATAAAATAAAATAACGCTTCGCTAAAAACAGTATTGCGTATATCTTCCAAAGTGTTTAAGCTAGAGTGACCAAACTTGGTAGGAAGATAACTGTTACTGACCCCAAAAACCGCACCAAAGTTTTGGAGCCACGCCCCCCATTTCTCCAGCCACCCTTCAAACAGAAATCAGAAATGCCTATATCTTCCATAGTTTTTGAGCTAGAGCCACCAAATTCGGTGCCAAGATAGGTGATGATGACTCCCAAAAAAATTCATAAAAACTTTGGATGCAACACCCATCCATACTGCCCTAGCCGCCCCAAACTGCCCCAACGCGTCACTAAAAACTCGAATGCGTGTATCTTTCATAGAGTGTAAGCTTGAGTACCAAATTTGGTAGGAAGATAACAGCTAATGACCCCCAAAAAACTGCATCCCAGCTTTGGAGAAATGCCACCCCGTTCTCCAGCCGCCTGCGTTTTGAAATCAAAAACGGCTATGTCTTCCACAGCTTTTGAGCTAGAGCCACCAAATTTGGTGCCAGGATTGGTGATGAAGAACCCAAAAAATTTGAATGCCGCCCCCCACCCATACCGCCCCAGCCCACCTTCCACCATATTCTACTAACTTTAAGCTACAGTCACCAAATTTGGTATGAGGATAGCAATTGACATCATACATAGATCTGGAGCAAAAACTTGGATTCCACGCCGCCCTACCACGCCCAGCCCCCTTCCACCGTATTCTATTTTTGAGCTAGAGTTACGAAATTTGGTATGAGGATAGCAATTGACATCATACACAGATCTGCAGCAAACATTTTGGTGTTACGCCCCCATAGCGCCCAAGCCCTCTTTCCACACCTTTAACAAACATTCATCTAGAGTCACCAAATTTGGGAGGAAGATAACTTTTTGGCATCCCCATATGCACCAGACAATCTTTGAGGCAGCATACACCTTTGCCGTATCGGCACCCCATTGCAATCAGGTCTCTTTTAATCGGTTTAATTACTGGTGTCGACTATACCGCAGTCGGTTGCGTCCGACTGCAACGTTTCTACTTGTTTTGTTTTATGGTTGATATGTGATTATACTCGATACCGAAGGTAAAGAGTATCTTGGGTTTGTGCAATGTCCGTCATGGTGTCCGTCCGTCTGTCCGACCGCCCATCTCTATGAACGCAACTTTTTTCCATACCCTTCAAGCTAGAGACTTGAAACTTTGCAAATGTCTTTATCTATGGCATAGTAAATTAAAGTGTCAAGATTGGAGTTTTACGATAACTGGGGGGCTGGCAAACGATAAGTTCGATAACTCAAAATCGATTAATCCACCTATTTCGCACGCCCTTAAAGCTAGAACTAGCAAAATTGGGGAGAAGATAGTTACTAACGACGCGCAAAATTTTGCATCAAAAATGTTGGAGAAACGCCCAACCATTCCGCCCCCAGCCCCCCAGCAGTTTAAAGACATAAATGCCTATATATTCCACAGTTTTAGAGCTAGATCCATCAAAATTTATGCTCACATAGGTGACGACGACCCTCAACCAAATTAAAAATAAAACTTTAGATGCCACGCCTATCCGTATTGCCCTAGCTGCCCCAAACCACCCCAACGCTTCGCTAAAAATGGTATTGCATATATCTTCCAAAGTGTGTAAGCTTAAGTCACAAAATTTGGTAGGAAGTTAACAGCTAATGACCCCCAAAAAACTGCATCCCAGCTTTGGAGAAATGCCACCCCGTTCTCCAGCCCCCTGCGTTTTGAAATCAAAAACGCCTATGTCTTCCACAGCTTTTGAGCGAGAGCCAGGATTGGTGATGAAGAACCCAAAAAATTTGAATGCCGCCCCCACCCATACCGCCCCCAGCCCACCTTCCGCAATATTCTACTAACTTTGAGCTACAGTCACCAAATTTGGTATGAGGATAGCAATTGACTTCATAAATATATCTGGAGCAAAAATTTGGATGCCACGCCGCCCTACCACGCCCAGCCCCCTTCCACCGTATTTTACTATTTTTGAGCTAGAGTTACGAAATTTGGTATGAGGATAGCAATTGACATCATACACAGATCTGCAGCAAACATTTTGGTGTTACGCCCCCATAGCGCCCAAGCCCTCTTTCCACACCTTTAACAAACATTCATCTAGAGTCACCAAATTTGGGAGGAAGATAACTTTTTGGCATCCCCATATGCACCAGACAATCTTTGAGGCAGCATACACCCTTGCCGTATCGGCACCCCATTGCAATCAGGTCTCTTTTAATCGGTTTAATTACTGGTGTCGACTATACCGCAGTCAGTTGCGTCCGACTGCAACGTTTCTACTTGTTTTGTTTTATGGTTGATATGTGATTATACTCGATACCGAAGGTAAAGAGTATCTTGGGTTTGTGCAATGTCCGTCATGGTGTCCGTCCGTCTGTCCGACCGCCCATCTCTATGAACGCAACTTTTTTCCATACCCTTCAAGCTAGAGACTTGAAACTTTGCAAATGTTTTTATCTATGGCATAGTAAATTAAAGTGTCAAGATTGGAGTTTTACGATAACTGGGGGGCTGGCAAATCGATAAGTTCGATAACTCAAAATCGATTAATCCACCTATTTCGCACGCCCTTAAAGCTAGAACTAGCAAAATTGGGGAGAAGATAGTTACTAACGACGCGCAAAATTTTGCATCAGTTTTGGAGACACGCCCACCCATTCTGCCGCCAGCCCCCCCGCAGTTGAAAGACATAAATGCCTATATCTGCCACAGTTTTAGAGCTAGAGCCATCAAATTTTATGCTCACATTGGTGACGACGACCCCCAACCAAATCAATAATAAAATAAAATAACGCTTCGCTAAAAACCGTATTGCGTATATCTTCCAAAGTGTTTAAGCTAGAGTGACCAAACTTGGTAGGAAGATAACTGTTACTGACCCCAAAAACCGCACCAAAGTTTTGGAGCCACGCCCCCCATTTCTCCAGCCACCCTTCAAACAGAAATCAGAAATGCCTATATATTCCACAGTTTTTGAGCTAGAGCCACCAAATTCGGTGCCAAGATAGGTGATGATGACTCCCAAAAAAATTCATAAAAACTTTGGATGCAACACCCATCCATACTGCCCTAGCCGCCCCAAACTGCCCCAACGCGTCACTAAAAACGCGAATGCGTGTATCTTTCATAGTGTGTAAGCTTGAGTCACAAAATATGGTAGGAAGTTAACAGCTAATGACCCCCAAAAAACTGCATCCCAGCTTTGGAGAAATGCCACCAAAAACGGCTATGTCTTCCACAGCTTTTGAGCTAGAGCCACCAAATTTGGTGCCAGGATTGGTGATGAAGAACCCAAAAAATTTGAATGCCGCCCCCCACCCATACCGCCCCAGCCCACCATATTCTACTAACTTTAAGCTAGAGTCACCAAATTTGGTATGAGGATAGCAATTGACATCATACATAGATCTGGAGCAAAAATTTGGATTCCACGCCGCCCTACCACGCCCAGCCCCCTTCCACCGTATTCTATTTTTGAGCTAGAGTTACGAAATTTGGTATGAGGATAGCAATTGACATCATACACAGATCTGCAGCAAACATTTTGGTGTTACGCCCCCATAGCGCCCAAGCCCTCTTTCCACACCTTTAACAAACATTCATCTAGAGTCACCAAATTTGGGAGGAAGATAACTTTTTGGCATCCCCATATGCACCAGACAATCTTTGAGGCAGCATACACCCTTGCCGTATCGGCACCCCATTGCAATCAGGTCTCTTTTAATCGGTTTAATTACTGGTGTCGACTATACCGCAGTCGGTTGCGTCCGACTGCAACGTTTCTACTTGTTTTGTTTTATGGTTGATATGTGATTATACTCGATACCGAAGGTAAAGAGTATCTTGGCTTTGTGCAATGTCCGTCATGGTGTCCGTCCGTCTGTCCGACCGCCCATCTCTATGAACGCAACTTTTTTCCATACCCTTCAAGCTAGAGACTTGAAACTTTGAAAATGTCTTTATCTATGGCATAGTAAATTAAAGTGTCAAGATTGGAGTTTTACGATAACTGGGGGGCTGGCAAATCGATAAGTTCGATAACTCAAAATCGATTAATCCACCTATTTCGCACGCCCTTAAAGCTAGAACTAGCAAAATTGGGGAGAAGATAGTTACTAACGACGCGAAAAATTTTGCATCAAAAATGTTGGAGAAACGCCCAACCATTCCGCCCCCAGCCCCCCAGCAGTTTAAAGACATAAATGCCTATATATTCCACAGTTTTAGAGCTAGATCCATCAAAATTTATGCTCACATAGGTGACGACGACCCTCAACCAAATTAAAAATAAAACTTTAGATGCCACGACTATCCGTATTGCCCTAGCTGCCCCAAACCACCCCAACGCTTCGCTAAAAATGGTATTGCATATATCTTCCAAAGTGTGTAAGCTTGAGTCACAAAATTTGGTAGGAAGTTAACATCTAATGACCCCCAAAAAACTGCATCCCAGCTTTGGAGAAATGCCACCCCGTTCTCCAGCCCCCTGCGTTTTGAAATCAAAAACGCTTATGTCTTCCACAGCTTTTGAGCGAGAGCCAGGATTGGTGATGAAGAACCCAAAAAATTTGAATGCCAGCCCCCACCCATACTGCTTCCAGCCCACCTTCCACAATATTCTACTAACTTTGAGATAGTGTCACCAAATTATGTATGAGGATAGCAATTGACATCATACATAGATCTGCAGCAAAAATTTGAATGCCACGCCCCCCTACCACGCCCAGCCCCCTTTCACCATATTTTACTATTTTTGAGCTAGAGTTACGAAATTTGGTATGAGGATAGCAATTGACATCATACACAGATCTGCAGCAAAAGTTTTGGTGTTACGCCCCCATAGCGCCCCATCCCCCCTTTCCATACCTTTAACAAACTTTCATCTAGAGTCACCAAATTTGGAAGGAAGATAACTTTGTGGCATCCCCATATGCACCAGACAATCTTTGAGGCAGCATACACCCTTGCCGTATCGGCACCCCATTGCAATCAGGTCTCTTTTAATCGGTTTAATTACTGGTATCGAGTATACCGCAGTCGGTTGCGTCCGACTGCAACGTTTCTACTTGTTTTGTTTTATGGTTGATATGTAATTATACTCGATACCGAAGGTAAAGAGTATCTTGGGTTTTTGCAATGTCCGTCATGGAGTCCGTCCGTCTTTCCGACCTTCCGTCTCTATGAACGCAACTTTTTTCCATACCCTTCAAGTAGAGACTTGAAACTTTGCAAATGTCTTTATCTATGTCATTGTAAATTAAAGTGTCAAGATTGGAGTTCTACGATAACTGGGGGGCTGGCAAATCGATAAGTTCGATAACTCAAAATCGATTAAACCACCTATTTCGCACGCCCTTAAAGCTAGGACTACCAAAATTGGGGAGAAGATAGTTACTAACGACCCGCAAAATTTTGCATCAAAAATGTTGGAGAAACGCCCACCCATTCCGCCCCCAGCCCCCCCGCAGTTTAAAGACATAAATGCCTATATATTCCACAGTTTAAGAGCTAGATCCATCAAATTTTATGCTCACATAGGTGACGACGACCCTCAACCAAATTAAAAATAAAACTTTAGATGCCACGCCTATATGTATTGCCCTAGCCGCCCCAAACCACCCCAACGCTTCGCTAAAAACGGTATTGCGTATATCTTCCAAAGTGTTTAAGCTAGAGTCACCAAACTTGGTAGGAAGATAACTGTTACTGACCCCCAAAAACCGCACCAAAGTTTTGGAGCCACGCCCCCCATTCCCCAGCCACCCTTCAATCTGAAATTAGAAATACCTATATCTTCCATAGTTTTTGAGCTAGAGCCTCCAAATTCGGTGCCAAGATAGGTGATGATGACTCCCAAAAAAATGCATAAGAACTTTAGATGCAACACCCATCCATACTGCCATAGCCGCCCCAAACTGACCCAACGCATCACTAAAAACGCGAATGCGTGTATCTTTCATAGTGTGTAAGCTTGAGTCACAAAATTTGGTAGGAAGATAACAGTTAATGACCCCCGAAAAACTGCATCCAAGCTTTGGAGCCATGCCACCCCGCTCTCCAGCCCCCTGCGTTTTGAAATCAAAAACGCCTATGTCTTCCACAGCTTTTGAGCTAGAGCCACCAAATTTGGTGCCAGGATCGGTGATGAAGAACCCAAAAAATTTGAATGCCACCCCCCACCCATACCACCCCCAGCCCACCTTCCACAATATTCTACTAGCTTTGAGCTACAGTCACGAAGTTTGGTATGAGGATAGCAGTTGACATCATACACAGATCTGCAGTAAAATTTTTGGTGTTACGCCCCCATAGCGCCACAGCCCCCATTTCTACACCTTTAACAAAATTTTCAGCTAGAGTCACCAAATTTGGAAGGAAGATAACTTTTCGGCTTCCCCATATGCTTCAGACAATCTTTGAGGCAGCATACACCCTTGCCGTATCGGCATCCCATTGCAAACAGGTCTCTTTTAACCGGTTTAATTACTGGTATCGACGTTTCTACTTGTTTTGATTTGTGGTTGATGTGTGATTATATTCGATACCGAAGGTAAAGAGTATATTGGGTTTGTGCAATGTCCGTCATGGTGTCCGTCCGGCTGGCCGACCGTCCGTCTCTATGAACGCAACTTTTTTCCATACCCTTCAAGTAGAGACTTGAAACTTTGCAAATGTCTTTATCTATGGCATAGTAAATTAAAGTGTCAAGATTGGAGTTCTACGATAACTGGGGGGCTGACAAATCGATAAGTTCGATAGCTCAAAATCTATTAAACCACCTATTTCGCACGCCCTTAAAACTAGAACTACCAAAATTGGGGAGAAGATAGTTACTAACGACCCGCAAAATTTTGAATCAAAAATTTTGCAGAAACGCCCACCTATTCCGCCCCCAGCCCCGCCGCAGTTTAAAGACATAAATGCCTATATATTCCACAGTTTTAGAGCTAGATCCATAAAATTTTATGCTCACATAGGTGACGACGACCCTCAACCAAATTAAAAATAAAACTTTAGATGCCACGACTATCCGTATTGCCCTAGCCGCCCCAAACCACCCCAACGCTTCGCTAAAAACGGTATTGCGTATATCTTCCCATTCCCCAGCCACCCTTCAATCTGAAATCAGAAATGCCTATATCTTCCATAGCTAGAGCCACCAAATTCGGTGCCAAGATAAGTGATGATGACTCCCAAAAAAATGCACAAAAACTTTGCATGCCACACCCATCCATACTGCCCCAACGCGTCACTAAAAACGCGAATGCGTGTATCTTTCATAGTGTGTAAGCTTGAGTCACAAAATTTGGTAGGAAGATAACAGTTAATGACCCCCAAAAACTGCATCCAAGCTTTGGAGAAATGCCACCCCGTTCTCCAGCCCCCTGCGTTTTGAAATCAAAAACGCCTATGTCTTCCATAGCTTTTGAGCGAGAGCCAGGATTGGTGATGAAGAACCCAAAAAATTTGAATGCCGCCCCCCACCCATACCGCCCCAGCCTACCTTCCACCATATTCTACTAACTTTGAGCTACAGTCACCAAATTTGGTATGAGGATAGCAATTGACATCATACATAGATCTGCAGCAAAAATTTGAATGCCACGCCCCGCTACCACGCCCAGCCCCCTTTCACCATATTTTACTATTTTTGAGCTAGAGTTACGAAATTTGGTATGAGGATAGCAATTGACATCATACACAGATCTGCAGCAAAAATTTTGGTGTTACGCCCCCATAGCGCCCCAGCCCCCCTTTCCATACCTTTAACAAACTTTCATCTAGAGTCACCAAATTTGGAAGGAAGATAACTTTTTGGCATCCCTATATGCACCAGACAATCTTTGAGGCAGCATACACCCTTGCCGTATCGGCATCCTATTGCAGGGCTCTTTTAATCGGTTTAATTACTGGTATCGAGTATACCGCAGTCGGTTGCGTCCGAATGCAACTTTTCTACTTGTTTTATTTTAAGGTTGATATGTAATTATACTCGATACCGAAGGTAAAGAGTATCTTGGGTTTGTGCAATGTCCGTCATGGTGTCCGTCCGTCTGTCCGACCGCCCGTCTCTATGAACGCAACTTTCTTCCATACCCTTCAAGCTAGAGTCTTGAAACTTTGCAAATGTCTTAATCTATGGCATAGTAAATTAAAGTGTCAAGATTGGAGTTCTACGATAACTGGGGGGCTGGCAAATCGAAAAGTTCGATAACTCAAAATCGATTAATCCACATACTTTGCACGGCCTTAAAGCTAGAACTACCAAAATTAGGGAGAAGATAGTTACTAACAACCCACAAAATTTTGCATCAATTTTGAAGACATGCCCACCCATTAAATGCCACGCCCCCCTACCACGCCCAGCCACCTTCCGCCATATTTTACTATTTTTGAGTTAGAGTTACGAAATTTGGTATGAGGATAGCAATTGACATCATACACAGATATGCAGCAAAAATTTTTGTAATACGCCCCCATTTCGCCCCCTGCCACCTAGCTGTTTATAAACAGAAATGCCTATATCTTCCATAGTTTATGAACTAGAGCCACCAAGATGGGTGACAATTTAAGTGATGACGATTCTTAAAAAATTGCATAAAAACTTTGGATGCCACGCCTATCCATACTTCCCTAGCAGCCCCAAACCGTCCCAACGCTTCGCTAGAAACGGTATTGAGTGTATCTTAAATAGTGTTTGAGCTAGAGTCACCAAATTCTGCGCCAAGATAGGTGATGATGACCCCCAAAAAAATGCATAAAAATTTTGGATGCCACGCCCATCCATACTGCCCTTGCCGCCCCAAACTGCCCCAACGCTTGTATCTTCCCAATGCGTGTATCTTTCATAGTGTGTAAGCTTGAGTCACAAAATTTGGTAGGAAGATAACAGTTAATGACCCCCAAAAAACTGCATCCAAGCTTTGGAGCCATGCCACCCCGTTCTCCAGGCCCCTGCGTTTTGAAATCAAAAACGCCTATATCTTCCACAGCTTTTGAGCTAGAGCCACCAAATTTGGAATGGTGATGAAGAACCCAAAAAAATTGAATGCCACCCCCCACCCATACCGTCCCCAGCCCACCTTTCACAATATTCTACTAACTTTGAGCTACAGTCACCAAATTTGGTATGAGGATAGCAATTGACTTCATACATAGATCTGTAGCAAAAATTTGGATGCCACGCCGCCCTACCACGCCCAGCCCCCTTCCACCGTATTTTACTATTTTTGAGCTAGAGTTACGAAATTTGGTATGAGGATAGCAATTGACATCATACACAGATCTGCAGCAAACATTTTGGTGTTACGCCCCCATAGCGCCCCAGCCCCCATTTCTACACCTTTAACAAAATTTTCAGCTAGAGTCACCAAATTTGGAAGGAAGATAACTTTTTGGCATCCCCATATGCACCAGACAATCTTTGAGGCAGCATACACACTTGCCGTATCGGCATCCCATTGCAGGTCTCTTTTAATCGGTTTAATTACTGGTATCGAGTATACCGCAACGTTTCTACTTGTTTTGTTTTATGGTAGATGTGTGATTATACTCGATACCGAAGGTAAAGATTATATTGGGTTTGTGCAATGTCCGTCATGGTGTCCGTCCGTCTGTCCGACCGCCCGTCTCTATGAACGCAACTTTTTTCCATACCCTTCAAGTAGAGACTTGAAACTTTGCAAATGTCTTTATCTATGGCATAGTAAATTAAAGTGTCAAGATTGGAGTTCTACGATAACTGGGGGGCTGGCAAATCGATAAGTTCGATAACTCAAAATCGATTAATCCACCTATTTCGCACGCCCTTAAAGCTAGAACTACCAAAATTGGGGAGAAGATAGTTACTAACGACCCGCAAAATTTTGCATCAAAAATTTTGGAGAAACGCCCACCCATTCCGCCCCCAGCCCCCCCCCCCCCGCAGTTTAAAGACATAAATGCCTATATATTCCACAGTTTTAGAGCTAGATCCATAAAATTTTATGCTCACATAGGTGACGACGACCCTCAACCAAATTAATATTAAAACTTTAGATGATGCGTGTATCTTTCATAGTGTGTAAGCTTGAGTCACAAAATTTGGTAGGAAGATAACAGTTAATGACCCCCAAAAAACTGCATCCAAGCTTTGGAGCCATGCCACCCCGTTCTCCAGGCCCCTGCGTTTTGAAATCAAAAACGCCTATATCTTCCACAGCTTTTGAGCTAGAGCCACCAAATTTGGATTGGTGATGAAGAACCCAAAAAATTTGAATGCCGCCCCCCACCCATACCGCCCCCAGCCACCTTCCACAATATTCTACTAACTTTGAGCTAGAGTCACCAAATTTGGTATGAGGATAGCAATTGACTTCATACATAAATCTGGAGCAAAAAATTTGGATGCCACGCCCCATTAACACGCCCATCCCCCTTCCACCGTATTTTACTATTTTTGAGCTAGAGTTCAAAATTTGGTATGAGCATAGCAATTGACATCATACACAGATCTGCAGCAAACATTTTGGTGTTACGCCCCCATAGCGCCCACAGCCCCCATTTCCACACCTTTAACAAACTTTTCAGCTAGAGTCACCAAACTTGGAAGGAAGATAACTTTTTGGCATCCCCATATGCACCAGACAATCTTTGAGGCAGCATACACCCTTGCCGTATCGGCACCCCATTGCAATCAGGTCTCTTTTAATCGGTTTAATTACTGGTGTCGAGTATACCGCAGTCGGTTGCGTCCGACTGCAACGTTTCTACTTGTTTTGTGTTATGGTTGATATGTAATTATGCTCGATACCGAAGGTAAAGAGTATCTTGGGTTTGTGCAATGTCCGTCATGGTGTCCGTCCGTCTGTCCGACCGTCCGTCTCTATGAACGCAACTTTTTTCCATACCCTTCAAGCTAGAGACTTGAAACTTTGCAAATGTCTTAATCTTAGGCGTAGTAAATTAAAGTGTCAAGATTGGAGTTCTACGATAACTGGGGGGCTGGCAAATCGATAAGTTCGATAGCTCAAAATCGATTAAACCACCTATTTCGCACGCCCTTAAAGCTAGAACTACCAAAATTGGGGAGAAGATAGTTACTAACAACCCGCAAAATTTTGCATCAATTTTGGAGACATGCCCACCCATTAAATGTCAAGCCCCCTACCACGCCCAGCCACCTTCCGCCATATTTTACTATTTTTGAGCTAGAGTCACGAAATTTGGTATGAGGATAGCAATTGACATCATACACAGATCTGCAGCAAAAATTTTTGTAATACGCCCCCATTTCGCCCCCTGCCACCTAGCTGTTTATAAACAGAAATGCCTATATCTTCCATAGTTTATGAACTAGAGCCACCAAGATGGGTGACAATTTAAGTGATGACGATTCTTAAAAAATTGCATAAAAACTTTGGATGCCACGCCTATCCATACTTCCCTAGCTGCCCCAAACCGTCCCAACGCTTCGCTAGAAACGGTATTGAGTGTATCTTCCATAGTGTTTGAGCTAGAGTCACCAAATTCTGCGCCAAGATAGGTGATGATGACCCCCAAAAAAATGAATAAAAATTTTGGATGCCACGCCCATCCATACTGCCCTAGCCGCCCCAAACTGCCCCAACGCTTAACTAAAAACGGGAATGCGTGTATCTTTCATAGTGTGTAAGCTTGAGTCACAAAATTTGGTAGGAAGATAACAGTTAATGACCCCCAAAAAACTGCATCCAAGCTTTGGAGCCATGCCACCCCGTTCTCCAGGCCCCTGCGTTTTGAAATCAAAAACGCCTATATCTTCCACAGCTTTTGAGCTAGAGCCACCAAATTTGGATTGGTGATGAAGAACCCAAAAAATTTGAATGCCACCCCCACCCATACCGCCCCCAGCCCACCTTCCACAATATTCTACTAACTTTGAGCTAGAGTCACCAAATTTGGTATGAGGATAGCAATTGACTTCATACATAGATCTGGAGCAAAAATTTGGATGCCACGCCGCCCTACCACGCCCAGCCCCCTTCCACCGTATTTTACTATTTTTGAGCTAGAGTTACGAAATTTGGTATGAGGATAGCAATTGACATCATACACAGATCTGCAGCAAACATTTTGGTGTTACGCCCCCATAGCGCCCAAGCCCTCTTTCCACACCTTTAACAAACTTTCATCTAGAGTCACCAAATTTGGAAGGAAGATAACTTTTTGGCATCCCCATATGCACCAGACAATCTTTGAGGCAGCATACACCCTTGCCGTATCGGCACCCCATTGCAATCAGGTCTCTTTTAATCGGTTTAATTACTGGTGTCGAGTATACCGCAGTCGGTTGCGTCCGACTGCAACGTTTCTACTTGTTTTGTTTTATGGTTGATATGTAATTATGCTCGATACCGAAGGTAAAGAGTATCTTGGGTTTGTGCAATGTCCGTCATGGTGTCCGTCCGTCTGTCCGACCGTCCGTCTCTATGAACGCAACTTTTTTCCATACCCTTCAAGTAGAGACTTGAAACTTTGCAAATGTCTTAATCTATGGCATAGTAAATTAAAGTGTCAAGATTGGAGTTCTACGATAACTGGGGGGCTGGCAAATCGATAAGTTCGATAACTCAAAATCGATTAATCCACCTATTTCGCACGCCCTTAAAGCTAGAACTACCAAAATTGGGGAGAAGATAGTTACTAACAACCCGCAAAATTTTGCATCAAAAATTTTTGAGAAACGCTCACCCATTCCGCCCCCAGCCCCCCCCCCCCCGCAGTTTAAAGACATAAATGCCTATATATTTCACAGTTTTAGAGCTAGATCCATCAAATTTTATGCTCACATAGGTGACGACGACCCTCAACCAAATTAAAAATAAAACTTTAGATGCCACGCCTATCCGTATTGCCCTAGCCGCCCCAAACCACTCCAACGCTTCGCTAAAAACGGTATTGCGTATATCTTCCCATTCCCCAGCCACCCTTCAATCTGAAATCAGAAATGCCTATATCTTTCATAGTTTTTGAGCTAGAGCCACCAAATTCGGTGCCAAGATAGGTGATGATGACTCCCAAAAAAATGCATAAAAACTTTGGCTGCCACACCCATCCATACTGCCCCAACGCGTCACTAAACACGCGAATGCGTGTATCTTTCATAGTGTGTAGGCTTGAGTCACAAAATTTGGTAGGAAGATAATAGTTAATGACCCCCAAAAAACTGCATCCAAGCTTTGGAGAAATGCCACCCCGTTCTCCAGCCCCCTGCGTTTTGAAATCAAAAACGCCTATGTCTTCCACAGCTTTTGAGCGAGAGCCAGGATTGGTGATGAAGAACCCAAAAAATTTGAATGCCGCCCCCCACCCATACCGCCCCAGCCAACCTTCCACCATATTCTACTAACTTTGAGCTACAGTCACCAAATTTG